>JANKKI010000351.1:0-600000 GCA_025175665.1 Cinchona pubescens
AACCTAAACCTAAACCCTAAACCCTAAACCTAAACCCTAAACCCTAAACCTAAACCTAAACCCCTAAACCCTAAACCCTAAACCTAAACCCTAAACCTAAACCTAAACCTAAACCCTAGGCCCTAGGCCCAAACCTAGGCCTAGGCCCTAGGCCTAGGCCTAAACCCTAAACCCTAAACCTAAACCCAAACCTAAACCCTAAACCCCTAAACCTGGGCCTAAACCCTAAACCTAAACCCTAGGCCTATGGGCCCTAAAACCCTAAACCTAGGCCTAAACCCTCCTGGGCTAAACCCCTAGGCCTAAACCCTAAACCCTAGGCCTAGGCCAAACAAACCTAGGCCCTAAACCCTAGGCCCCTAGGCCCTGGGCCTAGGCCCTAGGCCCTAGGCCCTGGGCCCTAGGCCTAGGCCCTGGGCCTGGGCCTAGGCCCTAAACCTAAACCTAAACCTAAACCCTAAACCTAAACCCTAAACCTAAACCCTAAACCTAAACCTAAGGGCCCTAAACCTAACCCTAAACCTAAACCTGGGCCCTAAACCCTAAACCCTAAACCCTAAACCTAAACCTAAACCCCTAGGCCTAGGCCCTGGCCTGGCCCTAGGCCTAGGCCTGGGCCTGGCCTAGGCCTAGGGCCTGGGCCTGGGCCTAGGCCCTAGGCCTAGGCCTGGGCCTAGGCCCTGGAGGCCCTGGCCTGGCCCAAGCCTAGGCCCTAGGCCTGGGCCCTGAGGCCTGGCCTAGGCCTGGGCCCTAGGCCTAGGCCTGGGCCTGGGCCTAGGCCTGGGCCCTGGGCCTAGGCCTAGGCCTGGCCTAGCCTAGGCCTAGGCCTAGGCCTGGGCCTAGGCCTGGGCTGGGCCCTAGGCCTAGGCCCTGGGCCTAGGCCTGGGCCTAGGCCTAGGCCTGGGCCTGGGCCCTGGGCCTGGGCCCTGGAGGCCTGGGCCTGGGCCTAGGCCTGGGCCTGGCCTGGGCCCTGGGCCTAGGCCTGGGCCTAGGCCTGGGCCTGGGCCTGGGCCTGGGCCTGGGCCCTAGCCCTGGGCCCTAGGCCTAGGCCTGGGCCTAGGCCCTAGGCCCTGGGCCCTAGGGCCTAGGCCTGGCCCTGGAAGCCTAGGCCCTAGGCCTGGGCCCTGGGCCTGGGCCTAGGCCTAGGCCTAGGCCTAGGCCTAGGCCTGGCCCTGGGCCCTAGGCCTAGGCCTGGGCCTAGGGCCCTAGGCCTAGGCCCCTGGGCCCTAGGCCTGGGCCTAGGCCCCTGGGCCTGGGCCTAGGCCTAGGCCTAGGGCCCTAGGCCCTGGGCCCTGGGCCCCTGGGCCTGGGCCTAGGCCTAGGCCTAGGCCTAGGCCTGGGCCCTAGGCCTAGGCCTGGCCTGGCCTAGGCCTGGGCCCTGGGCCTGGGCCTGGGCCTGGGCCCTAGGCCTGGGCCCTAGGCCTGGGCCCTGGGCCCTGGGCCTAGGCCTGGCCTGGGCCTAGGCCTGGGCCTAGGCCTAGGCCCTAGGGCCTAGGCCCTGGGCCTGGCCTGGCCCTGGCCACCCCTAGGCCCTGGGCCCCTAGGGCCCTGGGCCCTGGGCCTAGGCCTGGGCTAGGCCTGGCCTAGGCCCTGGGCCTAGGCCTAGGCCTAGGCCCTGGGCCTGGCCCTAGGCCCTAGGCCCTAGGCCTAGGCCCTAGGCCTAGGCCCTGGGCCTAGGCCCTGGGCCCCTAGGCCTGGGCCTGAGGCCCTGGGCCTGGGCCTAGGGCCTGGGCCTGGAGGCCTAGGCCTGGGCCTGGGCCCTGGGCCCTGGGCCTGGGGCCCTGGGCCCTAGGCCTAGGCCTGGGCCTGGGCCCTGGGCCTGGGCCTGGAGGCCCTGGGCCCTAGGCCTAGGCCCTAGGGCCCTAGGCCTGGGCCTGGGCCTAGGCCTGGGCCTGGGCCTAGGCCTAGGCCCTAGGCCTAGGCCCTGGGCCTGGGCCTAGGCCAGGGCCTGGGCCTGGCCTAGGCCCAGGCCTAGGCCTGGGCCTGGAGGCCTGGGCCTGGGCCTGAGGCCTGGGCCCAGGCCTGGGCCAGGCCTAGGCCCTGGGCCTAGGCCTGGGCCTGGGCCTAGGCCCTAGGCCTGGAGGCCTGGGCCTAGGCCTGGGCCTAGGCCTAGGCCTGGGCCTGGGCCTGGGCCCCTGGGCCTGGGCCTAGGCCCTGGGCTAGGCCCTGGGCCTGGGCCTGGGCCTGGGCCTGGCCTAGGCCCCCAGGCCCCTAGGCCTGGGCCCCTGGGCCCCTGGCCTGGGCCTGGGCCTGGGCCTGGGCCTAGGCCTAGGGGGCCTAGGCCTGCCACCTAGGCCTGGGCCCTGGGCCTGGGCCCCTGGGCCCCTAGGCCTGGGCCTAGGCCTAGGCCTGGGCCCTGGGCCTGGGCCTGGGCCCTGGGCCTAGGCCTAGGCCTGGGCCTGGGCCCTGGGGGCCTAGGCCCTGGAGGCCCTGGGCCTGGGCCTAGGCCTGGGCCCCTGGGCCTAGGCCCTAGGCCCTGGGCCTGGAGGCCCTGGGCCTAGGCCTGGGCCTGGGCCTGGGCCTGGGCCTGGGCCTAGGCCTGGAGCCTAGGCCTAGGCCCTGAGGCCCTAGGCCTGGGCCAGGCCTAGGCCTGGGCCCTGGGCCTAGGCCCTAGGCCTGGGCCTAGGCCCTGAGCCTGGGCCCTGGGCCTGGGCCCTAGGCCTGGGCCTGGGCCTGGGCCTAGGCCCTGGGCCTGGGCCTGGCCCTGGGCCCTGGGCCCTAGGCCTGGGCCTAGGCCCTGGCCCTAGGCCTGGGCCCTGGGCCACCAGGCCTGGGCCTGGCCTAGGCCTGGGCCTGGGCCCTGGCCTAGGCCTGGGCCTAGGCCCTAGGCCTAGGGCCTAGGCCCTGGGCCTGGGCCCACCTGGGCCCTAGGCCTGGGCCCTGGGGCCTGGGCCTGGGCCTAGGCCTGGGCCTGGGCCTGGGCCTGGGCCCTAGGGCCCTAGGCCTGGGCCTAGGCCTAGGCCTAGGCCTAGGCCTGGGCTAGGCCTAGGCCCTGGGCCCTGGGCCCTGGGCCCTAGGCCCTAGGCCCTAGGCCTAGGCCCTGGGCCTAGGCCTGGGCCTAGGCCTGGGCCCTGGGCCTCAGGCCTAGGCCTGGGCCCTGGGCCCTGGAGGCCTGGGCTGGAGGCCTGAGGCCTAGGCCTAGGCTGAGGCCTGGGCCTGAGGCCTGGGCCTAGGCCTAGGCCTGGAGGCCTAGGCCTGAGGCCTGGGCCTGGGCCTGAGGCCCTGGGCCCTGGGGCCTGGGCCTGGGCCTGGGCCTAGGCCTAGGCCTAGGCCTGGGCCTAGGCCTAGGCCCTAGGCCTAGGCCACCAGGCCCTAGGCCTAGGCCCTAGGCCTAGGCCTGGGCCTGGGCCCTGGGCCTGGGCCCTAGGCCCTGGGCCTAGGCCCTGGGCCCAGGCCTAGGCCTGGGCCCTAGGCCTGGGCCTAGGCCTAGGCCTGGGCCCTGGCCTAGGCCTGGCCCTAGGCCTGGCCTGGGCCCCTAGGCCTAGGCCCCTAGGCCCTGGGCCTGGGCCTGGGCCTGGGCCCCTAGGCCTGGCCTAGGCCTGGGCCTGAGGCCTAGGCCTAGGCCTAGGCCCTAGGCCTAGGCCTGAGGCCTAGGCCTGGGCCTAGCCCTGGGCCTAGGCCTGGGCCTGGGCCTAGGCCCTGGGCCTAGGCCTGGGCCTGGGCCCTGGGCCCTAGGCCCAGGCCTGGCCCTAGGCCTAGGCCTGGGCCCCTAGGCCCTAGGGCCTGGGCCTAGGCCCTGGGCCTAAGGCCCTAGGCCTGAGGCCTAGGCCTAGGCCCTAGGCCTAGGCCCTAGGCCTGGCCCTGGGCCAAGGCCTAGGCCTAGCCCTGGCCCTAGGCCCTGGCCTGGGCCCTGGGCCCTAGGCCTGGGCCCTAGGCCTGGGCCTAGGCCCTGGGCCCTGGGCCCTAGGCCTGGGCCTGGGCCCTAGGCCCTAAACCCCTGGGCCCTAGGCCTAGGCCTGGCCCTGGGCCCCTGAAGCTAGGCCCTGAGCCTGGGCCTAAACCTAAACCCTAGGCCTGGGCCTAGGCCCCTGGCCCTGGGCCAAACCTGGGCCCTAGGCCCTCCCCTAAACCCTAGGCCACCAACCCTGGCCTAGGCCCTAAACCACCCTAGGCCTAAACCCTGGGCCTAAACCTGGGCCTAGGCCTGGGCCCTAAACCCCTCAACCCTAGGCCTCCCTAAACCCTAGGCCTAAACCTCCCTAAACCCTCGGCCTGGGCCTAAACCCTAGGCCTCGGCCTAGGCCTGGCCTCTGGGCCTAGGCCCCCTGGGCCCTAGGCCCTGGGCCCTAGGCCAAACCCTCAGCCTAAACCCTCAACCTAAACCCTCGGCCCAAACCCTGGCCTAAACCCTGGCCCTAAGCCCTCAGGCCTAAACCCTCAGCCTCGCCTCGGGCCCTAAACCCTAAACCCTAAACCCTAAACCCTAAACCCTAAACCCTAAACCCTAAACCCTAAACCCTAAACCCTAAACCCTAAACCCTAAACCGAAACGGGCAAACCAAAATTAGGGTTTAGGGTTTAGGGTTTAGGGTTTAACCCTTAACCCTTAGGGTTTAACCCTAGGGTTTAGGGTTTAGGGTTTACCCTAAACCCTAAACCCTAAACCCTAAACCCTAAACCCTAAACCCTAATACCCTAAACCCTAAACCCTAAACCCTAAACCCTAAACCCTAAACCCTAAACCCTAAACCCTAAACCCTAAACCCTAAACCCTAAACCCTAACCTCCCCAACCCTCAAACCTCCCTAAACCCTCAACCTAAACCCTCAACCTAAACCCTAAACCTAAACCTAAACCCTCAACCCTAAACCCTCAACCTAAACCCTCGGCCCTAAACCCTCAACCTAAACCCTCAACCCTAAACCCTCAACCTCAACCCTCGGCCCTAAACCCTCGGCCTAACCTCAACCCTAAACCCCAACCTAAACCCTCGGCCCTAAACCCTCAACCCTAAACCCTCAACCCTGTGTATCGGCCCTAAACCCTCAACCTCGGCCCTCAACCCCCTCAACCCCTCGGCCCTAAACCCTCGGCCCTCGGCCCTCAAACCTCAAGCCTCGGCCCTCGGCCTCGGCCCTCGGCCCTAAACCCTCGGCCTCTCGGCCTAAACCCTCGGCCCTAAACCCTTTTAGGGTTCAACCCTCAACCCTTTAGGGTCAAGGGTTTAGGGTTTAGGGTTTAGGGTTTAGGGTTTAGGGTTTAACCCTAAACCCTGAGAGCAAATATACTAGCAACCCTGCACGACTCAAGATAAGTAGTTCAATTACGTTTGGCATTATCAAAACCAAGATTGTTGATCATCATGTGTAAGTAGTCCAGAGTTGTGCCCTAATTGGAGTGAAAATGAAAATTTTTTGCCCAAAAATTAGGGGGAAAAAAAAAGGTAAATGACGCTTTGGAATTTAAAATAATTCAAAATAAGGATGTCTTTTAAGGAGAAATAATAGGTAAAGCGGGTGAAGAAAACGAAACATTGCACAGTAAAAGCATTAATAACGTAGTACAGTGAATATAATAATGTTGCACGGGGACTCGGTGAGCCACAAGCATTATGGAAGAGTAATCATTACGGAATAGCAAGAATTATAGGGAAACTCGACATTATAGGAACAGAGTAAAAGGTTTGGATTCTGTATTGAGTGGTTCAGAAAAGTTCGGGGCTCGTACATGTTTCAGTTCGAGGAATATGCTCCTCAGTTCGGCGCATCACAACAAGGTGGACTGGGCTTCAGCATCATTACCTGCGGAAAGTTGCAGGGAACTTATGTTAATTATCATTGCCTCGGTCCCGACCCCAAGCCGAAGGGACTATTAATAGAACTCAGGATTAGAACTGTAAACACCGAATTTTGACCTGTTTCTTGCAACTAATCACCGAACTGGGTTGAGCTTTTCAAAATTTTGTGTTCTGCGAAATAACGTCCCAATTTCACAAAAATATACGTTTTCTAAGTAAAATGAGCTGTTTTTGATCACTTTTGTGGGAGTAGGGACAAAATGATCTTTTTTCTAATTTTAATGTTGTAAAGGTTGATTTCAAGGTTTTGGAATACTTCGGTAAATTTTGCTAGTTTTTGGAAACCATTTTGAGGTAAGGATTTTTTAGATCTAAACGCACGTTCTTTCAAAGGTTACTTTTCGGGTATTGTTTTGAATCAAAATAAAAATGAGGGTTTGTCTGATTAGGGTTCAAAAAGATGTATTTGTCTTGATTATTAGAATATTTTGTAAACTAGTATTTTTATCGTTTGGCTCAAAATCACAATAAATTATACTGTCGGGTGCAAGTCGAACCCGAAAATATATAGTCTTGTCAAAATTTTTTGGTAGAAAGACGCACAAAAAGCAAACGTCAAATCGGTCATTTTTACTTTGCAAAGGAAATGATTTTTTTCTTTTTTTATATTATTACTGCCAATACTATTATTGTTTCTACTACTGTACATATATCATTACTCCTACTGCTAGTACTATAATGAGTTACTACAACTACTGTTTTTGACGGCTACTACTGCCGCTGCTAATCTAGTTTTGCTGCTACTAATACTAGTTGCTACTACTACCAATGTCCAGCAAAGAAAAAACCACCCCTAATTCCATTTGTTTCTTTCCAGCAACCCCAACCGAACTCCCTGACCATTTTCTTCCAAAACAACTCCAATTCCCCCACAACTTATTCATCACCCACACCCACACCCACACCCACACACCATCATACCCTACAGTAAATCACCATTGCAAATATCCTTACTACTACCGTTACCATCATCATTCGATCAAGGATCCATCGCGTTCCAGTGAATATTGTGGTATATTTTGTGTGTTTTGCCTTATTTTACTCTAGATCTATTTCACTCGGTTTGAGGCGTATTTGATGTTTTGGTGGTAAAGACTTCTAGCCCACATGATGATTTCCTATTAGATACGATCGTATGGATGATTTTTTTTTAGATCTAATGAGTTTTCATTAAACCCATGTGATTAGAGAGTTTTGCATTTTGCTCCCCTATGATGATTTTTATTTAGATTTCGGTAGATCTTATTTGTTTTGATGGATTGGATATTATTTGGCCTTCAAATCTGAGTTGGAAGTGTTTCATCCTTTCACGCGCTGTCGAAAATTTGCTTCGACGGTGGTCCGAGGTGGCGCCACCGGTCACCGTCGGCCACCACTGGTTGAGGTTTTGTTTGTTGGGTTTGGACTTTTGTTGGGCCGGTAGGTTGTTGTGTTTTATTTTTTGTGATATTTCAGGCCATGATGTTTAAATCTGAGGGCTTTTGTTGCTTAAAATCTGATGGGCCTATTGGATTAAAAAATGAGTATTAAACTGGATCCAATGTCCAGTCCAGTAAAATGTTAAATTAACATCTAAATCACCTAAACTTAATAATGGACCAATAATGGTTTGGTAAGTTAAAATTAGGGGGGAAATGAGGATTTCTTCAAAAACATTAGGGATCTTATCCCTAATTAAAAAATAATTTTTATCCTGATTATCCCCAACGTAAGACAACAGTCAAAACAAGAAATTTTTTTTTTTTTGAAGTAATTTGTCAAAAATATGTTTTTGCTATCAATCTTGCAAAACATCAAAATTGGACTTTCGATTTTGGAGCTTGTTGTCTCGGGCTTTTTAGTAGAAGGATTGAGTAATGGGCTCTATTCTTGTAATTGGGTCATGCCATTTGATTTTGGGCTAAGTGGCCTACTGAGATAAATGAAGGAAATGTGGTATGGCTTTCCATTGGGCCTGATACATTTTCAGTTGGAGCCCAGTACATTTTGATTTGAATGGGTTAGTGTATTTTTTTGTTGTTTGGACTACTACTAGCTGATATGGGCTGAGGTTGTTTCATTTTCTTTCAGGCTATGGATAGTTTTTTTTAATGTTTTGGGTCAATTACATATTTGGGCCAAATTATAATAACGAGATAGGGAAATATTTTTGGGCTTTATCTTTTGGGGCTATCAGAATTTTTTTTCTTGGGCTAGCCATGGTTAATAGTTTCGGTAAATGCAGAGATCCCCTAACCTTTTAATATTTACAGTTTGACACCTAAACTTTTAATATCACGTTTTTGCCCCCAAATTTTTTGTAATTGCATTTTGGCCTTCAATATTTTTTTGAAATTGCACGTTAGTCCCTTGCACCCTTCCAAAATTATGTTTTGCCCTATAACTTGTAAGAATTATATTTTTGCCCTAGAAGCTATTTGAAATTATTTGTAAGTCCTTGACACTTTTGAATTTGCTCACTCTAGTTCCCGATATTTTCTATAATTGCTTGTTAGTCCTTAAAATTTTCTTAAATGGCATTTGTTGGCCCCTAAACTCTTCTTAAATCGCATTTCGATCCAAACACTATAGTATTTGTAATTAAACCATTACAAGTTCTTTTTTGTTCTTAATTAGTCTCTTTTTCTTAATAAATGTTATTTTTATTAGAACTACGTTCTGCTTCGGTATGTGGACATTTTTATTCCTTAAGAATATTGAAGTTGTATTCTTTTACTAAAACATACAGTCTAAATTTTACTGAATTAAGTGTTTCTTTCTTTTCAACAATTGTTACCTATCCATTTTTTATGATAGTTTATCTCAATTTACTCATTACAATTACTTTTGTTAGTTTAACGATATTCTTTTGTTAGTTTAACTTCGTTCATGCTTACATATTATATTGATCCGTTCGTTCATATTTTGAGCTAACAATAGGATAATTTTGTACCATTCTACACCGCAAGAGGTATTCCTAAATCATCTACACGCAATACTTGGTTTGTATGCTAATTGTTTGATTGTTTTCTTTAGCTTATTATCTTTGTTCATTTTATGATTATTTATTGCAGCTTATCTCATTGTGAAAAAGTTTAAGTTTATTATAATAAATAGGATTATATACCTTGTGTTTATTACTTGCGTTTAGACCTATATGTTACAATATTATGTTTTATTTGCTCATGTGCATTGTGTATTTATATGTTATTAGCTTGAATAGAACATCTATTCTTGGTAAAAATCTTTTGCTAGCTCTTATTTTTGCATCATCTGATCCTAGCATAGAAAATTTTTCTCCTGTGTCAATCCAACGCTGGCACAACGAGTTTCCCACTCCTTCGCATTATATACATGTTTTATTATTCATTTGTTTTCATGCTTATCCAATTTGATATAAATATGGGTTAGTTTCTTGGAAACATGAATTAGATCTCGCAACCGATTGTACCGGGGCCGAAAGGGTGCCTAAGTTACCTATAAGGTAGTCTAGCCTTCCCTTTCCTCAATAGGACTCCCAAACTTATCTATTTTGTTTTCGTAGACTAGGAGTCATTTAGTATAGGGTTTATAATTAATTTATTTTTATAGATTATTCATTTACAGTTTAAATATTTTTTGAATCTCTTTATTACTTCCCTTAACCTTTAGGTTTTTTCCTTTTCCTTTAGGTTTCGGATAGTGTCCCGATGCACTTCACACACCGGGTGGCGACTCCATTATGTATCTATTTATCCATTTTTTATAAAAATCCTATTCTAGATCATTTTTCGGGTCTTCAAACGTCGCATTTTAAAGTTTCATTTTAGACCCTATTTTTGTACTAATATTATATAATTATCTCTCTTAACTGTACTATTTCATTTTCTCCTGCCAAAAAAAATGGGGCGCGACAAGAACATGATACATTTCTAATTAGGGAAAATCGCTGAAATAGTCCTTCAACTTTTTAACTTTAGCCAAAATAGTCCCTCAACTTTTTTTGTAGCCAGAATGGTCCTTCAACTTTTGTTTTTTAGCCAAAATAGTCATTTTATGTGAAATTTATCAAACAAAAGAAAAAAAAATTTATAGTGGCTCCACCATAAAAGGACTTTTTTGGCTAAAAAATAAAAGTTGAAAGACTATTCTGGCTAAAAAAAAGGTTGAGGGACTATTCTGGCTAAAAAAAAAGTTAAAGGACTATTTTGGCTAAAGTGAAAAAGCTGAGGGACTATTTTGGCGATTTTCCCTTCTAATTATTGTTCTGGAAGTGCTTACTTAGCAACCCCATTAAGGGTAATTCATTATATATAATTTAGGCATGATTAAATTAGTAGGGTATTGTCCATTTACCCCTCATGTGTATCTATAAATAAGGGGCATACAACAATTATTCTCTTGTAATCTCTTCATAAATCAATTCTAAAATTCCCTCCTCGGCTCTCTACTTTTTCTCTCTATCAAATCACACTTCATCAACTTTCACTAGATTGACTTTGATCCTCGTGGCAAATAAACTAGAATCCAAAGTATTGTTTGACAATATTAAATCCATTTCGTAACATTATTTTTTTTCTCACTTTGCCTATTCCGTTAATAAACACCAGTAATTTGACTATTAAAAAGTAAAATAATAAAAAAAAGACATTTTTATCCCTAGACACTATAAAAAAATATAAAATTAATTCCTTAAAGTTTATTATATATATCATTTTAGTTCCTAAATCTAGTTTTATATCGATTAACCTACTTTAGTCATCAATTAATATGAAAATATCAAAACAAGTAAAAATATAATGATTGCCATCAATCAACCACTAGTTCTTTAAAATTACTTGTGAAAAAAATTTAAATACATATCTTTCCTAATACTATTAGTATTTTTGGTCTTTTCATTATATTTTATTTTCATGTAAATTTTTTTTTTAAATATATGAGACCCATAATCATCTATTAAAGTTATATCAGTTTTTCTTTTTGCTTTTCTTCGTGTTTATTTATTATGATTTTCTTCTTGCTTTTTTTTTTTTCCTTTGTTAATATAATTTAACTATCACTTAAATTATACGAAGTTATTTTATATATATAAACAAAAACTCAAATTAAAATAATGTAAATTAAATACCTTTAATAATTCATATAAAATTTTTAAATTGTATAATTTCACCGTATTTTTAAATCTAAATATTAAAGAAAATATAAATTTAAATAAGAATATTAATCAATTTGCAGTATAGAACATTTTTAATAATATTGATAATATTATTGAAATTTATTTTTATCTCGATATATTCAATGATACAAAACTTATATGAGAGTAGTAAAGTCAAATCTCACTTAAAAACGTTAAGAGATTACTATAATTAACCTTTAAAGGTAAATTTACCTTTTAAAAAAATATTAAGTCAAAGAGATAAGTGAGAAAAAAATAAGTAAGGAACAAAAAAAAAAAAATTAGATATTTAATGCCAAACAACCCACACTTTAAGATTTATTTTATTTAACCCTACATTTATCCTCCATTATACATCGTTGAACTAGTATATATATTTACTGTCTATGCCGTTGACCCGTGGAGAGAAGTGCAGGAGTGGGAAAGATGACGTTGCTGCAGAGTGGGAGCTTTTTGATTTCGAGTTTTGTGTTGTCTCATAATGGTGAGATGAGGAAGCGCGTGTACTTGAGAAATCGTCTTGGTTCCGGTGAAGTTAGTCATCTTTTTCTGAGAAGCAGTGCTAGAGAGAGCAGTTTTGGGGATAATCTTCTTCCTTGCAGCAGTACTACTTGTTGTGTCTGTAACCTTTGTTCTTCCAGTGTTGAAATGGTTTGAGATCTTTCAGAATAAGGTTTCTAATTCTTTTATCTCGAACTGAAAACCCTTTTATTTGATTGATTTAATTTTAGTTAGTTTATGGTAGTACATATATACGCATGTACTGTATTTGATGATGATTGATGCACAATATTATAGGTTTTGACAGCAGCAGCTGTATCCGCGACAATTGGACAACTCTCAAAGCCATTTACTTCAACGATTCTCTACGGCAACAACTTCGAGTTCAAGAATGCTTTTCAGGCTGGAGGATTCCCTTCTACTCATTCCTCTGTATGCAAGTTCTCTTTCTCTGTCGCTGGCTTTCTCTCCCAAACAAACCTCCGACCAAGATTTCCCTATGTATTCTTCTTTAACTGACGTTCGAAATCACTGTACCCTCCTCTTAAGTCCTAGACTATCTTTAAAACAGCAGTCATTCAATATCCTTAAGGGATGGATGTTTTGGTATGACCTAAAAGGCTTAATTAGTTATCTGGGTTTCACTTTTAGGAGTTGGTGAGGACAGGAAGAGCTCGCTTAGTAGATTGCTTTTCTTTTCCCATTTCCATAGCGTGCAAGTATTATCCTCTTCTGTCGTTTGATTTTCATCTGTTCACACTCCACAGGCAGCTGTTGCCACTGCAATAACCATTGGCCTTGAAAGGTACTCTTCCTTTTCCATTACTCTTTCCCCCTTTCTACTCATATTGCAAGGTATTCATGTATAATAGTTGTTTTGCTCCTTCCCAGCAAAATAAAATAAAATATAGTTGTTTTGCTCCAAGTCCAGCACATTTCAAATTCTTGCGTCTTAGAGTATGCTTCTTTAAACTTTCCAATTAGTTTTTGGCTGGAAGGTTATATTGATGGAACTGATCTACATTCCTTTTCTTCCTATTTCAGGGGTTTTTCTGATGCAATTTTTGGTTTAGCAGTTGTTTATGCTGGCCTTGTCATGTACGATGCACAGGTTTGTGCTGAAAATTCATTCTGTTTCTTTCTTCACTCTGAATCCTTGTAAGAGAGTTATAAGTGATATGCCAAAATGGGACATGACAGCTCAGATCTTAATAACATTTGTCTTGAAATATCATTTATACTGGAGATATGATTAAAAATCTAGATTGGCTTCCTACTTGATGCATCTAAATGAGGAAGTAATTTTGATAGCACTTTAAATTCAACCTTATGAATTTTTAACATAGCAACATCCTTATTACTTGCACTGCAAGAGAGGTTGATTGAATGCATTTAAAGACCCAGTTCTGTCTTGCATCAGCTGTGTGGGGAATGTTTAAGTTGCATATATATCTTTGGATGGTAAACTTCCAGCACTTTGACTTTACCTCAGTGATTTTGGGTCAACAAGTGTCTTAGTTGTTGCTCCATCGTAGTTGTTATGTTTGACATCAGGATTACCCGTTAAAGTGTAAGAACATAGTACTGCAGGGTCCAAAATCCGGACTGTGCTAAAGACTACCTCTAAATTCCCACACTGCCTTGTATTGCCCTAAAACTTGGCCTCTTGGGGTTCAAATGACAATGTCAAGGAGGAATCCATTATAGTAGTAACCATCTAAATGGACTTTGGATGTTATTGATCATAAGCAGAAAATTCCTAAATAGAGAAAAACACCAAATATGTTAAAGGATAAAACTATTTGACAAAATTTATGTCACACAATATGCTCGACAAAAGAGAAGCTTCATCGTGAACAAAAAAGAAAAAGAAAAATTGCAACTCCTGCAATCTCCTAGCTATATAACAAATTAGGAGGACTTGGCAATTATGGATATTCTGAAGCATTCTCAGCCTGCAAAATCCCACAAAAATGTTTGTAGTAAAGTATATCTTGTAGAATGACAGCTTTTGGCAGAGTCTATTGATATTAGGTAAATATTTTTAGTTACCTCTTTTCTCCAATTGCCATGAATGGTAATTATGGCTGATATCCTATCCGTACAACTGTTCCACTGAAGGTCATTCCTCCCCAGATACTATGGATTAACAAATGTCAGGTTTAAGTCTCATTGCCTAACAATCTTTAGCATTATTTGGTGCTGTAATTTATAGTGGTTAACAGGAAATTGAAGGCAAAATTGCAATTCAGTGATATGCCTAAGATGTAACAATTTGGACTAATGTTAATTAGTGCCACAATTTGATGGTAGTAAATTCAAAAATGAACTAAATGCTAATTAGTTCTTCCACTATACCCTAGCAATTTCAGTATTGTTATTGAAGATAAAAACTGTTTGTAATCTAATTCATGGTTGATAATACATAGTGTTTTTACCAGGAATAAAACTGCCATTTGAATGAACATTTTAATTTCTTTTTCTTCATTTTTTTCATCCCTTTTTGGCAATCCAAAAAACATGTAGATGTCAAGGAATATAACTTGATTTCAAGCATGTTGCTTAACCAATCAAGTTTTGTTGGAGAGTAAGTAGATAAAGATTTGCCAAATGCCAAATATCCTACCAGAATATGTTGGATGTGGAATTAAAATAATGCATTACAGGCAAATACTACTATGTGAAATCTGATTAAACTGGTAAAAAATCGTATAATCAATAACTTTTCTTCCCTTGAGCAATTTTAGCCTGTTATTTCATCAGTGGGTGTTTGTGTTGAATTTTGTCCTTGATGGACTGGTTGATTTAGTATTATAGTTTGACTATATTTTAACAGAGCAGGATTCTATTTTTTAACATAGTTGCATAAGGACTTCTCTACATGGGGCAATTTTTAAGCTTAAATGTAGCTGTATGATGCAGCCAACAAAGAGCTTAAGAAAGATTAAGATTAAAGATATTTATGAATTTTCTCAAACTGCACTCTTTTAGATTAGAGTTGTAGTTGTTATTGGAGCAGTGTTAGAGGTCTTTTGCTTATATATCTAGAATAGGAAGTAAGAATTATAATCATAATAGGATCATATGTTTTCAGCAGTTTTACAGCTTATATAGAGCACTGTTACTGTGTTTAGACAGATATTCATCAATAAAGAGTCTAGTTTACTTTTTATCTCTTAAATTATAAGAATTCCCTTTCTCCTCTGTTTTTCCCCTCAATTTACTGTTCACAGCACCTTGAAGAGCCCCAAATCCCCTCTATTATTATGCTCGCACCTGTAGGCAAGATTTACCCCCCACCCGCCCCGCCCCAAATCCCCTCTATTATTATGCTCACAATTGTAGGCAAGATTACCCCAATTATGTCTTACATCATAATATTATTAGAAAAGACAAGGCCATGTAAGGGCATACAAATGCATTAATAAGGGCATATTTAGCATTAAAAAGAAGAGGAGAAACAATTGGTATTATATACATAATAGTTACTCCTGTCCCAATATTTTGTCATTTTTGGGAGTTTGTGTTTTTTATGCATTGTAAAAGAAATTGGATGAAAAGAGTCTTGTTTCCCATTTTTGCCCTTACTCATGGCAAATTTAATACCAGCAGTTGCAAGTCATCATGACTTGTAGGGCTTATATGTCACGTGCTATAGTGACATGTTAATTTCTCTTACAGATTGTGATTTGCAGAAATAGTGGGCCCTCCAAATGAAGGGGCAAGAATTAGTAATGAGTGATATTTTGAGTATGTGGCACTTATTTTGGGACATACCAAAAACAGTAACAATTGGAGGAGGGTATACATTGAATATATACTGGCAAAGTAAAATCAACTCTTAAATCATTTTGATAAGAAAAAGACGCTAAACCACAGAAACGAAGTTACTGAGACACACATGGGGGCCTCTCTAGGTCTTCAAATTTTGTTGTGCGATTGGTGTCCTCTAGAAGTTGTCGTAGTAGATAAGAAGATTCTCTTTTATAATCTTTACAACTGTTTGTTTAGTTAAAACTCTTATGATTTTGGAATATAACTGTATAAGTTTGAGTTCAAAGTCTTCTTGTAATCCTGTAATCTCCACTTCCAGTTTCACACTTTCTTTGAACTTTCTCAGAAGTTAAAATTCTACTTAAACACATCTGGCTTCTACTAGCACTGAACATGAATGAAACTTGTTTAAATAGTCAAATCAGAGTTCAAATAAGACACAATGGCGTATTTTTGTTCTCAATCATGTTTTATTTCTCCTGCACAAGTTTAAACCACATTTTTCTCCAATATGGTGAATTTATATTAATAGCTGTTACCTTTCGAAAGGAAAGCACTGCTGAACTGTATTTTTCTTTGTTAAGTGTAGGCATATCCAAGGCTTAAAGTGATTTAATGACAAATGCGTATAAACTTAATGATTTCTAGAATGAAGCAAATGGTTAGTGATATACAACTTCTGCTCAACTTAATCTAGTATTGCATGAATCGCTAACTTTTTTTTTTTTCTTTTTTTCTTTTTTTTGCTGTTGGAAAATATATGATCATCTTCATGAAGAGGCACTTCTGTTTTTTTGGGTGGTATGAGTCAGTTAAGATTAAATCTGTTCCTCTGGATATTTAAACTGATATGTTGTTGCTTCACTTGCATTCTGTTGTGAATTCAAGAAAATTGAAATTATATGGAGTATTTGTTACTAATATTTTGTTAGTGCAGGGGCATATATTCTCACCTTTGTATATTTTGGTTTTGTAGGGTGTTAGAAGGGAAGTGGGCAGTCATGCGAAAGTATTAAATAGGGTTTTGTACAGAAACAAACTAGATTCACTTTCCTCATCTAAAGAAGTCAATGATCCTGATGAATCTTTTCCCCGAGAATCATCTTCAAATTTAGAAACTCGTGACCCTCCTTTGGGAAAATATGTATCTTTCCTACAAAGACTCCCAAATGCTTCATTGTTGCTGAAATCTGGTAATAGGAGCACTCCATTTGTGAAAGGAGAATGGCCAGAAAGCATTCCTTTTGGCTGCACCCCACTGAAAGAATCCGTTGGCCACACCAAGATTGAAGTCATAGCAGGTGCCCTGTTGGGTTTCTTTGTCGGTCTAGGTGTCTGTACGATATGATCTTCTTTTCCTTCCAGTGTATTCTGATGGACATGATATAATGTCGAAGTCACCACCCCAAAGCCATGGTTCACTAATAGTCATCCCAAGAGTGCAAAGAGATTCCTGTAAAGGCATCCACTGTTGATGAGTGCACCTACCCTACTCGAACGTAGCCATGGTTATTCATGGCTATGCATTATGAGAAATTCTTAGGTGCATGAAGTGTTCATCATTCTTCAAAACAAGAACACAGAAACCATCTTTAAAAAACAACCAAAGCTTATTTGATACATTAAAAAGGGAAAAGGAAAACCTTGGAAGTTTACAAATTTCATCAATATGAATAAAATCAATTAAGGGCGTAGAAATAGAAAGAAAAGGAACTTTATGTAATTGCACTGAAATTTTTTGTGGCACCAGTGAGAAGACTTCACAGGGGTGCCTTGAATATTCCAAATTCTGAGATTATTCATTGGGAAGAGGTGGTAGTGGTAAGATCGAGGTAGCTTTCGAACTAAGCCACGTTCGACAGTTCCAGTGATAGAAAATTCATTTGCTTTGGGCTTGGGTTGTGCCATGCTTGGTCCGCCCAACTACACATACGGAGGCATGTCTTGGGATGGATTCCCTAGATGTACATGCATGGATTCCTGTAAATCATGGAAATTTGAGATAGATGGTGACATGGATGAAGGTAGGCTATCCTCCAACTCCTTGGATACAAACCCCTAGGAAGACAAAGCCACAAACTGATCCAGATTCTACTGATTGTCAATCACTCGGTGGCTAAAATGATTTCTGGCTGGGAAAATTACATCGTCATCAATACTCGAAAGTTAGCTAGGGTTTTATCGACCGGTGGCTGTTTTAGGGTTTCCAACTCTCATTCAATTTCATCGAGGGTATAATCTACTATGCTATTAAGAAAAGTCACCTAGTTGAAATTTATAAAAACACTTAAATCCTATAACTAACTACACAGTATCTTGCGAGAATACTATTGTCAACTGTAAAGGGAAATAGGGATCGAATCCATAAGGATTGGTTGGTGATTACCGATTATTTGGTTTCATTATTAGTTGACGTGATTGATTTTAAAGTGACTAAACTAAAACTAGAATTTAAAAGACAAAGAAAGTAATTATTAAACTAAAACTAGAATTTAAAAGACAAAGAAAGTAATTCAAAGACTAACTAACAAAGCAATTTAAAAGTGAGCATTAATATTAAAGAATGCATTCTTAGAAAGTAATTAACTAATTAAGACTACTAATTACCACTGAAAAAGCATAATTAAAGAAAACTAATTAACTAATCTACTTTAATTAGCTAACCTAAACTACAAATTATCACTAACAAGTATTTTTAAGGAAGCATTCAAGAAAGCATATAAAAGTGAGCAATTTTAAGAAAAGCATTCAACTTTAGTACCTACAAATTACTTTAAGAAAGCATATTAAAGAGGGCAATAAGCTATTCTACCACTTAATAGAAGAAAGCACAATAAATAAAGTAATTAAACTGAAACTACACTAAATTACAACAAAGCAACTTATATTAAATATACATTAAAGAAAACTTACACTAAGGGTTTTTAATCTACAATAGAATGAGGAATTAAATTAAACTACTCCTAATCTAAGAAAATCCTCCCCAAGTAAGGAGGAAAAATGAAGAACTACACTACAAAAAGCTTTCTACTCTACTCCTACCATTAAATCTACCTTTCTTTGCCTCCAAAAAGGTTTAAGAGATGTATTTATATTCTTATGGTTGGAGAAGTGAGCATCAGCCACAATTTGACATGACTTGGATGATTTTGCCCCTCAAAATTCCTTGTACACTTCCAAAAATTCATGCTGCCTATGTTGGTAACTGCAGTTATTGATTTTCCTTCTTGAAATCAATAACAGTACCAGAGACTGCAGTCATTGGTACTTAGAAAAATTTATAACTTTTGGCATCCAATGACCGCTGTCATTGGACCGCGGTTAAACTCCCAATAACTTTTTAGACCCGATAACCGCGGTCAATAAATGTGATAATCATGGTTACGGATATTTTTGGCTCGTTTCTCGTCCGATTGTTGCATCTTTCCTCCGCATAAACCATGCACATAAATATACTCTACTAATAGATAAAAACACTAAAATAACTTCAAAAATACCAAGCTAGCACAAATTAACACAACTAGAACATAAAAGCAAAAATAAGCAAAACAACATTATAACCTTAAAAATGCTTGAAATTGGAGCAAAAATACTCAAGTTTACGGTACATATAACTCTAGTTTCCTAGAGTTATACACCCCCAAACTTATGCTTTTGCTCATCCTGAGCAAAATCAAGAACAAAAATTATGACTAACACGAAACACAACACCACCAAGGAATTGAAATTGAAATATTGAACTATAATACATTAGTCAAAAGTGAAAATGGGGCTTTAACACAACAAACTCAGCATTTTTATCCACCCTTCATTTATAAAAGTATGTACTAGTTTTAACTGCAAAAATTACTTTAACGAATAAAGAGTTAATTGAATGCCAATTCAAATGTAAGTTGATCTAATACAAACAAGTCAAGTTTTTCAAAAAAAAAATCCAAGTATGGAAAGATCATTAAGACTTATTTTGAAAAGTACAAATTAATTCAAATGAACACACAAGGATATTTGTTGGCATTGTAATGTTTAACAAAGAATATTAACCGAAACAATGCTTTACCCCCAACTCTGTAATATCCATTAGCCTAGATTAAGGATCATTTAGGACTTTAAAAGCTTATAATGTATGCTAAGGTAATAAGGTAGGTAAATTTGGGTAAGATTGACTTAAATCACCACTACAAACTCATGGACCACTATCCTAAACATTCCCAAAAACCAACTTTACTTAACCAATTTACACTTTAAAGTACAAAGACAATATTACTCATACTAGATCAACTTTTGAGGGCAAGATGGTCCTTTTTTATTTAATAAAAACATAACACTTGCAATTTTCTTTCTTTCTTCTTCATTTTTATATCCTCCCTTTTTTTTTCTTCTTTTTTTGTAGTAACAATAACATGACAATAATACAATGGGAAATGTAAACAACATTATTCCCAAACAAATACACAAAAATTCTTCATGTAACCATCATAGGAATCTTGAACTATTACATTAGAAACAAGGTAGATCCACAATGACTAAGGTGATGGGATGAAGAAAGGATAAATAAAAAGTGGAGTGTCTAAGTATGTGATTAACAAAAAAAAAACGGCTATAAGGCTCAATGGGGACACTAGGGATAATATTAATGTAAGGTAGGTTTTTTGGCTCAAACGGTCTAAGAAACGCCAAGATCATTTCCAAAATCAATCTAATTTGACTAAAATGGGGGATTTACACTATCCCAATCAATGTACCAAGCCAAACCTCAACAAAACTCACAAAATAATAATCCCAAAATGCAAGTTCATACAACATGGTCAAACAATGGCTTAATTCATTTCTCTCAGCAGTCCAAAACAATTCTTAAAAATCTTGAAATGTTTAACTATATCAATAATCAATTGAACTTAGCATTAGAAAAACTCTACAGAAAAAGTAATGTTTGAGATTAAAACTAGTTAAGGAAACCAATTATGAAGTAGTTGAAAACATTGTTAAGTTTCAAGGATTATGTCCTGTTTTTCACATGAAATGCAACCTATGTTCAACATTCAATTTCAACTTTCACAAACAACAAAACAAAAACTATTCCCAATTAACAAGATAATAGACACCACCACACTTGTCAACTTAGTCATTGAGGAGTACAACTCATCCTACCACTCACCCATATCACAAGAAACAAAAATATGCTACTAAGAAGCCTAAAACTATCTAGACATAATCTAAGGCAATGATTTTGAAGTATACTTCGGCAACAAAAAGCTCATCTAGAAAATGGACAACATAACAGTCTCCAATAAATATGAATGTGAACAATTAAGCACAAAGTTGAACTTAAAACTTTGAATTTATCTTTAATCATGGAATCCCTCAACAATAAGCAAAACAGCAAACAAGGTTAAGCAAGAGTAATTCCAAGCAAATCATACTAGTGCAATTTTAATTAAACACATGAGTGTAGAGGTTGCCTATTCTTTTCTAAACTAACAATGCTAAACTAAGAATGGGTCATTGGGACTTCATGGGGGTTCGAACAAATTAAGGAAAAAAAAGATAAATAAGATTAACGGGGTTTAACACAATAAATGGGTAATTTATATGCCCAATTCCTTCTCCAAACTTTGGTTCTCATATAATTAGCCTTAAAAGTCATTCAATAATCAAAACTACTCGCATTTCTATAGCATTCATATGATTTGCTCAAAAATTAACCCAAGACTTAGCAAGTCTAATGTCTCAATAGGTAGACTTTCCATGATCAAGTAGTAAACCAAGTTCAAGTTTGTCCAATACTTAATCACAACATTTACAAGAATACTATATTGCCATCAACATTATCCTTAATTACCAAATTCATCCCTAGTATATCAAAATTCAATTGCCAACAACAAAACATATGATAAACTTATCACATGGCTACTAGTTTTTATTACTAATGGGGTCATTAAACTAAAGCAAGTAAATTACAAGAAAGCATAACAAATAAAAGGGAAATAAATACTCCCCCAAAACCAAGGAGGCTTGCCAAGGATATTGTAATCCTTGGTGAATTTGCACCATTGTTGTACTTCTTCGAAGTCATCAAGGATTTGAATTCCGGCATAAGTTGATTATGCCTCCCTAGGCCTCTCTAGAAAGTACTCCCTCTTATCCCATTTTAATTGGTATGATCAAATCGGCACACAGTTTAAAAGAAGTTGATATTTGACCAACTAATAACACATTTTTTCCATTATTGTCCTTATATTCAAATTAGTTTTGCATAATATTTTGTTGTTACCTCACCTGCCCATAAGAAAGCTATGAATAACATACAATTAATTTTCTTGATAACTGCTTTTGGAAGAATGAATGTACTACTCTAGTACAAGTGAATTCTAGAAAGAATAGATTGAATTAACTGAAATCTCAAATACATAACTAGATCTTCTTATTTGCCCAACTTTGAATCTTGTTCTGTATTTTATTGAACATTAGTTGACAATCCTTGTAAGATAGCCTAGAAATAATAAGAGAGATCCCTAGATACTTGACAAGAAGAGTACTACCAGGTATTTGAATAAGTTCATAAAGTCTATGAGCCTCATTTTCACCAATCCCAGACAGGAAAACTTGGCATTTCTACAAATTTGGTACCAGCCCAGACATCAATCAAAATTCCTCAATAGACCTTTTATGATTGACAAAGAAATTTCTGTAGCTGTTGTGAATATAAAGAGTCATCTACAAAAGCTACAATAGATAATTGAAACTCCTTGCATTTGGGATGAAAATCAAAACCATATTTTTCAATATTATCTATAAACAAGGTTGTTAAATGCTTCCATGGCAATAAGAAACAAGGGGAGATAGGGTCTTCTTGCCTAAGTCCCCTTTCACTCCTAAAGTAACCCACCATAAATCTATTGAAATTTATTGAAAAACTAGCAGTAGTCACACAATTCCTCACCTAATTTATTTACAATTCAGGAAATTTCTTACACTTCAATACATTAAATAAAAACAGCCAATTTAGAGTGTCATAGGCTTTCAAAATGTCAATTTTCTGCACCTCTCTAAGCTTACCTCCCACTCTGTTATAACCCCTCACCATTTCATGAATTCAAAGAATATTTTCAGTAATATGCCTTCCTTTTATGAATGCATTTTGCATTTTACTGATGATATCATCCATAACTAACTTTAATCTATTTGTCAACACTCCTGAATAGCATTTATATAACAAATTGAAACAAGCAATGGGCCTGAAATCTTTCATATAGGAAGTATTTTCTACTTTAGGGACCAGTGTAATAGCGGTGCTATTTAGAGGGTAGAACATGGCTATACTTAAGAGTAAAACAGTACTGCAAAGACTCTATTACCTACTTACCAGCCATAGCCCAATTTGATTTGAAGATTTTTGCAGTAAAACCATCTGGACTAGGAGATTTATCGTTTGGTAGATTTAATACATTTGTGTTGATTTCATCTTCGGTAACTTCTGCTTGCAGCATCATAAACTGATCATCAGTCGCATGCTTCCTAATTACTTGCTTTATCTTGTCATAAGAATTTATATCAAAATTATTTTCTTGGCTGAAGAGCTTCTTATAAAAGTTCACAGCAATCTCTTTCACTTGTTCATAATCATTAATAAATTCCCCATGGTCATTTTTTAGTTTCAGAATTTTGTTCTTCCAGTTATGAGAAATGACTTTCCTATGAAAAAAAAGAGGTATTCTTGTCCCCACATTTCAATCACTGAACTCTAGATTTGGTTCTATATAACTCTTCTTCATCCCTTAGTAGTTCTGCAAGCTCGAGTCTAGTAGCCTTCTCTAAGACTGACTCGACTATATGTATAGTTGGGAATCCATTGGATTGTTATATAGTTGAAGTTGAAGTTGAATATTATGAAATTGATCATTCTTCCTTACAACTCTGTCAGATAGGCCACTGCATATTTTCTTATTCAACTCCTTCAGTTGACCCTTCAAATTTCTGAGTTCTTGGCATAATTCCCTCATAGGATTTAGGTCAGTGAAATCACCCTCCACCAAGGAAGTGTTTAAGATAGCAGCAAAATCTTTGTGTCTCATCAAAAATTATGAAATTTGAAAGGTTTAGGTCCAAAATTTAGGTCCTCCCCAATTGAAACACTTATAGGAGAATGATCAGATACTCCTGGTAACATATGCTCTACTTCAGCTAAAGGAAAATTTGAAAACCAATCCTCATTTGCAAGCATTCTATCAATTCTACTATGAATAATACCATCATCTCTTCTGTTACACCATGTATAGAAAACTCCCCTTCCAAGATGCTCAGAAACATCAAGGTTTTAAATGCATTTGTTAAAATGCACTGTTACGTAGCTTCAATATCAAACTCTACACTACCAATCCTTTCCTTTTAGTTTCTGATAGCATTAAAGTCTCCCAAGATAGTCCAAGGGAAGAGAATGAGAGACTTGATAGATAGCAAATGCCTCCATAAAGATTTCCTTTCCACAGTTTTGTTCCCACCATATATAAATGCAACAACAAATTGTTTAGAGTTCTTGTTGTTTCCAATTAGACAAGTTAAAGCTTGCTCATGCAGGAAAAGTAAACTACAATTAACTTCAGAAGGTCTCCAAACTAGAACTCTACAAACTTGATTTACAACACCATTATGATAATACCCTAGTTCGGCAAACACTTTTTCATAATTTTTTCAATCTTAGCAAACTTCAATTTATTTTCAACAATACCAAAAACATCCATTTTATTTTAGTTAATAAATTTTGTGAGAGCTAACTCTTTTGTGGGATCATTAAGACCCCTATATTCCAACATATTAGCTTCATTTAAAAACAGTAGATAGGTTCTTATGAATACTTACTTATCTTCTTTCTTACTCCTCTACCCGATTTCTCAGGCTTTACATCCAAATTTTTGCCTAGATTTTGTTTTTCTTCTTCTATTGCCAAAGGGCTATAAGAATTTGAGATTGAAATCATCTGGTACTGATCAGAAGGCCTATATCCTGGGGTCCCAGTTTCAGTTTCAAGATTAATCACCTTATGAGATGAGCCTTCCTTGGAGCTTATACCCTTTATTTCTTCAGTACTCATCTCCATCTTTTCCTTTCCTTTCTGAGAGTTGTTTTCAACTATTTCGATAACAGCAGGATCATTACAAACATGATCAATCTATTCGTCTTCCTTCATGCCCTTTTCTGTCATCATTTCAACAGCACCAATATTCTCTTCAATAGATTTTGGCTTCCAGACAGTAGTTGGACCAAGTTTTGGTATTGGTTGCAGGGACAGGCTTTAAAAGTATGACCTCTATTGCATTTTGTGCAGCTAGGGGGAATCCATTCATATATCACCTCCTGGTGTTCATCCAGAACATTATGTTCATTTAGAAATGGAATCCTGGTTAGCATAGGATCTCCAATTTTCAACTCAATACAAATCCTAGCATAACCACTCTATTTTGATATGCAGTTTGTTTGTTAGTATAAATTGGTTTCCCTAGGTAGCTAACAAGCTTGCTGAGACTTTCATGAGTGTAATACTGAAGTTTAAGGTCAGGAAAACGAACCCAGACAGGGATAGATTCAAAATCATCCTTCCTTAGATCCATGTCGGGACTCCAGGGCTTAAGAAATAACATTTTACTTGCAATAGGCCAAGGGGATTGTTCCAATACCTTCATCTTCTGGCATTCATCCTCAAATCTGAAAACATAAACCCCATTCTTCAAAGAGACGATATTTACTCTTTCATAGTCTTTCCATTTAGTTTCAGTAAATTTCTTTATAACATGGAAAATTGGAGAATACCCCACTGCGAGACCCACTACTCCGTTCCTCCATTTTTCCAATCCCTTTTCTACATCCTTATTATAATTTCAATCCGAACGAGAGATTTATCAGCAGAGGGAATAAATTTTAGAGCCAACCACCATGAGTGTGTTCTCTGTTAATTTTCTACATGGGCCACTTCCAAATCCAGTTAACGGGGAAAAATCCTTATCAAAATTCAGATCATGTCACGCCTAGAGCCTACTAAAACTCAAAGAGCAATATTCACCATATTTCCATGTACACAACTTGAAAATACAAGGCATCATAACTTATCCATAAAATTTATAAGTATTTCACTAATTAACAAAATAATAAAACCCGCAAACGAAACAAATTCAGTGTAACATAGAAAATCACAAAATACTTAAAGTCTAAGAATTGACTTGTCTTTGAACTACAAACTCAAATTCTAATACTAATAATAGAAATTAAATGTTAATAAAATCTTGAACTTCAACCTAGCAATCATTAATTCTAATTTCCTTTGACTCCTTTATACGTACTCGTGCTCACTATCCACTGTAAAAATGTTGAACACGCACGAAGGTAAGCGAAACGTCGCTCAGCAAGTAACTTATACCTCCTCCATGGTGAACCATACATATATTTATACATACATATACATGAAAAGAATTTTTAAAACATGCAAACATTCATGTTTATTACTACAATATATATAACTTGCAAAAACATCATATACTTGATAACACAAATAATTTCACATAATAAGTAGACATTTCATGACTTTCTAAAATTTTGTAATATAAATAATTGGGCTCATCTACTAGTTTTCATGCCTTAACCGACACTGAGTACTCAGTCTAGTACTGTCTCACTAGAAAAGATTGTCCCAACACCTGGCCGAGTATACGGGACCATGAACATAACATAACCAAAGGGCTGAACTTGCGTCGACACAATTGATCCATAACATGAGTCAACAATCTGATCTGAACGGCTGCAGTTGAAGAAAGATGAACCATGATTCGTCGGTATCAACATGTCCATAATATCAAAACCAACATAAAACGTGAAACATAACATACCCTGAACATGTGTGATGATAATCATATGACATTCCAAACATTTAAAATTCCACATAATACATATGGTTAAGGTTTTCTCATACGAAAATAGTATTTAAAAATCGTTCATTTTATAAACACGCTTTTCATATTCCATGAAGGAAGTAAGAGTTACTTACCTCGACTGCCTCCAAATTCCATGCCTCGATTCAACCTTTCTAAACATTCTGCATTTTCTTAATTTCCCAAGCCTAGAAATAATTCACAATAAGAATAAACTCATATTGATCTCTCCAACATAAAGTCATGATAAAACACTAATTTCAGCTTTGACAGTGTTTACTAAAATGAACAAATCTTGAGATACACAACTCTAAAAATTGCGTGTTTTATACTATTGTAAACTAGACTCAGAATTCTACAACTTTTGTGAAGACATTATTCTTAGATTCTTACTATAATATATCCAGATTTAGTCTTGAATATACAGAATCATCACAAGTTCATATACTAACTTCCAAAATACTTGATAGGGTTCACTAAAATCATCATATCTTGACTTATAAAGGTCCAAAACTCTTGTTCTTTATGCCATTGGAAACTTAAGACAATATGCTAAAATTTATAAAGGAATAATTTAGAGATTCATATCATATTTTATTTAAAAATTATTCCAAACTCAATACATAAACAAAGACGAATCTGTCCAAAGTCATCAGTGTTGATTTGTGTTCAATTTTGAAATTTCACCAAGTTCAATATAAAGCTAGTTATAAAGAGATCTTTAAACGAAATTAAACCTCTATGAGTCTAGTTTAAAATCCAATAAACGGTAATCGATTCCGATGTTCCCACACCAAGATATAGCCAATTTCTTATAAGTGTGAAGTGCTGTCTAGAAAATATCAGTTACGGGATTTTTCTTTTAAATTTAGTGATATTAATACACAATGAAATAGATCATGAAATTATATCAATTTAAAGGTCTATGAGTCTAGTTTCTAAAAAAAAATGGCTATTTGAATAAAAGATAGATATATCCAGTTTCTAACAAAAGATCATATCTTATTTTCTACACTAAGATATGATCTTTTAACGAAAGTTGTGCAAATCTCTCTTTTTTGTTGCAATTTGAATAGAAAAAAATTAACTACTTAGAATACATAACATGTCAGTTATATGACTTGCAAAGGTCTTTTTCTCTCTAAAAGATTCCTAATTGACATCAGCTACAACCCATATCACAATATCATTTATCTCATAGTTTTCAAACAATTTTAGTCATCCTGAAGTGTCTATAAAATTTAGTGGAAAATTAATTACGAATTTAATAATTAAGTCCATGTGGAAAAATTATAGTTGTAGTAAAAAAAGATATTTGGTAACATACAAGACTAATTTAATTTAGTATAAAAAGGTAAATAAATTAAAATACAATATTCTTTGTCAAAATTCCTATTATTAGTAAGATTTTCTTACTTATCAAAGTATAACTTTTATACAAAAATCTTTTCATACTAGCCAAAATTATTTCTTATACGTCCATTCGTAAATAATTATTTAAAAAGATTTTTTTTTTTGTTTTCCAGGGTAATTTAGTAGTGAAAATTTTTGGGGTTTCACAGATCTACTCTCAGATTTTCTCCGTTTGTCAGATGCATTAATTTCCCAGGCTGAATTTGACTCAATCAAGCCCAACCATCGAAGAGACTCTCACTGAATTACCAGATGCATCCATGGAAGCAAAGCAAGGAAGAAAACAGTTGTGGAAAAAGAACAGTTCAAAACACTACCCGCCAACCACACAAAGAAGAAAAAAACTCTCCGATCAAAACGAATTGGACACTGATAGGAATTGAAAGCACAGAAAACCACCAAGAGAGAAGCTCTAGATGGCCATTAATGGTGAAAAAATTGAAAACATGCGATAGCAAGGAAAAAACCATGTATGGCTCATGTTAGCCCATATAACCGTTCCTAAAACCAGTGGTAGCTCTTTATTTTTATAGCAAACATGAAATTTAACATATACAATACCTTATATATGAATACTTGACTATTTTTAAGTCCATTTGGCATTATGTTTAGACAAAATCTTTTTTCTTTGGTTCACTTTTTGAGAAAAAAACAAATTTTACAGCACAAAAAATTCCATTTGAAGAACAAATTGAAAATCAAATAATATGTTGAAAAAACTACCTTGAGTGATCTCTGAACCTTTTGGAGCAATCCCTCTTTCAATTCTTGGCCTAAAAATCACAAATTTACCACAAACCCACCATATTCACAAACCCATTTGTCAAAGTAATAACATTATCATAACCAAAGAAAAAAAAAATTCCAAAGTAAAACAACTTATCCAGGGGTTGTAGGCATTTTTTAGATCGATAAAGAGCCATTACAGACAATTTTCATGGACACGTTTTTTTTTGGGATTTTTTTAATAGAATATAAGGCCTAAAAGAAAAGTAGAAAGGCCTGCATCATTCTATTTACACACACACACACAAAAAGTCTTATAATCAGGAGAAAATATTGAGGAAAAATTAGAATCTTGGAGATAATAATGACAATAAATTCAATTCAATATACATAAAAGCAAAAATACCTTAATCAAAGGTACGGAGGTAATGGCAAAAGAGATGAAATGTTGAGGAGAAGATTTGTTACAGTTTTCAGACCTTTCTCTGTGTTCCTTCTCATTTTCATTTGTTATAGCTTTCCAGCAACTAGATAAATTATAAAACAACATAAGGTTTCTTTATTTTGCTTTACTTTGGTTCATTTTCAGAGAGGTCATTCAATTTTATCAAATAATATTCTTATAATTATTGAGCTGTTTTCAAACCATATGCCACTGAAATCACCAAGTCAAGTGAATCAATCTTACATTAAAAACTTAATTAGTGCAAAAAATCATCCTTAAAACACAAGTATAAGCAAATATTGCCCAATTTACCAGAAAAATAAGGATGTCTTTCCAAAAAACAACTCTTTAGTTCTTTAAGTTGAGAGAAAATTAATCTCGTCACAAATTTTGTTTCCAAAAATAAAGGCTTCAAGACGAACTGTTCAATCAAAAAGAGATATTATTATCCAGGCACATCCACAAGTAGTTGTCACATGAATATAGCAAAAATTAGAACAAGACAACGTCTTGAATTAATATTAAAAAAGCCTAAATTATCCAAACTCTTTAGATCAAAGGAACAAAATATGTCACCTTGATATTGATATTTGTTTACGAATACAATCTAATGAAAAACATTTTTAATGCAGCCAGTACCACTTGATTATCTCAAAATATAGATCAAAGTTGCAGTGACCAGTTATGGCACTTAACAATATAAACAATCCTTAACATCATCATTCAATACATAAATGAAACTCTAGGCTAAAATTAAGTCTATAGACCATTATCTAAATTTTCAAACTACACTTCTTGATCAACAATATACGTAGTCATCATTTGCTTCTCATGATTGTAAAATTAAGATGAACAAGGTTGTCTAGTAACTACGGCGTGGAAATCTCGTCAAAGATACTTGAAGATAAGTTCAAGCCTAGAAAATCATGACATGTGATCCGTCCCGACATTTGTCCTTAAGTATAAGAGTTCCCTCTTACAATTATAGAGACCTTTCTTTCATCAGGAAAAAAAAAAAAAAAAGCTACAGGATAGAATAAAATTGGATATAGTTCTCATCTTTAATGAAAAATTAGGAAGATTTGGTGAAGCTAAATTTTTTCGAAGAACCCAAAAATTAATAGTAAATGACAATATTTATATCAACTTACCTGTCTAAAAAACTACTTGGAGAAGGCATGAGATACTTTTAGACAAAGCTAAAGGTGAACTAAAGAACACAATTGTAAAAAGAAAAAAAAAAAAGAAATGGAAAAAATGAGAAACCAAATAGTGAATTTTACTAATTTCTCAAATAAAAGCTCAAATCGGTTAAAATTTAAGTATAGAAAGACATTATTGTCATGGCTGCAACTCAGTTGCATAGAGGAAGAACCTTCATTTAGGTTAATGATTTCGTTCAAACTTTATATTGACCACATGGTCTCTATGAGTTTTCAACTCTCAACACCTAATCCAGAATAGAGGTCTTTTATAAACACTTAAATGCACAAGGTCAAAAAAGAGTTGATAATTAGTTACAGTTTTTCAAAGGCAGTTAACTTTCATGAATTCCTGCCATTCAATAAAGATGGTAAATTTTATTCTTGTAAAGAATTCAAATTTGTTGAAAAACTTAAAAATAAGAAAAATAGGAGACTAAACCACAAAGAAAATATTAATTTTTTATCAATAAAATCTAAAAGCATAATCTAATAGTAACCTTAGAGATTGATTGCAAGCATAAAAAATCATACCTTCCCATTAAAAGATTTTCCTAATTTAAAATTTATAATCTGCAACACAAGAGTTGATTTTTCAGTACATCCATGTTCTATTCACCTATCTCCCTCTTGGCAAGCTCCTTGTTTGTTTATTAATTGAAACTCTGGATTTTACCTATTACTATTCTTGTTTCTTTTCGGATTTATAGTCCTTATTACGACTTGGTTGTTTCACAATTCACTTAATTGTTGTAAAAAAATGCTGGGAAATGACACTTAAATAAGAAAAATTGTGCCATGTTAGTTTGTTTATTTGACTGGAATTTGTTCTAATAGAATTGATCAAAAACTTTGCACATTTTTAGATCCGTCTTGATTTTTCTGTAATCCTCAATGTTATTAATTTTATTGATTTTCTTCTATTTTGCTACAAGTATACAGACATGGGTAGTTCTTCATAGTGTCCTATTTTTCGCTAGATTATGATGGGAGTATATTCTCCTTGTTTGCCATTTATGTATTACACTGAAAACTGATCCAATACTTAGCATGAAAAAAAAAAAAGAGTGAAGGAATGTGAGAGAGAGGGAGAGGGAGGGGGAGAGAGAGAGAGAGATTGGGATGAAATTTTGGCATGAAAGAATGAGAGAGAGGCGTTGAAAGATAGAGGGAATAATGGTAGGATCCTTAAGAATTATTGTTGCCTTGTGAGAAGGAAATGTGCTTTGGCATTAAGGAAAATGATGTGGCAATTCAAGAATGGTTTTGTAGAATTAAACCAACTCAAGAATGATGACAGCTTTGAAATTCAAGTTCAAGAAATGATGAAACGATGGCATAACGCATTTCTTACTCTACTTAAAAATAAATTAACCTCTTATTTGAAATTCATGAAATGTGTGAACTAATTAACCTCTCATTTGAAATTGGCATTGGCAAAACTCTTATGGAAAAAGTAGTTGTCTAAGATAAAAACTAGATAGGGAAAAAAATTAGCTCAAAGTATATGAAAGCATGATGGAGTTTCAAGATTAAATCTATTTTTGGTTAAAATCAACACATAAAGTACAACCTATGTTCAATATCCACTTTTAAATTCCCAAACAAATAAAAAACAACATTCCAAATGTACAAGATAAATCATACCACCAAAGTTTTCAATTTATTTCAAAAGATGAGTTACAAACTCATCCAACCATTCACCAATACATAAGAAATGAAAGCACTACTAGAAAGCACATAAACATATATACAAGCACTAAACGTAACACTAGTGAATGAATGAATTTCATGTATGCTTGGACAATAAAAAAACTCACATAGATGATGAACAACATTACTCCAAGCAAATGTAATTGCAATCAAACATACATTTTCAACTTAAAAGCTTGATTTCATCTCTAGTCATAGAAATCGCCGACAAATTACACTAAAAACTTTACCAGACAAGTAAGAAAGAAAATCCAGCCACTCCTACAAATGCAAAATCCAACCAAAAAAAAAATTCAAGACATTTAATTTCTTTCTTTCAACCATCATAACAATACCAAGTGGAATTATTGGGATTTCACAGGGTTCAACTAAACAAAGGAGAAAAACTATCTAAAATAAGAATAATCAAAGGGTAATGACATTTAACATAAATGAAGGTCACATGTGCCCAATACATCTTCTAACTTGGTGCTTGCAATAATTAGCATCAAAAAAGATTTCAATCAACCAATAAAATAGAAAGGCTAACCGAGCATCCATAAAGCTCCTTATTAAACTTAATCAAATACTCAATAAAAACAATGTATCAAGAACTAGTAATCACACAATAAGAAAACAAAATCTAGTCTAAATTTAAAAGGATATCTCATGACAACCACTATTCACAAGAATTTGTTTCTTCCCATCATCATTACCATCAATTAAACTAAATTTATTTTAACATAACCAAAAGTCAATTCAAAATAGTAAAGCATAAACTAAACTTATTACAAGGTTACAATCCTTTATTAACCTACCGGGTCATTAAACTAGAACATGAAAACTAGTAAAATAAAGCATAAGTAAAAGAGAGTGAAGAAAATACTATCCTATTGACACCAAGGAGGCTTGCAAGGATGTTGAAGTCCTTTGTAAATTTGTTCCACTGATTTCTACATCCGGAGTATCCAAGGCCAATGGCTCTCCTACATAAGTAAATTCTCCCTCTAGCATGTATCCATCATAATCCATTTCTTTAATCACTTCTTGTTCCATGAAATCATAAAACGGTACCTCTTTATTGATCATCGGGGTAATTTCACACTAGCTCAAAAGATATGTTGGTGATGTATCCAAACAAATGTTTAATGACTTGATTCTTGAAAATTCGAGTTCAATAGGTCCATCATAACTAGTTTAAGCACTTTCACTACTATTCAACCCAACTTGCTCCCCACGTTGGCCATAACCCAAACATCCATTGTTGCATCAGCATCAGTGAGTTGATTTAATGATCCCACATTCACTCTCTCATCACCATATCTCTCTATAGGGCGTGGATGGTTAATTGTTGCATTTTGAGTTAAAACCACCAAATGCTTTGAGATTTCATGAATTTGAGCTTGAATGTTATTGTAATCTTTGTTCATTTTCTCCATGAAGACGTACCTTATATTTTCCACTGTCACATCCTCTTCTTCTTTCTTTGGTTGGTGATGGTTGATATATATGTTAGATTGGGAAGATTATGGAAGTTCCTTGAATTTCATCCACCAATTTTCTTATGATTTCAAGAGTCGGCCAAATGGGACACTATGATATTCATGTAGTCGGATTGGAGCTCTAATTGACCTATCATTTCTTGCTTAAGGTTAGCCATTTTTCCCCAATGGGCCTCATCTAATTCTTCTTTAGTTGGTGGAGATTGATACCAAAGGTTGGCCTTCTCATAATATTTCCTCATCTCAATTGTAAGTTTGTCCATCACTTGAGTAAGATTTTCCATTTGTTGATAAAGATTGTCACTCACAATCAATTTTCCTTGCTCTTGAAATGGACAATGATTGAGTTGATTTTGAAATTTCCAACTATAGGATTGGGATGGTTGTACCATCCCATATTATAGTTTAAGGGGTATGGAGAATAACAACAAGAAGAAATATGCTTATTGGTCATGACTCCATCACCATACGGATGATGCTATCCTTGGTATGAATAATTCCATCTCATGTTTTGGTTGTTCTTGGCAACTAGACACTAGAAATAACAAAATTAAGAACAAGTCTAAAAACAGCACAGACAACAAGAAAATTAGTATAGTTTAAAATACTATATAGTCTAAATTAACCACTAAAAAGAGCAAATCTTTTTGGCTTGGCAAAATAAGACAAGTAAACTACCACAATAGAAAATCTTTTTGGATTTTAAAATAAAGGGACTCAACTATACAAAAAATATAAAATCTTTTGATGTTTTAAATAGGTGAAACAACTATATAAAAACAATACAAGCAAACTTCAACATATAATTCCAACTAAATTATATTGACATTGCCAAAGCTAATCCCTTGCAATGGCGCCAAAAACTTGTTCATCTAAAAAACAATTATAAAATAAATACCTAAATCAACTAACTTTACTAGACGATAACCCGCAAATATACGGTCTCAAATATTAACTAGTGAAAGTAAGGATCGTTTCCACGAGAAATGGTGGTCAAATACCAATTATTTACTTAGAATGCTAATTGAAAGGTTTGATTAAAGAAAGGGTTTAAGCTAAAGTACACTAAAAGACTAAGAAAGGCAGTTTCAAAGTGGGTTAAGGTTTCTTAGTCAATTTCTGATTTTTGGTTAATTAAATTAATCAAATGGTTCAATGAGCCAAATTAGAGGTTGATTCGCAAAAGTAACCTAATCCTAATCTCTTGGTGATTAAGTTTATCAATCTAGTTAACATATGTATAGATCCTTCCTACTCCTTAACCTAATCAAATTTGATTGCCAAACATATGAAATTCTAACAACCAATTAGGTGAATTAGTCCACCAAAAATATAATTCTAGCCCTAGTTCAACTCTAATCTAGGTCTATAATAGAGGTTCAATCCAATATCCCCTCAATTAACCCAAAATAACTAAGGAATTAGCTATTTTTCTTAATGAACTCTTAAACCCCTTAGTATTACCTAATTAGTCCATTTCAACACCCAATCAACCATCAACCTCTACCCAAAGTTGGCATAAAAAAACACTAAATCATGACTAACCAATTCATATTTAAAGACTAGAAAGCAAGTAAAGGCATAAGGAAAGTAGCAAACTCAAGCAAAGAAAGAAATATAGAAGACTTGTATAAGAAACTAAAGTGCATTGAAAACCAGGTAGATGAATGTATTTATGAGAGAACAATGTAAATTAAGTAGACATGAAATAAATGCATAAAGTAAGTCCATTAAACATAAATAAAAATCTTACAAGAATAAAAGTTCGATCTTCAACAAAGAAAACAAATTAGAAATAAAAGACATGAAAGACAAAACTAGCTAGAAGATTCCTCCCCAAGTGGGAAGGAGAAAAGAAGAAGAACAATTAAGGTGGCTTGGCTTGATATCAGCTCTAAAAGAGGTATCTATAGTGGTTTTTTAGGGTTGGGGTAAAATTACATCAATAGCCTTTCAAAATAGCCCCAAAAGTTGGATTTTATGCATTTCCTACCTCAAACTCGGCAGCGGCGAGTGTGTCATTGTTCGTTGTCTCACTGAAAATCTCTGTTGGACGTCTGATTAATCCGTCATTTTTTTCACGTGACCTCAAAGCACAAAAGCACATAAAACTAAATTGGTTGAGAAGTGTTATAATGTAGATAAGAATGATGAATGGTTAGGCGTTAATAATTAGAGAAAAAAGTGAAAATATGATTAAATGGGTTGAAATCGATTAGGAAATGTTATATCCTAGGATAGATTTAACAGCCACGTGCAATGCATGTGACTTTTTCTACCGGTAATTGACAAAATTTTTAAATTTGTCCTAAATTGGTAGAATTTAAAAAGTCTGAGAATTAAATATATTTTGTTTGAAACTTTGGAGATCAAAATATACCATGACTCAAATTTTGAGGACTAAAATTGTATTTTTTTTCACGTCTAAAACTTGAGATTTAATAGTCACCTGCTTTGCACATGACTATCTCTATTTATAATTGATGGAAGTTTCAAAGTTGTCCTAAATTGGTTGAAATTGAAAAGTTAGAAAATAAAATGTGTTTTGCCTGAAATTTTGGGGACTAAGATAGACTACAACCCAAATTTTGAGGGTTAAAATATTTGTATTTTTTCATTTAAAGAAGTATTAAAATAGTTTTTCTAATTTTATCAGTAGTATCCTATTAATGGAGATAAAGTTAAAGGTAATTTAGTAATTCTGAATTATTTTTGTATAAAATTTATAATTCAATAAATTTTTTAATTTGTGTGCACCAAATTTAAAATGACAGTTAAAATAAAATGGAGGGACGATGTTTGAATTCCCAAGTTATGAGGTGAAAGATTAATAAGCTCTAATTAATCTTGATTCTTGGGTGAGTTAACCGCTAATGAGTTAATATATGTCTCCATGTATGTTGAAATTATGATAATTTATACCATATATAAAGCAAAAGTCCTTATTTAATATGATGTCATTTTATGTACTTCTACTCTTACATTTAATTAATATTAATAATTTCACATGTATTGTATTAAACACCACTTATAACTTCTTTCTCTATTTGTACTATTTTACTTATTGTTATACTTTACAAGATACACATAGTGTGTCTTCCCACCAAGTTGGAATAGAGGTAGACAATCAATTACTTTTGCAGAGTAGACAATTTTAGTTAATAAGATTTAAACATGCTACAGAAAATAAGCTTTTACTATCACTGGCAATTCTTCGTATATAGGTACGTAATTTACAAACAACATTGTCATAAGACCTTGTAGCCTTGTAAGCAGAGGCTAATGGCATGTCGAGACCTTGTAGCCACCACCATACCACCTCCTCCTGCCTCTGATGTTCCTTATTCCCCTCCCTATCACCTATCCCCTCGTCTCCCAATCCATAGCCACCCTTATCATATAGGATAAAATCTAAGTCCAAGATTGTGAGAAAAAGTTCAGCATATGTTATTTGGTAGTGGCAGAAATGCAGCATCAAATATACGAATTGGCGATTGAAGGGGTAGAAAATTATTGATGGGAGATTTTAATTTGGAGTTGAATTGAGATTGGAGAAGGAAATGGGAATGCATGAGAGGGAGAAGGGGCTTTTGCCAGCAAGATTTGCTCAGTCCAAAAGTAAAAAACTGGGAGATGAAAGGTAAGAAAGTTGCGTGTAGGGGTTGATTTCAAGGAAGGATGTAATTGTCATTTTGTTTAAGAGGATCAAACTTCGAAAACTGGATGGAAAATTTTGAATAAATAACATGAAATATAATTAATGAATAATTAATACTAAAAAGTATAAATTATTTAAGACCATGAACCTATTATAATTTGAAATTTAAGAAAATTTTTGTGATATGAATTTGGCTATCAAAGTGATTAAATATTTTGACATGAAAAATATTTAAGAGTTAACTAGTTGAATTTCAAATTACACTATCACCAATCAATTACAACCACTGATTGCTCTAATTTGTAGCACACAACTCTCCCACATTTAGGGTGAGTTTGGATGAAAGGAAATGGGAGGAGAAGAAGAGAAAATGAGGGAAAATTTTGATATTTTTTTTGTTCGGGAGTTTTAGTGGATGGAAAAGAAGGGAAAAGGGAGGGGAATGGAAGGATAAAAGATTGTTTAAAAAAAAAAAAAAAAACTCTTTCTTTCCATAAGTATGAGAAAATAGAAGGAAAAGTTATATTTTCTTACAACTAATTATGAAATATCATATTTATCTTTCAAACATAATACAAAAATATATAAAGAATAGGCAATTTAGTAAAATACTAATATTAATAAAATTTTCCTTCCAAAACTCCAAAACAACTTAAAGGAAACTTCACTTTCCTTTCCTTCTTATACTTTTCTTCATTAAAAACTTTCCATTTTTCTTCTCTTCCTTCCCAAACTCCCAAACACAACATTAATAACTTCCATATTCAAATACGAAGTTTTCATTTGCTCCTTATCCCTCACTTCCCCACATTAGGTTAGAATTCCCTTTAATATAAGAAAATTCTACATTTTCTTTTAGAATATATTCACTTGTACTTTAAGAGTTTGTACACTACAACACTATATATTTTAAAGATTTATATTGTACAAATTCTTAAATGTGTATAACTGAGAGACTGTAGAATTCCACTTTAATATGTTCATATATTGAGTTGTAACATAATATACAGTATTTGCAATTCGTATAATCATCCAAAGTATACAAAATTTCTCTCTTTTTACTCACATTCAGTGTGCTCAATGGATTAATATGACTAAACATGAATCACAAGTTACATGAATTTTGATCTATCTAAAAAGGGTTAATAATACTTCGCCCCCAAAATTAGGCGAGCAATTATACTTTACACCCCTAAATTATTAAAATATACACTGCCCCATGACACTATGCATCTATTACTAATATTAAAATCATTAAAATAATATAATTAAATGACTAAAATACCCTTGATACTATATTTTGATTTTTTATTTACTTAAATTTTGATGATGATGTGATAATTATTAGACTATAATATTTCAATATAATCGATATCAATATATTTTTTGGTTAAATTTTTAAAAATTTTGGCATTCATTTAATATTATTTCGATTTTGAATGTTTAACTATAATTATCTAACAATTCCTAAATAAGCTTATTTTTTATTGAAATTTTTTCTTTAAAGGTATTGCGTAAAAATATATTTTCTATAAAACTTTGTGACTTTAATTTTTAATATTCCTTAATATTTTACGCTTTTAATATTTGATATAATCGATTTAAATTGCGTGCCAAATATAATATAATTTAATATTTTCTCACATTTTCACTATATAAAGAAAAAATATAAGTTTGTTATTATATTTTGTTTTTTAATTCTTTTATTATTATTAAAAATTAATTAAATACATAAAAATTAAAATATAATACTTAGGTATTTTGTTCGTTTAATTAAATTTTCTTAATATTTTAAAATTTTTAAAAGATAAATAATATAAATAAAAATAAAGTATATATTTCTATAATTTAAGAAACAAAATATTATTAACCATCTAAAAATTTTACGGGCAATAATATTTGCCGTTGCGTTTACTCCAACCCCACGTTCCCAACCGTACAAAAACTGCCACGCCCACAATACCGATGCACAATCACTGTTTATGACCTGCATCCGGCTAATCAAGTACAGTAATTTGTTTTGTTTTATTACTTAAGTTTCATTTATATTATCAAGTACAGTAATTTGTTTTGTTTTATTATTTAAATTTCATTTATATTATCATACTTTTCAATTTAACATGTATTAATAAAAATATTATATTATTTAAAATAAATAATTATTTTTTTAAATATTTAAAATATTATCAATCTTAATAATTAATGAATTTTAATAATCAATTTATCATTTCAATTTAACATGTATTAATAAAAAAAATATTTTATTTAAAATAAGTAATTTTTTTTTTAATATTTAAAATATTATCAATTTCAATAATTAATGAATTTTAATAATCAATTTATCATTTCTCTTTTTAATCTTCTCTCATATCTCTTCTCAATTAATACAACTCTTGTTTTGACATCCTTTATGCATCTTAGTGCTACTGTTTTAGAACTTATTTAAAGGATAAATCAATAAAATAATTTTTATGTATTTATCATTTTATAAAGTAATAAATAATTTAAAACAAATAAAAAAGAAGTAACATTATAAAATAGTACGGATGGGCTGGCGATGGATAACAAAAGGCAAGAAGAATTTTCCACTTTGACAATAATCATATGATAAATTTTAAATGACAATAATACCCTCACTCCTTTATCAATTTACAACAAAAAACACCACCATGAGATTCCCCTTCCTCCCCCTTCTTTCTCCTCTCGATTTTGGACCCTTTCGCTGGGGTTTCAGCTGAAATGAGTTGACTCAATAGCTTCCACGTGCATCCTAGAAAGTACATCACACCTTGAGAATCTTCGCGGCTTTGACCACCGGATTTTCTCTAGCAATCGCCTCTCGACCGGCTGCCTTATAATCATAACTGCAATCATGCCGATCGGAATACCTGTGCTCAAAACAGAACATCTCACCGCATCGGCACCGGAATCCCATCAAACCCAACTTTCTTCTACACCCAGTACACGAACATCTACTCGTGGCATCCCTCGGCCTTTTAATTAAGGACCGATTAATCCCCACCGCCTTTCTGTCGATCTCGATAGAAATCAGATCCGATCTCTCAGGTGACGACGACCTAGATCTTAAATCGTCAGTTTTGACCGAGAGTTTCGGATCTGAGCTCTCATGCGACCTCGCGCAATTAGATCTCGTATCGTCGGTAGCGCCTGAGGGATGCGGTGGGGATACTGAGATAGTAGTGGTACATATGGGTAAAGATTCGGGAACTTTTAGCTCCGTCTCTTCCTTCTCTCTCTTCTGAGCCATAGAAAAAATTTGTTTGCTTCTCCCTGCCCTCTGCTAATTTGTGGTAGAGAGAGGAAAAGAGAATTTTAGAATGTTGTATGAAATGAAAACGTAATGAAATGAAGATGAAAATGACGATACGAGACTTTGTCAATTGTTTTGGGGGGCGTAATAGGAAATTGTGAAAATGTGGACTTTTAAGAGGTGAAGCCGGTAATGGGAGGTGGAAATGTGGAATAATGGGGGACGTTGTTTTTCGCATCAAGTGACGATAATACCCTTATAAATAGTTTCCCAATGTCGGGAAATGAAAAGGGTAGATCAGCACTGACGTGTTGCTTTGTGGGATTACGAAAATTTGGGGTTTTGTTTTGTTTTTCTTTTTTTTTTCCCTGTCTTCCTAACGTGCGTGGTGCTGGGTGAGCTCAGCCACAAACGCGGATTGGCATTTTTTTATTTTTTATTTTTGGATTGGCATCAAACATTTTAGTTTATAGGGTAAATTATAAAAAATTCATTTGTGATTGGGTTATTATTCACGTTATCATATTATTATCTAAAAATTTCTAATACACTCTCTTGTGATTTGAATTAAAGTGAAATTATTAAATATTTAGTTAAGTGATTGATAGGAGGTTGGAAAATTTTAAGTTAAAGGGTTACTTTAGTCATTTAAACTATTTAATCAAGGTTAGTTATGTAATTTAAAATTAAATATAACCTCTCATTTTCATTTTTTTGGATGGTGGAGAAGTATTAGTGGGCATTTAGGAAAATTTTTGACTTTTTGTACAAATTCGTTAATTTTCTAACTTTTCATTCATTTTATAAAAAAATCCAAACCACAAGAGGAACAGATTATAGATTTGAAAACTGATGATTCCAAAATAATACACCCAATGTTAATATTACACGCGGCTCTGGATCCTGGCCATAGGAGTATTTTAGTAATTTTACCCTCGTAGTTCAAATAAGTTCAAATGGGTCAAGTACTATATATTCAACTTGCGGATCGATCCAATCTATTGATTTCAGATATAAATATCAAAATGATAGGTCAGATTCAAGGGATTACTTTTCTAATTATTCAATCACTAAATTCTTATAGAATTTTTCTCTCTGGTTTAAGTACTAACTTGAGTATCGAACCCTACCCCGAGGGACATGGCACCATCCTTTTTATTTTCAGGTGATCCGGACGTGGGTACTACGCAAAGCGCTCAACTTTACTTTGGACGATATTGCACACGACCTAATCCTAGTTCAAATTTTTGTATCAATTACATTTGGCGCTATCTGTGGGAAACAATGCTAAAAGTCATATTAAGACATGGCACCTAACCCGCGTAACATTCACAGGAGCAATGCCAACAAGGAGAAAGAAATTTCAACTCAGTATCACCCCGATTGATTCTGCAGGGAGATGGATCGGTAGAGGGACACGAAGGAGATTCCAGTTCCCAGGTTATAGACAAGGATGAAAAGATTCATAAGTTGAGGCAATACAATGCTTTACTGAAGGAGATCATAAGGCAACAATTGAAGCATCACCTCCACCGCACAATTCAGGCGGCAATCCTTGGATTGTCCATCCACAGCCTCATACCAGTGAAGCTAAGAGAGCTACCCAATGGGAGAAAAAATGAAATGAGCAAAAGACACATGACTCACCCAGCAAGAACAGGCATTTCGGTCTGCCCGACATGAATCACAAAGAGAGACCTTGTCAAGGCAGAATGGTACTAGGGAAAGAAATCTAGGGAAAGCTGCATTTATTGCTCATGAGAGAAGAAGACACCTGGAAAGAGATCGTATTGTAGTGCTAGTTCCAGAAAAGGAAGATGACCTAAGGAAGAGGTTGGAGGAGCTGCAACCTAGAATACATAAACAAGAACGAGTAGTGTTATTTCCGTAAGGACCATGATCATGATACCAGTCATTGTTTTTCTTGGAAAAATGTGAATGAAGAGCTCATTGGAAGGGGATACATGAAACAATTTATCTAAGACTGAAAAAGAAGTAGATAGTCCTCAACTGAAGACCTAGGGAAGTATTACTAGCTAAGCCCTATAGAGTATTACAGTTAATGTCTTGTTTAATTTTCGTGTACTTCCTTAGGCCAAGCTACACCCTATTCAAGGGGAAATATGTAATTAATTCCCTACAATAAGTAGTTTAGCACAAAAGAGGTTGAATAAGAAGAATCCTGCATGCCCAGACTTTTCAAAGGCACTCACCCTCCAAGACTCAAGAACCTCCTGAGATCACATCACTTCTCCAAAACAAGTCTAATGTCTTCTTAGGTGAAAGTTTCTACAAGCTAAGTTTCACTCCAAGAGTAAGGCTCACCCTTCCTCAGATCAAATATCTCATCCTCTGAGATTACTTCACCCATCTGAGGGCAAGTTTAATCATTTTAACCGTAGGCTTTTACAAGCTAAGTTTCACCCCAAGAGTGAAACTTACCCTTTTAAGAGTCAAATATCTCATCCTCTAAGATCACTTCACCCATCCGGGGGCAAGTCTATGTCTTCTCAATTAAAGACTTTCACAAGCTAAATCTCACATCAAGAGTCAGACACATCCTTCCGAGAGTTGAATATCTCATCCTTTGGGATCATTTTACCCATTCTAGGGCAAGTCTAAGTCTTCTTAACTAAAAGCTTGTACAAGCTAAATCTCACTCCAAGAGTGAAGCTCACTTTTCTGAGGGTCAAATATCTCATCCTTCGAAATCACTTCACCCTTCCGGGGGCAAGTCTAAGTCTTCTTCACTAAAGGCTTCTACAAGCTAAGTGTCTTACCCTAAGAGTGAGGCTCACCCTTTCGAGGATCAAATATCTTGTCCTCCGGGATCACTTTTCCTCTCTAGGGACAAGTCCAAATCTTCTCAATTGAAGGGTTCCACAAGCTAAATCTCACCTCAAGAGTGAGGCTCACATTTCCGAGGGTCGAATATCTCATTCTCTGGGATTATTTCACCTTTCCAGAGGCAAGTCTAAGTCTTCTCAACTGAAAATTTCTACAAGCTAAGTCGCACTCTTAGAGTGAGGTTCACCCTTCCGATGGTCAAATATCTCACCCTTCGGGGTCATTGCCTTGCCCATACCATCCGAGGTTGAGTCTTGTAGACGCCTTCCAAGGTCACGCCTTACTCACACCTTTCGAGATCGCTTTTACTTCATGCCCTCTAAGGTAGAACACTTGCTCACGCCTTTCAGGGTTGAGTTCGGCTGAGACTCTCTAGGGTCACGGTTTGCTTGCGCCTTCCAAGATCGCTACTTACTTATGCCCTCTAGGGTACAACACTAAGTACACCCTCCGGGATTCAGCCCTACTCACGCCTTCTGATGTCGCTCTCTGTTCACGCCCTATGAGGTTCAGCGCTACTCACACCATTGGGGATTGAGTCCTATAGACATCTTTTGGAATTGAGTATTTCTCGTATCCCCCACTTCCTTACTAGCTATTTTAAGTATTAAGTACTTAGAAATTTTTTTTGAAATCAAAATCTCCCTCTTGGGAGTCCTATGATTTATTTTCCTTATCTTAGTTTTTCAAAGCCAACGGTCCAGAACTATTTTATTATTTTGTGCCGAAGACTACTGTCCGAAACATCCACAGGAAAATCTTTATTGTTAAAATACAAGAACAATAAAAAGAAAAAAAGAGAAAACCCATTGAAAAAATCAACTACAGGTATAACAGTGAAAATCTTTGGCATATGATTACATGTCCGAGCAATGCCATGCATAAATTGATGATCATGTGGTTACATTTTGTTGTACCAAGTACCAAAAAGCACAAGATCCCATGGAGCCACCCAACTTGATATGCTTTTGCCATTGTTGTTGACATGTACATGATATTCTTGGCCTATCATTTTCATGAAAATGAATATTTTGTAAACTTTATTACTAATCTAGCACATGCATCTTGAAATCTCCAAGTCCCAATTGGCACTTGCGGTCATGCTTCTTAGACGGATTAAGTGATGATGAGGATTACACTAGAAGGAAATTATTCCTTTTATTGTTGAATTGCCTATCTCTAGGGTGACCCAAAGAATTGTTGGCTTCGGTAAGGCATGGAGCTGCGAAGTGGGCTCCTTATAAAGCAAAATAGTGGAGCTACCTATGGCAGCAGTGGCGCCATCATGTAGAGTAGCTAACCCAGCAGTTCGAGCAAGATTGGCAACTACCTAATTTTCAAAATATTGAGATTGACACTAGTCAATTTTACAGCTCCGGTCGGGGTATAGTTACTCAGTGGTACCTGCAAGCAATGGTGTCAATAGCAGTGGCAACAGTGCCTATAGGCTAGGGAAAATGGTAACAGGCAGTAGTGCCTATAGTAAGGGCAATGGTATGAAATTCAGTGGAGCAGAGGAGTAACAGTTTGGCACCAGTGTAGAACTTGTTCAATTCCTTGTCGAAGAGAATTTTAATTCTCTAGCCAAACAAGTATGATACAAATTCATAATGTGGGTATCAATACTAGTAACTAAAGCAACGGTCTTTTCTTCACGAACAATGGTGTAAGGAGACGTGTTGTGCTTTAAAGTACTGATCTCCTGTCATGGCTATAATCAAATCAAAATATTGGTACCAAGATTTCAATTGATCTCATGGGTTAAAGAATTCTACAAATACGTAGCACAAGAATCAATCCAAGGCATGCGGTTTTACGAGTTGCGTGTTAAGGAAAAAATACTACTTAGCTCACGTGGGTAAGATGGATTATGATAGAGCAGTAGTATTCAATGTTAAATATAACTCCGAGTACCGAAGTCATTCAAGTGGTGCTGTGGCACTGGGATTCTGCGGACAAGTTCTCTGGAGTAATCCTTAGTCACATAGAACTAAAGTAGTTCAAGTGGAATGTTACTACAATTTCTCAGGCTTGGAGTAAGTCTTGTTTATAAAAAAAAAAAAAAAAAAAAAAGCTTGGATACTTACTTGGTCACATGGGCAAGTTTGATTAAGTAGTAGCACTAGAATAACTCCAAGGTAGTACTACTACTACTACATGTTAATTAATAATAGTAGTAGTGGTGCAGAATAAGTTGTTATAGTACTGGAGTAGTATAAAGTCCAAATTATGGGGTTCATGTCAATTCTAAAATCATGGGATACTCAAGTAGGGAACTCCACAGCACTCTTCACGACAATAAGGAATTCCATAGCACTACTCCACAGTAGTAAGGATTCCATAGCACTATTCCACAGTAGTAGGGAATTCCACATCGCTACTTCACATCAGTAGGGAACTCTACAGTAGTATTGGTATCAGTGACAGAGAAATTCCAAAGACATCAAGTGCTCGGTACTCTCAACCCAAAAAATTTCGACAGACTTGAGATTGGGGGCAAATGATGATGCCAAAATAATTCATCCAATGACAATATTACACGCTGCTCTGGGCCAGAGTCCATTAGGGGTATTTTGGTAATTTTACTCTTGCTCAAATAAGTTCAAATGGGTCAAGTACTATATATTCAACCAGCAGATCGATTAGACCTATCGATTTCAGGTATAAGTATCAAAATACCAGGTCAGATTCAATAAATTACTTTCCTAATTATTCAAGTTTCAAATTCTTATTGAATTTTTACTTTTTGATCTAAGTATTGATTTGACGTCAGAACCTACATCGAGGGATAAAACCCCGTCCTTTTTATTTTGAGGTGATCCGGACGTGGGTACTACACGCAGTGCTCAACCTTACTTTACGCGGGCTAACCCTAGTTGAAATTTTTGTATCAACACAAACCACAAGATGGTAACACAAACATTAGTCAAAACATAATCGGTTTATATATATTATGTGTATTTATAAGGGATTGTTATTAAAAAGTGTAGTACATATTTGCACTCCCTCACCAAGGGTTTTTTTTTTCCTTTTTATTTTTTTGTATTGTTATTCCCAAACTTTCACTTTGAATATTTTCTTACTTTGAAGTTGTTAAAATTTAAGTTACAACATAACAAAATTCAACTTTGGACTCTTAAATTTTAGACAATATAAAATTAATCTAAAATATGTCTATATAATCTTATGAAAAAATTAAAATAACTAATATCTAAACTAACTTAATCAAAATTCTAATAGTATGATTTAACCATTTCAACACATTTTTTTAGTTATACTTTTCTTATTATCTCTATAGGTCTTTTTAATCTCATCATTAAATATATTATCATTATAATTTATTGTTGAAAGTAAGTTCTTTTTAGAGTAAAGTACCTATTTGATCACTAAACAATGCTTCAATTGTCATTTAAGTCACTAAACTTCTTTGGTGGCTGAAAAGGTCATTAACTTTTAAAATTGCATCTAAGGGGTCATACCGTTAATTTAAGGTATCAAGTTAGATTCGATAGTCGGCACATGTACGATTCATATGTGTCTCATCTAGGGAATTTTCATCTAACTATAGCTAACTAACATTAATAAAAAAAAATTTGGGTCAAAATTAGATGATAAAAAACAAGTATAAATTATAAGTAAGGTCTTACTAGAATATATAAAAAATTTTGGGTAAAAATTAAATAATTTTAATTTATTAACTTTATAATTTGAGCCCCCACCCCCCATCCCCATCCCTCTGCCACCCTAACCAGCCATCTCCCCAATCCTTCCCCACCCCATCTCGACACCACCACTCCTTTACCACTCCCATGTGTACTCGCCACCCCCAAATCCTTCCCTACCCTTTCCCACCACCCCCAATAAACTCATATTTGAGAACTTTTAATCCTCATTGCCAATTTAAAATTTTCAACTATCCTTTTGCTGTATATTATAGGCATGCTGGTGCCAGATCGGTGATACGTTAGAGACTTTTCTCTGTGTTCTTCAAATTAATAATTTGACCATCTACATTTCTTGAAGTTCATTAGGCGAGAATATGTCTTGCATTTTCTGTGCATTATTCAATTCTTATTAATACTTTCTATAGCTCACTTAGTATGATTGACAACATTTTATTTGTCATAAAAATTGCCATGTCTTGCTTTTCTTTTACTTTTTTTTTTTCTTTTGATCTACTATGCTTTAAATTTCCTAAGATTTTATGATTTGTCCCTTTTTATACTGGCATTAAATGCCTATGGTTAGATTCTTTGTTCCGTTTGACATTAAATTTCTGTTTGACAGATTTTCATGGAAATAGTTGCTCCAAATGTTAAGAGAAACAACAAAAGGTGAGATTTCCCAATTATGGAGGAATGTTGCCTTCGGGGAGGAGTGGGCACTACAACAAAAATGTCTATTTGTGACCCATAGAATGCGTCACAAAAAGTCAAAATTTGTCACAAAAAGGCTTTTGCGGCACTATTTCGGCACAATACTTTTATGTCACTGATATAGCCATCACAAAAGAAAACGACACTTTTTTAAGACAATTTTACTATGTAGCAAAGTTTTTACGGCACAATTTCACTACACCGCAAATGTTTTGCGGCACATTTTTGATATGTTTACTGCACAATTTTATTGTATTGCAAATTTTTAAGACACAATTTTCTGTTCTGCATGCGGAACATTTTTGATACATTTGTAACACAATTTTACTACGACGCAAATATTTTGTAGCACATTTTTGACATTGTATAATATATTTGCAACACTTCTTTTATAGCTCAATAGTGAACCTAAAGTGGACAGTATTTTAATCTAGCAATTTTTATACATTTTAAAATTAAGCTAATAATTTAAACGAGCAACAAAAACTTCATATAATTTAACAAAAATCATATGCAAATACTTCAGCAAAAGTCATATATACAGCTTCCCAAAAGTCATTATAGTAAATAGCAATATTCAACTTCCCAAAAATCATTATAGTAAACAGCCACGTTCAACTTCCCAAAAGTCATATATACAACTACCAAAATACAAAGTATATAATTTCTTCAGGTGTGTTAATCATCAGTGCTATGCTCTTCAAATCCTGGATAACAACATCAATAGCCATATTTATACCAATACGTAAATCCATCACATTCACACCAGCAGCCTAAGTTAGGACATTCGCACAAGTTTTACCTATTACAACAAGATTTCAAGAGTAAGATCTCCTTGTATAGGGTGTGTGCGTGTGCGTACGCCTGTGTATGTGAGAGAGAGAGAGAATATATTCTACACGGTAATGCTTTCAGATGGTTTTAGTACTTTAAATTGCCTCAAAATTCAATACAGGTTAAGAAAATTCTACAATCTTGACTTGTTGATCTACAACATGCCTATCAGACTCTTCTGATACATGGACAAAGCATTTTGTAATGTTGCAAAAAAACTAGTGAACAAAGTTAAGCAAATTACATAAATTACTTTGCTTTTGTTACCAAGAAAGCATGATGCTACATGGCTCAATTAGCTTCCAAAGGATTAAGCAAGTACAAACAATATAATTTATGTTATCACCTCAATTTGAAAATACCACGGACTACGTGATTTTCCAACACAGATGGATGGCAAATTTGCAGAGTAAGTTAACGCAATGCCGAGCACTTTTTCAAATAATCATACACTATAATTTCTATTTGTTGGATAACACCATCTTGGTTGCCTTTTTTTGCATGGTCTATAGTAAAATCTGAGTAAATTTGTTGTAATTTGTAACACATTAAGGGTCGAAGAAGCATCATTTGACTAGCTAAAAGTAGGCATAAGTAGTCCTAGTTCAACTTATTCACGGTTAGTGTACTTACCTTTATCTTTAAATTTGTTAATGTTACCAGAAAATTATTTCAGGAAGATTCATGTGCATGTTCAATCAACTTAAGCAGAAAATATTTTATAAGTGACCTTCAACCAGTCAATCTTGAAGAGATTTCTCACATTTTGGTAGCTAATGATTAAATCTATCATTGGCCCCGGTTGAATTATTGTTGTGGTAGAGAAATCTGGTACAACAAAACATCGGTTACCAGCAAGAGATTGTCAAACATACTTCCAAGCCTATGTGAGATGTATTCTTACTAAAGTTCAAGAATAATCCACCTAGAACAACCCGAAACCTTGAATTGAAACCTCTACAGCCAAAGATGCTACCGCTCAAGTCCAAGAAATTCTTAGGCTCATTTGCAAAGTATAGTTGGCAAAGAAGAAGGCAGTCCCTAAAACAGAAAGTTCAAATTAAATTGTAGTACTGCTAGAGTAGTAAAGAAGCTCCAAGCCAGTTATGCACTTACTCTTTGGTAGCATACTGCCTTAAAATTGTATCCAAGACTTTCAGTCCTTCGTGCTTTAATAACCAATGATCAACTTCAAAAAATTTAAACCAATACCTACATGCTTCAAACGAAATAGTTAATTGAATGACAGTTATACTTTCGAGAACAAATAGTACTGCAAAAATTTCTAAATCTGCAAAATACCCAGATAAAATAATAATTGCTATCGGTCCACTTTGCACATCAAAGCTGCAAAAGCTAGCCTGTCTATATAAAAAAATTATCATATTTTCGGAACAAGTTACCATAAGGAAATAACTATTTCCTCTCTTATATCTAAGGCGATTAAAAATGCTTTCAATTAATAACAGTTACTACTTTGAAATCTTGTCAATTAAATGAAGTTTATGAAATGGATCTAGCAAAGATATACCCCTTTGTTAATTTATTTAGTCCAATAGAGGATTTTTTTTTTTGGTATTCATTCTAGCAATATCCAGCAATCTAAAAATATCCAGAGCAAAATTCATACTAGACAAATACAAAAGCAATTGAAGTTCAGTAACATATATTTACTGTCATAAATATGATAAACTAAAATTTGGTTCTACATTCAATTTAAACTTAAATCAAGTTAAGTAATTAGAGTTGATTTGTCATGATTTGAAACCACTGCAACAAAGATAGAATCACCACAACTAGTCTTGACAACAATAAAAGGCGAAATACAACAATTAAAGACCATGTAAAATATTTGTGCTAATATTTAGGAAATGAAAAGAGTTCACATGGGGATATGTAGCTAGAAGAACACTTGAGTGACTTGCTAGCATAAGCCAGATAATTGGAGTAGACAATCAGAATGAGGCACTAGTAAAAGACTGCATATTATTCCACTCTATTACTGAAACGATGAAGAGTTACTCTGAACTATTGCATTTGACATTTGAAGTTCCTTTATTTTGTTGCAACGAAAGGGCAAATTGCTAAGCCATTTCAAGAAGCCAAATACACATGCAATACACCAATGTATACAACTAATTAGATTTTAAGTTCACCTATGTGCTAAACTCTACATAAACGTTATCTTATGACAAGCTAAATTTGATTCTAAGTTCAAGTGACATTCTTAGTAAAATCAAATTATATGCAAACAGTGTATAGCTCTGCATAAACATTGCTGTAAGATAAAACAATTAATGTGAAATAAAATATTGTTGTGAAAGAATATTGATGCATTTCTATAGGAATCAAGAAAATATAGCAAACTAGCCAAACTACCATGTAATTATTTCATAACCCTATTTTAAGGTTATTGCAAAGACTATACATACACATGGATAGAATTATTCATCCACACACAAAAAGCGTCATATTATCCTATATACCAAATCACACAAAAACAACGAAAAAGTCTGGCAATTATGATCAGGAAAAATCCAATCTTAACAACAGCCCACATCATATATCTTCCAAATAATGCCTAAAAGAACATATACAAGAGAAATACATGTATTCTATTTTTATACAATAAAACTTCATGTTAAAACACTAAAAACTCCCATGTTTAAATATACTACAGTCACAATTTAAAAGACCCTGAAACAAATAACTCAAGAAAATCTATTTAAGTTGTGCATAAGAAAATAGCTACAAGAAAATGACACCTTGGAGGACAAAAAGTCAGTGATCATATACCTCAAAAATCAGCTCATCAGGCAACGAGCAATGGATTAGTGATGAATAAACAATTGAATTACTACTATAACTTGGCCATCCCATGAAAAACAATATTACTTGGAGAAGCAAGACACCGATAAATGAAATTACTAAGAGTAGCAAGTCTTACTCGGGGAACTTTGATTTCTTTACTTTCAGTAAAGCAATCTAAATATGAAGCAAACTTTATAGTGAATTGAAATCGAACACGACCATAAGAAGGAAATTGAACTATTACGGTTGTCCCATGACTTATATTGGCAAGGTGGGTGTTTTCGCCCAGAGCCAGACATTTAAAGATGAAATCGAACAGTCGTAATGTCTTTTTGAGCACGGTATCGAAGAAAATACCTCCAAAAAATGGCCTGAAAAATCTATCCAAAATTGAATCAAAAAATCCAATTCTCTATAGTAAATCAACTATGGAGACCTCTGGCGTAGTCAAAATTTCATCATCTGATTGAGTCGAAACCCTAATTGTGGTATAAGAAATGAGGATTTCATCCGCAATTGAACCAATTGGGCTAACGAGAGAAGATAAGACATTGGAGAAGTGATGAATGGGATTAGCCATGACGTGGAAGCTATCTCAATTATAATAAATCGGAGCTCAAGTGTAGAATTTCTAGAGGTTTAAGGATAAAAAATTGAGGAGCTTTTGAGTTTCTAGGTAAGCATCGATGAAAATTTGGAATCTGCAATCTATAATGAAGCCGTTGATGAGGTTGGAGCATACAAAGATTGGGAAAATGGAGGATTAGAAGAGTAAAAAAAAAAGTAATGCCACCAAAGTGGAGGAAAGAGAGATAGAGGATTAGGAAAATAAAAAAGATGAAGAAAGAAATGAATTTATTTGTTTAGAAGTGGTTTTACTAAATAGTGAACTTAATTAATCCAAAACTACATAGTTTCATGTTGACTAATGCTGTGTGGAAAATTGTGCGGTAAAAAGACTATATGGATTGTGAATTTTACTAAATATGTTGTGAATTTTGCAGCACAATATGGGTTGTCGTTAATTTATGACACTTTAACATTGTGCCACAAGAAGCCTATATTGTTGTAGTGGGGGATGTCGGAATGGTGTGGCAAATGTAGAGTGGGAGATCTAGATTTAATTCTTATAACCACAGGGGCAACGGGATGGATCTTTTTTCCCTGTCATCACTTACACATTGGGGATGGAGAACGGGCTGGGGTGGAAGAGATGGAGCAGTGATGGTGGCAAGAAGTTGGTTATGATTTTTAATGGAGGAGGAGGGTGGTGATAGGGAAGAAGATATTGATGGTAAAGTGTCGCAAAAGGTGACTGGATAATTTTATGCCCACTAAAACTCATGTGTCATGCACATACTTTGATTAATTGGAGACTTAACGCCTCAAATTAACGGAGTGACCACATAGACATAGTTTTAAAAGTAGAGTGACCTTTTCAGCCACCAAAAAAGTTTAGTGATTAGAATAACAATCGGATCACAGTTTAATGACCAAATAGACACTTTGCTTTTCTTTTTACATTATTATCATTTTTCATGTCAAATTTTTATTAACTTTTTCATGATATATCAACTTAGTTATGTTGAAATATTATTTTGTTTTGACTAATTTATTGTATTTTAATAGTAAACTTTTCGTGTCCATCGCCCATTTTAAATTAAAAAATTAATATGTTGTCTCCTTATATTTTATTTTATTGAAAATATTTAAGATCTATTGCTTAAGCCTTAATTTGACTCATTCATTTATCACAAGTTTCTAACATATTTTAGTAACATGTAGTGTACATTCTCTTATTAAATTTCAATATTAATAATTTAAAAATGAAAAAGTGTAAATTTGGTCACTAAACTATACTCTGACTGCCATGTTAGCCTCTAAATTTGTTGGGTGGCCAAAAAGGTTATTAACTTTTAAAACTGCGTTTACGAGTTCATTTCGTCTATTTTAGCTATTAAATGCTCTGTTAAACCATTTTTTTAGGTCACGTGAGTTTCAGCGGGGACAAAATAGTCAAATCATTCTTTTACACACTGAACCTTTAATGTTTGTCAAAATGACATAGTTTAAAGTTTAAAATTACAAAAATGGCATAGTTTTCAAGAAATTAAAAAAAAAGACCAGCAGAAGATCGCATCAAAATGGTATGTGGGGAGCAGGGGAAAAAGGGATTCCATTTAGTCAATTTATAGAAAAATAGGGTCAAATCAGATCTCTTTCAGAGGTCGTGGTGGGCCAGCTGATTGGAATGGTGGAAGAGGGAAAGGATGAAAGAGTAAGAAAATAGTATGGGCTGATTGCGTTAGGGGGAAATAGAAGGGGTGGTGAGTGGTTAGGGTAACAAAGGGAGATGGCGGGGGTAATAGAGAGGAAGGATAGATTTATTTGGGGGAGGAGGGGGTCAGATAGGGAGAGAGGGTGATGGGAAAAATGAAGGCATTAGAGGAAGACAGGAAGGAAGGGTGGTAGTGGTTGGCTGGAATGGAGTAGTAGGTTGGTTGGGGGAAAATGATGGTAGTAGGCTAGTTGGGGGATAGAAGAGGTAGTGGTTGGCTGTGGGAAGGGAGAGGTAGAAGAGGGAAGATGGATAATGATTGTGATAGGCTGGTTGAGAAAGGAGAAAGAGGTAGTGGTTGGCTTAGAGAAGGAAGTGGTGGGAGAAGGGAAGTGGATGGTGGTGGTTGGCTAGCAGAGGGAGGGGTGGTTAGATAAGGGATTCAAATTTAATATCTAACCCCAAATTTTTTTAAATATATTTTAGTATGACTTTTCATAAGTTAAACAAGTTTTTCATTATCTAATTTTACCCCCATAATTTTTAATAATATTAATTAAATGTAGTTGGACAATTTTGACACTCAAAAACTAAATTTTGTTGATAGTAACAGCTAAAATTGACGAAGTGACTTCCTGGATGTAATTTTAAAAGTTCAGTAATTTTTTTGTCAACTCAACAAATTTAATAACTAAAATGGCAACAAGAACATAGTTTAGTGACCAAATTGACACTTTTTTCTTTAAAAATTAAGCCTTTTGTTTTTTATGGCTATTAACAGATGATTAAAAACTTATAACCTTAACTGCTATGGTATTTGTAAATTACTCTACAAAGTTAGTAATGTCCTCAAACGGACAATGATTTGCTCGTTCTTTAAAAAAAAAAAGTCATTAATAAAATGTTAAATAATAACAAAAAACTTGATGTTACTATTTAAATATTTCATTGAGTGATATTTTGGTAAAATGTTTGTCAACTGTGTGACATGAGGTCACTAGTCCAAGTTGTTGTTTCATTGAAAAAAATGGAAGATAATGCTATTTACTATAGTCAAATAGCCTGACATTTCCAAACCTTACACATAGCTTTATGCACTGGATGGTTCATTCTCATATACTTTGCCTTCCTACCCATAAAAATTTTTATCGCTGTGTCGCCCCTGCTTTCAAAAGTCAATCTATCGACCAAATAAATCAATCTAAAAAAAATATAATACTAAATATTAATATTTAAGATCTAAAGATTGACAACAAATATTAATATATGTACATAATACAAACATAATAATTCACAAATTATTTTCATTGAATTGTCACATAAGTACATAAAGAAAATAATGTAAAATAATTAGAAATTAATCTATTTCATTAAAAAATATGTATACCATGAGGAAAGTAAAATAATTTTATAAAAATTGAAAAATAAAAAATAATATGTTTAACTTAATTTCTAAATGTTTTTGTATTTGTAAGTGATGTACTGAAATTTGTAAGTATGGATAATAAATGGTAATAATTTCACATTCCTCTCCCAAAGTTTAGTACAATTGCGCTTACCTCCCATTGGGTTTAGATAAATAAACTTACCTCCTTTGTTTAAGGTTGTAAATGAGTTGGATCAAGTATAAATTGTGTCCTACTCGAGGTCGAGCTCGAAAGAGCTTTAAAAATAGAGTTCGAACTCAAGGTCAAAATTTTTGATAAAGCTCGAGTTTGATTCTACCTCGTTTGAAAATAAGTAAAATGAGTTCAAATTCAAGCTCGAACTCTAGCAGTTTCACTTTTTTGTATGTAAAAATTGTAATTTTTCTAAAGAGTATAAGCATTTTAATAATTTTACATATAATAAAAAATTTAAAAATTTATATATACATTATATATATGCTCAAAAAATATCGATGATCACTCGAGTAAAATATACCTATATGCAAGATCGACTTGTTTAGATATTCGAACTCGAGTAAACTCGACTCGAACTCGAGGGGAAAGGGTGGCGAGAGTTATGGGGAGGGAGGGCAAATCTACTGAGAGAAGGAGGAGATTCAAATCGGGAAAGGGGATGGCGGGAAAAAAAAAGAAGGCGTTGGAGAAAAAGGGAAAGGAAGAGTGGTGGTGACTGGCTAGAACGGGATAGTAGGTTGGTTGGGGGAGACGTGTGTTGATGGGCTAGTTGGGAGAGGAGAAGGAAGTGATGGTTGGCTGGGAGAAATGAGTGATGGAAGAGGGGAGATGGATGGTGGTGGTGGTGGTGGTGGTAGGCTAGTTGGGGAAAGGAAATAGGTAGTGGTTGGCTGGGGAATGGAGTGGTGGAAGATGGGAGGTGGATGATAGTGGTAGTAGGTTGGCTGGGGAAATGGGCGGTTAAGGGATACAAATTTAATTTTTGATCACACCAAAGTTTCTCATATTTTTTAGTATGACCCCTAGTCTAATTTAACTAGTTTTTCATCATCTAATTTGACCCCCAAAATTTTTTATTAATATTATTTCAATGTAATTGGATGATTTTAACCATAAAAAAACTAATTTTTGTTAACATTAATTGCTAAAATAGACAGGGTGACCCCCTATATGTAGTTTTAAAATTTTAGTGACCTTTTCGATCACCAAACAAATTTAGCAACTAAAATGGCTAAAGGAGCATAGTTTAGTGATTAAATTTGTACTTTGCTCTTTATTTTATGCAATGATTTTTGCTCTGGGCTGCCAAGGTATCAATGTGGTATTGGGTGGATGGTAAGAAAGAAGATGAATATGAAAATAATTCCATTTGAAATTAGTAAGGGTAATTTGGGAAAATTAGTAATAGATTTTGTTGATGTCAACCTTTTGGGTGTATTTTGTTATCTTAAAAATTAAAATAGAAGAGTAAGTGTAATTTTTGATACCTGAGAGGACGTTCCTATAACTATGCTAAACCTTAGGGGAATGTGGAATTAACCCCTATAAAAATGAAGAATTATAATAGATATGAAAGTGTATCTTTTTTGACTTATTTGACTTACCGACTGAATAAATCGAATTTAAATCACTCTATTTTATTTAATTTTAAGTTTACATAACTTGATTTTGACTTTAAAATTTTCAATTTAAAGTTAAATAAGTCAAGCCAAGTAAGTGGAAGAACCATTTATCGATCAAATGAACACCCTTACTTTTAAATATTCCTTCCGTTTCTTCTAATTATCGTTTGGTGCACAAGGATTAATAAGCTATTAAATTGTATTACATTTAATATGGTGAATAATTTACCCTTTTACATTAAATTCTCCATTTACATAATATTCCTTCCATTAATATGGCACTGGCTAAGGATAAAGATTGGAAAAATATCATTAAATACTTATTTGATTTTCTAAAGCGACACATAATTTGACAAAAGACAAGTTATTTAAAGCGATAGATGATAAAATGAAATGGAGGCATTAATAGACTAGGAGGCATGAGTGATAGAAATATTAGCTAACCTCATGTTGAGAAAGTAAAAAAGATATTGAATAAACTTAAATTGTAATACACAAACTAGTATTTGGCAAAAGATAAAAATAAGAGTAAATGTCATTACTTATAAGACTTATTTAGCAAGGTGTGTGATGCAATCCTATTTGCACCTATTCAGGAAAAAAGTAAGGGTTAATTATACTTTACTCCTTAAACTTCAGTATTATTATCACTTTAGTTTCTAACATTATTTTTTGAGCACTTAACTATTCTATTTTGCCAATTTACTGTTTTGACCATTATACTCCTATTTCATTTTATTCGCTTGTTGGTTTAATTAGCTATACTCCCTTAAACTTTACCATGTCAAATACTTAGTCCCTAATGTTGTTTTTTGAGCCATATAGTCCTCGATTATACCAGTTCTCTATTTTGACAATTCAAATCTTTTTTTTTTTAATTTTCTTTTTTCAATGCATCAATATATTTTTCAACAAAATGAAATTTAATTCATTTACAGTTTAATCAGAAGAGATGCTTGTAAGTTGAATTTAGTGTATTTATTGCTCGTTTGGGTTAGAACACTAAAGCCTAAACCTTTAGATTGATAGTCAATTATAACTATGTCCTTCTTGTTTAAAATAGGTTTCTTGGCCTGAAATTTTGAACAAATAGAAGCATATAAAGATGAATCTAGAATATATATTGAAATCAATTTTAAATTGATTTGTGCCCATCAGAATATAAAAATTATATTCTTAAAAAAGAAAAAAAAGAAAAGATAGCGCATTATTTTGATAGTATGCTGCTAATAGTAATTAGTGAAATTACATGGATTTGGTCCTTTGCCGCACTTGTGCATCTTGCGCCTTAAACAAGACACGCATATTGCTAAATGGTATATATCAATGTTAATTAGAATGTGATTCTGGTTATTGTGTTAAGCACAAGGTTCTCATGTAAAACTATTTACCAGGTCCTAAGTGTAAGAATTTTCTATAGTAAGTGGAAGTCTTAAAAGTAAATGGAGGCAAAAAAATATAAAAAGAATGGAATAAGGGATAGAATGGTCAAAACACTGAACTAGTATAAAGTAAAAGGTTAAGTATTCAAAAAATAACCCTAGAAACTAAAGTGTTAGTGACTCTAAAGTCTAAGGGGGTGAAGTGCAATTAATCCGAGGGTATATTTGACCATTTAGTCAAATTTCACATGTCGTTAGAGTTGACCTTTAGTCTAGAGTCTTTATTGCTCAAAGAATAAAGTTAAGGACAAGTGAAAATGACACTATAGTTTATGGAGGTAAAGAGTAATTAACCCAAAAAGTAAAAGATAGCAAGTTTAAAAATAAAGTATTGAAAGAAGTACGATGCTCCAGTCTTAGCATCTATACAATCTCCTCCAAGTCTATTCTTGTATGGATCCGGTTCGTAGTTTTCTAGAAATTTCTTCTTCTCTATCATGTACATCAATATCATTTCCAATTCATCTAAATGTGACAAAAATTACTCTCATATAGCACATTGAAAAATTAAATAGAAAATCCCAGTCTTGATACTTTTTGGAATCATAATGTGCCATCTACTCAACGCAAGTTAGATTTCAACCCTCAAAGTAAAACAACATTTAAAATAAACACATTTTTAAATGAGCAAACTATAAATTAGGTGACTGAACTCTTGGATAATTTGATTTGAGGTCATCAAACTATTATTGTCACAAATTTGATCATCGAATTTTAAAAAGATTCCAATCCAAGTCATTGATATTTAGATGTTATAGCAAGTCAAACATGTTTTTTCTAGGTATTTTTATGGGCGAAAGGCTGTGCACCCTACTAAACTATCGCAAGTTACTGACTTTACTCAATCAACTTTTATGTGACGAAATTGGTCACTCATTTCCTAAAATGATTGACTGGAGACCCTTCCATCTATTTGAGACATTAGATTGATCTTTAACTTAAAAAAGTGCCACACATGAGTTTTTTAGGATAAAAATGTCTATAAAAAACAAACAAACAAATATTAACATGAGATTATTGTTCAACATCTTCCACACAAATTTTCTCTATTTTTTATTCTTTTCTCAATGCCCAAATCTAACAAATTTTTAACCACAATAATCCCTCCTAAACTTGCTATTCTGTCTCTCCAAACAAAATTAAAAAGAGTTAATTACATTTACCTCCCCTAAAGTTTATCCAAATTACTAATTAAACCGTAAGGTTTGGCTAAAGTACAAATACCCCCCTAGCAAGTTACTTCTGTTAAATTCCTCAAATGGAATAAATGAAAAGATAAAATTACCCTCATATTCATATTAACTAGACCAAATTTCCTTTCAAAAAATGCAAAAAACCACCAACAAAAATTAAAAATTTCAGAAAGCTTGCAATAAAACCAAAAGGCCAGAAGGATTCTTTCTTTTATTTTTTTAGTAATTGATTCTTACACATATAAAATTTTCTTTCAACCTCCTTTCAGAGACAAATATGGTATTTGACTTTTTCCTATATCTTCATCTAATCTTTATCACCGTAATTATGAAAATTCCCAAATGATTGAGCTTTTTCCCAAAATCATACAGCATCCTTGAAGAAATTTTATGTCGGTAAGGAGCAACTACTGGGCATGTCTAGTAGTTGCTCCTCAACCAATGGGAGCCTTCTATTTGGAATGAAAGGCCCATATTTTTGAACAATAAGAGGGCCATCCTGTTTAGAAAAATGGGCCGTGCATTCCAAATGTCAGGCTCCTATTGGTTGAGGAGCAATTATTGAGCATGTACAGTAGTTGCTCCAGACCAAAACAAAAATTTCCGCATCCTTGTAATGAGTGGCTATAAAGTTAAAACCTTATATGTATTGACAGTGTTGTTTCCTTCTCAATCAACCCCACCAAATTAGCCTTTATGATGAATAAAAAAAAAGGTTTTATCCCATTAACCAGTGGATGATAAATTTGTAAATTGGATTTGGGGAGGGAAAGGAAGGACAAAGAAGCCAGGAGAATGGGAGTGAAGGGAGGCTTATAATACGGCAGAGAAAGGAAAAAGAGGGGAAGTGCTAGGTAACAAGGAGAGAGTAGAAGGCAGGAGGGAGAAAGGAAGTTGGCATGGGAGACTGGAAGGGAGAAAGGGGAAGAAAGGAAAGGGGACTACGTGATTAATTGTGAAAAGAAAGAAGGGGAAGGAGAGGTAGTGGGGGGGGGGGGAAGTTGGCAGGAAGAAAGGGAAGGGGGATTAGGGTTTGGAACAAGTTTACAGAATAAACCCAAATTCAATATCTCGGCTGCTTCCTGTTTGTTGGTTAGGAGCAACATCAGGCCTATTTTTGGGTTGGAAGGATAGAGTTAATAAGGGAAATGGAGTTTTAATCTAGAATGAATCAGATCTTGGGGTTTTAATTGATTGATTTGTTTTCTTGTTTGTTTGTTTGTTTTTCTTTCATTTTTTTTCTAATATTGGGAATAGATTTAAAGATAGTGGTAGTTGTAAGGATTCACTACTTGAAGAATGATTTGTATGTAGTGGTTTTAAGGATTTGTATATAGTGTATATGATTTTTTAGCTTAATTCTTTCTAGTAGCTTGTTCGGCACATATGAATCTCGGGTGAGTATGAGAAGGGATGAGATAACGGTATCAAGTTTGGCGAGAACCTTTCCTTCAAGTATCATACCACTTACCATTCTAACCTCGATTTTCCACAAATCATAAAACCTAGTCCTAAATTCCTTATCCAATAAAAGAGAATTTTTTTTTCCAGCAATTGAGGGAATTGTGGTATGCACCTACTAGAATAAATCCTTGGCGACATGCACCTAGAGTAATTTTATGCTCACTTAGTTTATATTTTACTTAGGTTTTGAGTGTTTTTGTGTACTTTAGTCTTTGTTTTATTCATTTTAGTAAATTGTTGGTTTTTGGTGTATGTGGTATGTTTCCTGATTTTATGTTTGCCTTTTTTCTTTTATTTTTTACAAGGAAGGTGTGATTGAGGATTCAATTTGCAAAGGATGAACAAAGTAGAGCTAATTTCCCAGGATGAGAAATTTAGGTAAAGTCATGTTCATCACTGTGGCGTTCTTCTACAATATATTTTAAGTGTCACGATGTCCTTAAAGGAAATTATGTAGGATCCAATAGTGAGATGTCATGGCTTTTTTTCTCAAGACAATTCTCAGCTCCGCGACATTGTGGCCTCGACTAGTTTGTGATTCTTTCCTTTTTCAAGAAAGAATTTAGACCCATTTGGGTCTCTAATGTGTTGGGACTTACTCCAAGACCTAGGGTTACTTTCCCACATATAAATACAACATTAAGGAGGCAATTAAACATGTTGAGAGGGGTGATCAGTTGAGAGATAGCACAACCTTCATAAAAGGTCACTTATCCCCAAAGTTTTAGTTCAAGTTATTTGGTTTAGTTTAGTTTAGCTGATTGTATTTTAGTTTAGTTTACACATTTCATAGATTAGTTTAATTGCTTTCACTACAGTTAGAAGAATACTTTCAAATGTTTTGAAGTTTTGTTGAGAGATTTGAGCTACATTCGACAAAAGTACTAACATCAATCGCATTGTTTGTAGCATTCAGTCATCAAAATGTTTTTTTTAGGTAAAGGTAAGAATTTTTATTAATATCAAAATTGTATGGTATGTACAATGTTGACTAGGAAATATCACACTTCACTAATCTAAGTATTTACACCGAAGATCTTCATATTAAAACCCCATTCTAGAACAAGTACCAATTTTCTTTAATTGCCTTGATTCCCTTCCACTTGTTGGTAACCATCTGAACTTCTGAGAGGATGAGCTTAGCAAGAGCAGTAGCAGACACATTTTTTTTCTAAAAAACAGTTTCATTCCTACATCTCCAAATGTGGTATACAACTGTTGATAGAGCCAGTTTGAACAAGTCTGCAGCAAAAGCATTTCTTAGCTGGTGCTGAGTAATCCAATCCAGCTCTTCCCTCTAGCTTTGAGCCCCTCTATACACCAAGAACGATGATTGTATCCTCTGCCAAACAACAACTGATACAACACAACGGAAAAATGAGTGATCTATCGTTTCCACATGTTTTGGATGACAAAATGCATACACATCCTCTTGACACAATCCCCATGTCTTCAATCTATCTTTGGTATGGAATCTCCTTCTACACGCCATCCATAGGATGGTAACATATCTAGGGACGTGTCATTTATTCCAAACAATAATATATCAGCTTACCTTTTGTTGCCTTTCCCTCAGCACCTCAATTGCAGAAGCAATAGAAAAGGTACCGGTGTTGTTTTCAATCCAAATCAACTAATTAGTCCTGCTAATACAAGACTGAAAAGAGGTTCGGATGCTTATCATTAGTCTTCTTGCTTTAGTACTTATCTTGAAGCCAACTCCATTTACCCTTCTTGATAACTTCAGCAACACTTGATAAACTAGGGCAACCAAGAGCAATCATTAGATTTTCAGTATATCAGGCTGACAAATGGCCATTTGGGTGCCAATTATCAAACCAAAGAGATGTTTTTGAACCATGCCCAATTAACAATTTATAAAGATGTTTTAACTTTGGGCCTTTGCTGCATTCAAGATTTTCCTATAGCACCATAAGCAATCTGGGTGGATTTTCAACCTCTAGAACCATTTGTTCTTCTAGTAGATTCCATGCACTCACTTGACCCACAAACAATCCTTCTTTGCACAAATATTCAAAATATTCTTGAGCACCAAACAATCATTCCATAAAACTATATTTGGAATATTCAAATCTTCCTATTTCTTTGGTGAACACACATCTTTCTAGCTGATTTTTGCCCCATAGTGAATCTTTAGTTCACCAGCCCACAAAAAAGACGTCAGAATGCTGTTAATCTTCTTTATGATCTTCTTAGGCAGAATAAAGACACTTGTCTAGTAAACATGTATACTATGAAGGACTAATTTAATCAACTGCAATCTTCCAGCATAACTGATTTTCCTTACACCCAATTGTTAATTCTTTGTTGTATTTTAACTAATATTACTTGACAATCCTTGTAGCGTAATTTGGCTGGGATAAGAGGCAACCCTAGATAAGTAACAAGAAGTTCTCCAAGAGGCATACCTATTAGTTTACTAAACATCATACTGGTTTCCTCTTTTGTTCCAGTCAAGAAATACAGCTCTTTTGATGATTGGGCTTCAGTTCAAACATCTCCCTGAATTTTTTGACACGCTCATTAATAGTATAGAAAGATTCTTCAGTAGCTCTACAAAGGATAAAAAGATCATCTGAAAACAAGATATGAGATAATCTCACTTCTTCACACTTTGGATGAAAGTCATACCCTAACATAGTAGTCTTCTGAAAGAAAAGCATAGTGAAAACCTCCATTACTATCAAGAATAGGTAAGGTGAAATTGGATCACCTTGCCTTAGACCTCTACTACCTCTAAAGTAACCAGCCATTGATCCATTGAGATATAATAAGAAAGAGGATGTTATAACATATTTTTTGATCCACTGAATAAAAATAGTAGGGAAATTCAGTTTCAAACTAGAAGTTCCAGCTGACTGTGTCATAGGACTTCATTATATCAATTTTTAAGGCTACTCTTGGTCTAGATATGCCTCCCTTCTTATTATAGCCCTTAACAAGCTTATGCATCAACATAACATTATCTGTAATGTGCCTGCCTATCAATAAGAATCTTGGAGAAACATTAATAGATGATGTTGCAACAAGCAATTGGTCGAGAATTATTTATATGTGAGGCATGAGCTATCTTTGGCACTAAAGTGATTATAGTGCTATTCAAAGGGAAATACATGTACTTGTTTTGAAACATGTACCTTATTACAAACAAACAAGCAAACCAAGTCTTAATCCACTAAATAGGGCTATATTCTCCTCAATTCCTAGATGGGTTATATCTTTCTTACAAGTTACTCGCCAAGTCTTCTTTGGTCTTCCCCTACCCCGTTTATGTTGACTACTATCTCTAAAATCTACTCGCTTGATAGGCACTTCTATTGGTCATCTTAACACATGACCTAATCATCTTAAGTGCGTTTCTCTCATTTTCTCATCAATAGATGTTACTTTATCATGAATATGCTCATTGTGTAGCAGAGCTTGTCCATCCTAGTGTACCCACACATCCATCTTAACATTCACATTTCTGCTACACTCATCTTTTGCTCATGTATGTAATTCACTGCCCAACATTCAGACCCATAAAGCGTCGCTGGCCTAATTACTGTTCAATAGAATTTACACTTAATTCATTAAAGAATTTTGTGGTCACATAATATTCCTGATACCATTCTCCATTTAGTCCAACCCGCTTGTATCCGATGTGTAACATCTCGATCTATACCACCATCACTCTGAAAACTGATTCTAAATACTTAAAATTTTGACTTATGGGTATTTTTTGATATCCGATACCAACCCCTATTCCATCTTACGCGCAAGCTTGCTAAATTTAAAATTCATATATTCCATTTTTTGATCTACTAATTCTAAACCATTTTGCCACGAGTTTAGTATTAACCCCATCTTTTGTTTTATCTACTAACACAATGTCATCTGCAAATAACATACACATGGTATTTCCTCCTGTATATGCCTTGTAAGTGTTTGCCTACGACCAATGTAAATAGATAAGGAGCTAGAATTGAACCTTGGTGTAAACCTATAATTATAGGGAATTCTCGTGTCAACCCTCCTGGTGTTCTCACACTTGTAACCACATTCTTATACATCTCCTTTATTGATTCTATATATGCTACTCCAACTCCTCTTTTTTCTAAAACTCACCACTCAACTTCTCTAGGGACTCTATCATATGCCTTTTCAAGATCAATAAAAATCATATGTAAATCCTTTTCCTTATTCCGGTATCTCTTAGTAAGTCTCCATAAGAGATGTATGGTTTCAGTAGTCGATTTCTTTGGCATGAAACTAAACTGTTTATTTGACACCTTAGTCTCATTTATTAACCGTCTTTCTATCACCATCTCTCAAAGTTTCATCGTATGGCTCATTAACTTAATACCTCTGTAATTCGCACAATTTTATATTTCCCCTTTATTTTTGAATATAGGTATGAGAATACTCTTCCTCCATTTGTTGAACATCCATTTCTACTCTTCAATATTTTATTGAAAAGATTGGTAACCCAATTTATGCCTTTCTTTCCTAAGCATTTTCATATCTCGATTGGAATATCATCGGGGTCAACTGCTTTTCCTTTCTTCATCTTCTTCAAATCCTTCTCCACCTCTGATTCCTGAATCCTTTGATAATATATTACGTTTCTATACTCCTCATGCTTAGCTAATTCTATTAAAATGATATCATTTCCATTGCCTTCATTGAATAGATGATGGAAGTATCTCTCTCACCTTTCCTTAATTTCCTCATCTCTTACTAGCACGTTATTACTTTCATCTTTGATGCACTTGACTCAGGCTAAGTCCTTTGTTCTATGGGCTCTTGCTTTAGCAATTTTATAAATATCTCGCTCACCCTCCTTAAACTCGAATTTTTGGTAAAAATCTTCAAAAGCCCAATCCCTTGCTTCAATTATAGCCTTTTTTGTCTCTTTTTTAGCAAGTTTATATTTCTCAATATTTTCGTCACCTCTACAACTATATAGAGCCTTATAGTTAGCCCTCTTAACTTTGATTTTATCTTGTATACCTTCATCCAACCACCAAGATTCCTTGTTCTTGGGGGCATAACCTCTTGACTCTCCAAGTATCTTCTTAGCTACTATTCTCACTCTAGTTGCCATGTCATTCTATAAAGTGTCAGATTTTTCTTTTAAGTCTCAAATACTTTTCCCTAACAAATCTTCCTCAAAAATTTCTTCTTTTTCCATCTTTAAATTCCTCCATTTAATTCTAGGTGATCTAGGTTGGGTCTGTCGCCTAATGTAATGTTTAAGTCTCAAGTCTACCACCAAAAGCCTATGTTGTGAGGTTAAACTTTCTCCAGGTATGATTTTACAATCTCTACAAATCCTTCTGTATCTCTTTCTTGTGAGGAGAAAGTTAATATGTGACTTTGTTAAACCACTTTTAAAGGTAACTAAATGTTCCTCCCTCTTGTTGAAAAAAGTATTGATAATGCAAAGGTCGAAAGCCTGTATAAAAGATTCCAAACTCTAAGATTGATTTTTCTTCTTCATTTCTTCCCCCATAACCATATCCCTCATGCACTACTTCATAATCCTTATTATCTCTTCCTACATCTCCATTTAGATCACCTCCTATAAAAATTTTCTCACCTTGATGGATACTACCTATCATCTCATTTAAATCCTCCCAGAACTTAGTTTTAATAGACTCATCTAGACCAACTTAAGGCACATAGACACTAAAGATATTAATAGTTTCACGTCCTAAAATTAGTTTAAGGGACATAATCCTATCTCCTTTCTTAGTCACCTGCACTACATCATCATTCATCGACCCATCTACAATAATACCTACCCTATTTCTAGTCACGTTTACTCCTGAATACCAAATTTTAAATCCTAAATTATCTAATAGTTTAGCCTTTTTTTCTACCCATTTTGTCTCTTCGAAGCACAAAATAATAAATTTTCTCCTAATCATTGTATCTATCACATCCATTGATTTACCAGTAAGAGTTCCAAGCTTATTCAAAGTTCCTATTCTCCAGAATATTTTCTTCCCCACTACCCTTCCCTTATTATGTGAGGACCCTTGCATATTTTTTACTACAGCCTGACCCCCATAGAGATGCAGCAGTCCTTGCCCAGTATTCGCCGCACACAGGCAATGCGACACATTGTATAAGGGGAACGCCCTAACATTAACGCAATATCGTAGTGCATTTATCTCATAAGATTAACAAAGTTTTACGCTGGCTATCAACCTAACGCAACCCTCCTTCTTTACCTGAGCTTGGGACCGGCTATGCTATGAAAAAATCAATATAGGCGGAGTTCGAAACCACCCTGTCATGACCAGATCCAACTTTGGGTGTGATAAAGGATATGATTCATATTCAAAATAATTTGATTCATGTATAGATTATCATGCCTTCAAAAGTATTATTTAGATTCCAAAAACATTGAATCGTGTTCATACCGAAATATATATATATATATATATCCTTCTTAATTACAAAAGCGTTATCAACTAAAATATTTTACTAATACTATAAAAGTATTCAATAAGTTATTAACAAAAAATAGTTCTTTAGTATCTTCTAACTACTTATATAATAAGTATTTAGTTTTTAGTAAAAAACTTAAATCTCAGAAACCTAAAGGACTTACTATGCAATTTATCTTAAACTGGTACACATTGACTAAGGGGAATGAGCAAGGATTTGAAGGTTTTGAACCTTATGTCCTCGGGAAATGTGAGGGCGTTATGATGGGACCCCTAGGATCTGGGCATCGACAGAGTGGTATCATAACCTTACTCTTGATTGTCTTCATAAAGGTCTAATTCTACAAAAATGTGATAATGGGGTGAGTGACAAATCGCTCAACAAGCAGCTAACACCGCCTTTACTAGACAAAACAAGTTAGATGTATATATATATTATAAAGTTTTAACACATAGTCATACAAAAGTTTCTCAAAAAGTTTTTATTCGACATCAAAGTAAAATCTTATTTCAAATAATTGCAAGAAATAAGTTTTTTTTTCGAAATATCTTTTCAAAAATAAAACATACATAGTTTTATAGCAAGTGGCATTATATCAAAGATTTGCAAAACAGATTTCACAGATATCGAAAGTTCAAAATTGGAATCAGGATACAAGAATCAGAATTCATAATCAGAGTTGGAAAATTTGGAATTATAATATCAAAATCAAAATCCATAATTAGAGTTTAAAGTTTATATCATGGTTCATTATAGGCTTATAAAACAAATGTACTATCATCGACTTACTGAGTACTCGGCCTAGTACTAAGAGACCCTACTAGAAAAGGTTGCTAATGAGTCTCGTAAAAACCATCTTAGCCAAAATTTAGAGTTCGGAGGCCAGAAATTATCTTATCTAGCAGTTCACTATTCATGATTATTTTAAGAGTCTTGGTCTATTATTAATTACCAAGTAAATATTCCAAGCACATACACATGCAAAATAACCATTCAAAGTTCAAAATAATGCCACTTATATAAATGCATAATTTGTTAATAATTTAAGTATCCATGTAAGGTCCAAATTTAATAACTAAAATAATATGTTGTCGAAAATAATATTTAGACAAAATATTTTTGAAATTACAAAGGGGTAGTAACTACTTACCTCTATGTAGCAAAATATCCCACTTTAAAATGTCATGCCTCTGACCTACACTTGCCAGGAACGTGCCATTCGTTGTATCCATGAAACCATACTCTCACGAATACAAGGCATCAATCATATACCAATAAATCTGAAATATTGATAATAGGAGAGAAAATGTCTATTCATAACTAATAACCAAAAGAGTGCTGTACTTATTCCATTTAATAAATTCTAAAGTCTAAAACTACTAAATAATATCATGAGCATGCAGGCTCAACTTACTTCAACGTCCATTAACTCTATCAAAATCTACTACTAAATCTTAACAGTATTCCTTGTTCGAGTGCATTGCTTCTCTTTTTCCCCCTTTCTTGGATCAATGAGTCTTTCAGGGTATGACACTTTCAAATTTATTGATGGATCTATCTTCAAAGGTTCCTCCACATGCTTCTTCTTGGATACCTTGATCTCATTCTTTTGCTCCTTCTTGGCTTCATCATCAACCACTTCCCTTTCATTTTCAACTACCTTGGACTTTTGTTCCTTGCTTCCTTCCTCCACCTTTTTCTTCTCCTTAGATTCAACCAATTCTTTTCCACTCCTTAGGGTTATGGCATTGCATTGCTCATTGGGGTTTGGAATAGTATCATTCGGAAATGCCCCAATAGGTTTGTCACTATTCAACCTTGCCCATTGCCCCAATTGAATCTCCAAATTTCTTGTCGAAGCCTTCAAATTCTCATAATATCTTTGATGCTCTTCCGCTTTCCTATCCAATTCTCTTCTCAAATACTTGGCTTCTCTTTTCCAACCTTCTTTACCCAAATTCTCTCTAGGAGCATATTGATCATGATACATGGGTTGGGAAGAATTTGCATAATAGAAAGGAGGTCTTTGTTGTTGGTTTTGAAAGGACTAGAAGGATTGGGGAAATTTTGATATGAGTTGGGTTGGACATTTCTTTGATGTGGTGGTTGATACACATCTAGATGAAGAATTCAGGGTTTGAGTGTGTTGGGCATTTTGAGATAGGGGATTTGGTTGGTAAGGAGGATTGGATTGGTTGTTGGTGTTACTCCATGAGAAATTTGGGTGATTTCTCTAAGAAGGATTGTAAGTGTTCCCATAAGCTCCGGATTGGTTCCTTGGAAATGAAGATTGATTGGCCACATAATTGATTTGCTCATTAGCTCCATATGGCATCTCACAATTCCTATTGGCATGGCCGCCTCCACAAAAATCACATGTCATGCTTGGTTGAGCTGGAGAAGAAGTCATAGCATTTAGATTCATCACATTTATGAACATGCTTTGTTGAGCTAAAAGGGCGTCTTGCATGTTTAGATTCAACGCTCCACTACTTGCATTGACTTGATTAGCTTGGTGTTGAACCACCGGTGGAGTTATCGGACCATGATACGGTAGTGGTTGTATGCCATCCTATTTAACAACTCTTGAGCTTCTTCCAGAGTCTTATATGAGAACCGTCGGCGGAGGCATCAACGATGGATTTCGTCTCTTGAAGTAAACCATTACAAAAAGTTTGGACTTGAAGCCACAAAGGAATGGCGTGATGCGGGCATTTTCTTAGCAACTCTTTGAATCTTTCCCAAGCTTCCCCTAGGCTTTCACCAATATCTTGTTTGAACGATGTAATCTCATTCCTTAATTTAGCGGTTCTTGCGGGTGGAAAGGACTTCGCCAAGAACTCTTGAGCAAGTTGGTTCCAAGTGGTGAATGTTCCTTGGGCGTGGGATTGCAACCATGACTTTGCCCTATCACGAAGAGAAAAAGGAAACACCCTCATCCGATTTAGATTCATCACATTCATGAACACAATCCGGGTGTACTCCATTAGACTTAAATGTGTCCAAAACTTCAAAATTCATGAGGTGTCTGTAGGGGTCCTCATTTGGTCCACCTCCTTGAACATGAACATGGCATGGGCTTGGAGCATTTGTATTAGGGCGAGCATGATTTCAAAATTGTTGGCTTGCACGGGCATCCGTGCAATGCTTGAGTTCGCCCCAACAAAATTAGGTAAAGCATACTCTCTCAATGGCCTTCCATTCCCATTCCTATAGCCACCCATTCCATTATTTCCACCTACCACTTCTTCTTTGTTCTTCATGTTCACATTCCCTTGATGAGCATTAGCATTTGCCATTTCTATCCTTTCTTGCTCTTGTTGTACCCTTCTCAATCTTCTAAGTTCTCTTAGCTCTTTCTCTCTTTCCTTGTCTAAGCAAATGAATGGCTCTTGAGCACCTCTTACCATGCACTACACAACCAAGGCAAATAGTCAATTGGAATTCCAAGTCAATTCCACAAGACAACCAAATCAAACATAAAAATCAACAAAATTAACAATTAAATTAAACTAAACTAAAGTGCTTAATCTACACGACCCGTAAAGCGCTTGATATTGCCAAAAATGTGGTTGGTCTGAAGACAATCCCCGGCAACGGTGCCAAAAACTTGATGCCTTTTAACACACCTAGTTATAAATCAATGAAACACCTAAATCCTACTACTAACTAGATGGCATCCCACAAGTATACAGTTGTCAACTAGTAGTAAAGGGAAATAGGGATCGTTCCCACGAGGATTGTCGATTGCAATTACCAAGGTTTAAGGGTGGTTGTATAGTAAAGCAAAATCAAGTGATAGATGATAGAACTATTCTAATGAAAACTATAATTTTAATTCTAGCCTAATTTAATCAAATTAAGACTAAAATTTAAAACAAGTAAATCATTCAACTAAAAAGACTACGAAAGAGAAACTTTGACTATTAAAAGCATTCATTTCTAAACTATAAATTAGAAATAGTTAAACTAAAAATCTAAATATTTTTGGATTTTTGATTGAAATTAAGAAAGCCCACTAAGAATTAACTAGAAATTGAGAATTCTTAAATAGAAAGCAAGAAATTAACAACCCTAATATTTCCTGAGAAACCCTAATTTGAAAGTAAAGAAATTTTTACTAAATTGGACAAGAAAGCAAATAAAAATTATATCTACGCGAAGCTTGCGATTAACCCACTACAATTATCTAATCAAAATTTGAACTTGACAAGAAATTAAAAGAAGATCTAAGATGAAAGTAAAGAGAAATTTTTATTAGAAAAAGTAAACTTGTAGTTCAAGCTATCCTAATCTATTTAAAAACTAACTAAAACTATCTACTACTACTATCTACTAATTCTACTTAGCTTAAATAGTGCAGCATTACACAAGGCAAAATTAGGGGTTTTTGGCTGAAAGTTTACAAAATTGCCCTTACAACTGAACTCTTAGCGAGTTGAGATCGCGGTTTGGAACATTTGAGACCGCGATCTCAACTCTAAAATAGTAAAACCAATTCTCGAGTCAAGATTGCTATCTGGAACAGTCAAGTCCGAGATCTCAACACTAAAACAGTAAAACCAATTCCCGAGTCGAAATTGCGATTTGGAACAGTCGAGACCGCAATCTTGACTCTCCTCCAGCCTTCTTCATTTTATCCATTTTTTGTAATTTGGTCCCTTGAGCTTTGTTCCTTCCAGCTTCCAACCTTTAATTTTTAACGTGCATAATATTAACACCATTAAGCACTTAATTAAACTAAAAATTTAATACTAACTTATCATTATTAATTCAAAAATAAAAATACAAATACATGTGAAAGAAATTAACTAAAATCCTTAATTACTTATCCAATTTCGGAATTTAAACTATCAAAATGCTATAATTTAGAGGAAAATAACTCTAGTTTACTAGAGTTCTCAGTAGGAACAGAAGTGACAATTCTATCACCCGAACCCCTTATTTATAGATTTATATGAGAGGAGTTGGGCCACGATTCCACTAGCTGAACCTATATGTAAATTACATATTTGGCTTTAATGAGGCTGCCACGTAAGCATTTCTAGAACAATCTTGAGGAATGTAACATGTGCTAATCTTAAGCACTATCTCACTAGTCCCTTCGGCTTCGTGATGAACCTTCAGGTTGGGGCCAAGCCAAAATCAGTCAATATAAGTCCCTGGCTAATTTCTCCAAGTAGCAATATCGAAGCTCGGCTCCTAACTATGTAATGTGTCGAACTAGGAGGTAAGTTCCCCAAAATGAAGCTTAAACGAACCCTGAACTTCCCCAGGCTTCTTCAATACAAATCCCAAGATTTTTTCCTTTTCCCATAACAGCGAGTTTTCCCATGAAGCGTGCCGCTATCGCAATGATTATTCCCATATTGTGCTTGCTACTTTTTGAGTCCTCAAGCACTATTATTACGTGCAGTGCACCAAGACATTATTACATTTTTTGTGCCGTATATTTGTTGTTTTTGTTGTAGAACGCTTCATTTTCTTCTCTCGCTTTTATTAGTTCCACTCAAAAATCAACCCGGGTTTCAAATTTTTTTTAACCCTTCATCTTTTCCCCAATTTCTAGATGAAAACTTACATTCCTCTCCACTAAGGAAACATTTGAGATAAAAAGGGCCTTACACTATTTATACCCTATTCCCATTTATACCTTTATTTTTTCCCCATTTTTACCCTTGAACTTTGCCCTCCTGCGAGAATCCCTTGCCTTCTTCTACCTGTTGCTCCTTGCTACACCCTTCTCTTTCCTTTCCTACCTTTGCTTCCTATCTTTCTATCCAGAAACCACAACCCGTCGTTCAGCCAATCGTTGTTCGCCGCTTTTCCCAGCAAAGTCCAAGCTTTTCAAGTTTTCCAACTAGAAGAAATGGCCGGTACGTTCACTCGTTCCTCTCTTATTAGGACTCTATAGCCCTCTTCCCCTTTGAATGAAATTGATAGATTGATTAATCCCTTTGACAAAGACTTTCTCGCAGCAGTCCCTTTAAATTTTCCTTTCAAACCTCATTCGACCGAGCCCTTTCATAATGACTATCTGACCTTTAGACCCTAAATACCCCAAATAGCCTTGACCCCGATGACAAAAAAATTCTTATGGACAGGTATGGGATGTGAGGATACCGATTCCCTAAGAATATACATATCAAATTCCCCACATCCGAGGACCAAAGCCACTTGCCCCTTCCTAGTTACTTAATAGTTTACCAGGAACAACTCGAGGCTAGACTTAGGCTCTCCATCATCCCATTTTTTGTTCATCTTTCTAATCGTTGGGACATTAGCGTATCCCAACTGACCCCCAATTCCATCCAGCTCATAGCCGGATTCTCTTTCCTCTGTAGATTGTATAATATCCTCCTATCCTTGGAAACTTTTAGAATGCTGTTAAAACTTTCCCCGATGAAGGGCTTTTTCTCTGTTTCTCCCCGAGCCCCAGGTAAACAGCTTACCCAGGAGAACCCCTCTTCCATTCATGACTGGAAGAAAGCCTTCTTCTATGTCCGTTATCTCGACCCTCCTATGCCCCGAGGTCCTTGGAACCTTGTAAAAGAAAATCTAAAAAAAAAAAACACCTCTCCCCCAGACTCTGATGATGCTAGGAGGCTTATCGAGTCTAACATTAGAAAAGACAGAGGGTATCACAACCAGCCGGCCATTCTTTCCAACCATATCCTGGCCTGGGCCAAACTATTCCCTTCCTACAGCATTCCTAAGGACTACGATCCTCGCAAAGGTTTTTTTTTTAAATTTTTAAACACTCTTGAATGCCGAACTAACGATCATAACTTTTTACAGAGCTCGAATCATTCTTGAAGGGGCTAGTTTCCACCATCCCCACCACTGGCGAAGGCTAATCAAGCCAGCCTGCACCATTAACTGCCAGTGGGTCTTCGTCCGCAATCGTCAGTGCTACCTCAGAAAGTGCTAGCCCTACCCCGGTAGCAACGGTAGATCTAACCTCTGAACCAGAAGTTACTCTGGGAGGCTCAAGTGATGATCAGGCAGTCATCCTAGCTATACAACCTGCAGCTCGACTTGAGCCTGAAGTAGTTTAGGTTTTCAGGAAGAGGACTAGAGAAACTGTAGCTTTCAAAGCTAGCCCTTCTTCCTCGGTCACCTCTACCTCATCACCATCACAATCAGGACCCTAAGTCAAACTAGGGTTCATTGACACGGACCCTAGGGATGGCTTCAAGGAACCTTCCTTTAAGCAAGCAGTTCATTACTACCTATGGTAAGGTTATTTTTCCTTAGACCCCTTCTTTGCCGTGCAGCTGTAATCCTTAGTTATCTGTCCACTGTTTAACTCTTTAGGAGGCAGAAAGTGTAGTCCCAAGAAAGAGAAAAGCTCGGCTGGATCTTAGGACTTACCTTGGGCCCAAGTATCAATTGATCATCTTCCAGCCCCTTTCACCTTAGGAAATAGTCAGTTCTAATCCACTCCTCCGATCGACATTAATGATCGATCACAATTTACGAGAATGGCTTGTGAACAAGCAAAGTTCATCGCTTTGCCTTGCGATGTGGCCTAGGTAAAGAGGTTCACTCCCCAACAAAGGCTGGACAGACTGCATGTCAGCCTGATAAACGTAAGTGTTCTTGCTTTACTTTTCTCATCATATTTTTGCACATTCATTCCCCCAAAATTCTGACAGTTTCTTTCTAGCATGTTTTAGGCCATCACCATTTTGCCCGCAGTTTCTGAGCGGGAGTCCTCCTTCAACTCTGCGGTAAATTCAATGAAGCAGGAGTTAGCCTACAGAAAGGCCAGGGTGGACAAAAAAATGAAAGAGGCTGTGAAGGTCAATTAACTAAAATGCAATATAGAGGTCGGCAAGAAATATGATGAGTGAAGGGCCGAGCTGGGCGAGGTGAGGGAAAAACTTCGTTAGGCCTAAATGGAGAAGAAAACCTTGGAGATTGATATCAGTGATCGTGATAAAAAGATTGCTGATCAAGAGAAGAAAATTCTTTAACAGCAAAGATGGCCGAGGCAAAGTTTAGCTCTTGGGAGAATGAGCTCCTTATCCAAGGAAGAAACGCGTTCGTCACTTCAGAAGAGGAGGACGCAATGCTGAAAGTGTTCACGGAGAAGGTGTTTACTATGGGGTTCACTATAGCATGTGACCTCTTAGTAAAGAACCCCAATCTACACAAGGGGCTACCTTATGATGCTTCTCCATTAATGAGGAGGTCATCAATGGTCTTTAGGCACAATTCGAAGCCCCCCGTGTTGATCCCAGGAGCTCCTAAAGCTACGACCTCTGCACACGATGAGCCCGTAACCACTACTCCCTAGGCTGAGTCTGAACCTATAGATCCAGTCTCCACTTCATCAACCAAACCTTCTAATATAGTTTCTTAGGCATGTTTTGTAATGACCTCTTTTTTCTAATAGTTAGGATCTTCTTGTAATAGCTAAAGCATTCGTGTGTTAATAAAATTTTATCTTTCTTGATTCTTTATTTCATCTTTATTTCTTTCCTACTTCGACTTTCTGCTTCTCGTCTCAAAATTATACCAGATGCTCTAACTGTCAGTCTTATAAAATAACAAACGTATAGCTGCTATTCTGTTGTCCCCCCATAATACATAAGTAAATTCTCAAACACCTGTAATTAATGGTTTGTACTCTTTCACTCCTTCTAAAGACCTTAAGGCTTGGATAAATTTATTTTTTCGGGAAAGATCCCTTCAAAGCAATAGCCTACTGAGTTTTGTTTTATTTCTTTATTGGACCTAATCTAGACCTCTTTAGCACTTCGGCGGGTCAGAGCAGTTCGCATTTCTTGAGGGGAAACTGCTAAGTCTCAACCCATGAGGAAGGACTACTAAGTCTCAACCCTCTAAATTTTATCTTTTTATTTTGAGCTTGGTCTGGACCTCTTAACCATTTCAACAGGTCAGAATAGTTTGTATTTCTTGAGGGGGGACTTCTAAGTCTCAACCATCTAAATTCTATCTTTTTATTTTGAGCTTGGTCCGGACCTCTTAAGCACTTCAGCGAGTTAGAACAGCTCACATTTCTTGAGGGGGACTACCAAGTCTCAACCTTTGAGGAAGGACTTCTAAGTCTCAACCTTCTAAATTTTATCTTTTTATTTTGAACTTGGTCTGAACTTCTTAAGCACTTCGACAGGTTGGAACAGCTCACATTTGTTGAGGGGGAACTACTTAGTCTCAGCCCTTGAGGGAGGACTTCTGGCATCTTATAAGTTTTAACCCTTTAAATTTTATCTTTTTATTTTGAGCTTGGTCCGGAGCTCTTAAGCACTTTGACGAGTTAGAATGGTTGGGATTTATTGAGGGGACCTACTAAGTCTCAGCCCTCAAGAGGAGACCACTAGGTCTCTATGCTCATGATTCTTTTCCTTGAACCTGGTCTAGACCTTTTTAGTACTTCGGTGGGTCAGAACGGCTTGAATTTCTTGAGGGGGGACTACTAACTCTCAGCCCTCGAGTATATTTGTTCATTTGCTTATGCACTTTATTAAAAATCACTTGCTTTTGTGCAAAAAGGGATTTTTATTGCATTCCTTGATAATATTTCTTCAAGTTTACAATGTTCCACATTCTGGGAACAGGATGCTCTTTCATGTCAACAAACTTATAGTAACCTGACCTATGAGCCTCTATCACACGATAGGGGCCTTTCTATTTTGGATCCAACTTTCTTGTTCCTTCAACCCGACTTGCTTCATTTTTTTGAATCACCAAGTCTCCTAGGCCACAAGTATCTATGCTTGACTTTGGAGTTATAATGTCGAGCTATGATTTTCTTGTACTTGGTTTCCCGGAGAGATGTATCCAACCTTCTCACCTCCAATAGATCCAAACTAGTTCTTGTGGCCTCATCATTTTGTTCTAAGTCACAGAGTGCTACTCGAGATGAGGATAACCCATTTTCTATAGGAATGACAGCCTCAAAACTATAGACCAAACTAAACGGTGTGTGTCCATTCGCCGTTCAAGAAGTGGTTCTATATGACCATAGGACACTACGCAGTTTCTCTACCCACACACTCTTGGCCATTCTAGCCGAATCTTGAGTCCCATCAGTAAGGTTCGGTTGCAAATATCTATTTGTCCATTCGCTTGTGGATGTGCCACCAAAGTAAAGTGCTATTTTATGCGAAGATTAAAGCAGAAGGTCTTGAAAGGTTCTCTTTGAAATTGTTTTCCATTATCAGATATAAGAACCGAGGGGATCCTAAATTGACAAACAATCATTTTTCCAAAAGAATTTCTCCATTGACTTGCTAGAAATCGAGGCTAGAGGTTCGGCTTCAATCTACTTGATGAAGTAGTTGATTGCTACTACCAAAAATTCAAGCTTTACTCCTCTTAGGAGTGGACCCAAAATATCTATTCCCCATTGAGCGAACGGCCAAGGGCTCAGGATAGGGACCATGTCTGATCTGGGTCTTTGGGGAATTGGTGCGTGTATTTGGCATTGATGGCACTTCCGTACTAGATCATCTGGATCCGAATGTTAAATGGGTCAGTAATATCTTGCAAGCATGACTTTCTGAGCCAAGCTTCTTGGTCGGATGTGGTTTCCACATATGTCCTTGTGCACTTCTCGTAACACATAGTTAGCCTCGGATGATCCAAGGCACCTTAATAGCGGGCATAGATAAGCTTTTTTGTATAGAACTCCATCAATCAATCATATTTTACATATCTATACTTAACCTTTCTGTTCTCGATTGGGTCTTCAAGAAGCTTATCATTGCTGTTGCTAAGGTAGTTTATTATAGGCTCCATCCATCTGAGGCTTGAATGAATATTTAGGATTTTCTCTACAGGATCTACAGACCTGAAGTCTTGGACCTACAATAATATCTCCTTTGTCAGGTACGAGTATATTACAGAGGACATCTTTGACAATGCATCGACATGTGTGTTTTTCACCCAGGAGATTTTAATTATATCTGCATTCTTGAATTTTGACTTCCAGTTCTTTACCTCGGATAGTACTTCTTTAAGATCACGCTTCGGGCCTCATAGTTTCCCAGACTTTGATCACAGCTAGCTGCAAATTAGAATGTATATTTACGGTCCGAGCCCCCATTTGGTGAGCCATTCTCATCCCACAGATGAGTGCTTCGTATTCAGCTTCATTGTTAGTTGTTGGAAATCCAAACCTCAAAGTGTATGTGATATAATATTCTTCTGGTGATCTAATTATAATACCTGTTCCACCTCTAGACTCGCACGAGGCTCTATCTACATGAAGCTTCCAGCTTTACAAGGTCTTATTTGAGTTGTAGCTCCTTCAATTGGTCCACTACCATTATTAACTCTAACTTCTCAGTTCTGCAATTTTTAGCTATGAAGTCCGCTAGAACTTGCTCCTTGATTGTCGTCTGAGGTTTGAACTTGATATCGAACTCAAATAGTTCTACAAAACATTTTAACATCCTTCCCGAAGTGTCAGGCTTGCTCAATATGTTTTTTAACAGGAAGTTTGTTAAGACAATTATTTTGTGCCCATGAAAGTATGACCTCAACTTCCAAGTTGACATTACCAAAGAAAAGGTAACTTTTTCGATGAATGTATAGTTCCTATTCTGGTCCTTGAAGTACCTTACTTTCAAAATATATGGGGGCACTGCTTGCTGTGCTCGTGCTCTTTTAGTAGGACAGAACTAATTACCAAGTTTGCAATTGAAATGTACAAGTATAGTGGCACTCTTTTTTGAGGTGACACGAGCTTCGGCAAATTCCCTAAATATCTCTTAAGATCTTTAAAGACCTTCTGAACTTCTTTTGTCCATTGAAACTTTTCCACTTTCTTTATAAGCTTAAAAAATGGCAGACCTCATTTTGTTGACTTGGACAGGAACCGGTTTAAGGCTGTCATTCTCTTGGTGAGTCTCTGAACTTCTTTTACCGGGGCGGGTGTCTTCATTTCAATTATAGCCTACACATTTTGGGGTCTGTCTCAATCCCCTGATGAGAGACTATAAATCATAAAAATTTCCCTAAGGGACCCCAAATGTACATTTCTTGGGGTTCAAGTTCATCCGAATTGATCTCAGTGTCACGAAGGTCTCTTTGAGATCCTCTAAAGTTTCTTCAAAGATTCAGATTTTTACCACCATATCATCCTTATACACCTCTATATTTCATCCTATTTAGGACTTGAATGCTTTGTTGACGACCCTCTGATATGTAGCTTCCACATTCTTTAGTCCGAAGGGTATCGTAGTATAGTAATATGTGCCTCGGTCAGTTATGAATGAGGTTTTCTCTTCATCTTCTCTTGCCACACATCGATATAGATCAGATAATACCCCTTAAATTCATCTAAGAAATGTAAAATATAAAATCTAACGAAAGAATCAACTACTGTATCGATCCGGGATACGGATAACTGTCCTTTGGACAGATTTATTGAGTCCAGTAAAGTCTTGGCACATACGCTGAAATGAATCTTGTTTAGTTACAAGGAAGGGATTACAAAGCCAGGTTGGATACAATACTTCTCTAATAATTTTAGCTGCTAAGAGCTTGTCCACCTTGACTTCAATTACTAAACTATGCTCTGGACCGAAGAGACACTTTTTCTGCTTGATAGGCTTGTACGCTGGATCTACACCAAGCTTGTGTTCAATGATTTATCAAGGAATGCAAGGCATGTCGTCAACAGTCTAGGCAAACACATCCTTGTATTTAACAAGAAGTCTGAAGACGAGAGCTTTGAATTCTGCTGGAATGATGGCACAAATTTTTATTTTTCTGTCCGAGATGCTTGGATCTAGTGGTATTTCCTCGATGTGCAGAAAAACCTCATTCTATGGCTCAATTTTAGCTTTGCCCCTCTTCTTAGGCTCGTGTGGCTCCAGTATTTCCCAAGTGTTCTTGGAAGGCTCGGGTCGGTCAAATGCCCGAGGTGGATGGAGCATCAAAGGTTTACAAGAATGTTTTATAAGCAATGGACATAATTTGCGATTGAGATCGCAATGACTTCATGTAGCAGGCCTGAGCCTCCTGCTGGTTCCAGATAACTGTGCCTTAGATCCGTCCCTCAACATGAATTTGATTCTGATATGGATCACGGAGGGAAAGATCCTATAAGTGTACTACGTACGTCGGCCAAGGATCATGTTGTAGGAGCTATTCCTTTTTACGATGATGAAATTGGTCATCTCGATCCTACACTTTTGGGGGATTTCCAAGAGTTAATGGGAGGATTATTTGCCATTCTGGCATAACTGAGTCGTTGGTAAAACCTACCAAGGGGGTTTTGAAAGGTTTTATCAAGGAAAAGTCCATATGCATCTTTTCCCAAGCATCCCCAAAAATGATATCAGTTGAGCTCCCAATGTCCACAAATACCCGATGCATCTCGTAGCCAGACACTTGCACATGAATTACCACGGGATCATTATGTAGCATGCAGCTAGGGACAGGATCATCTGATATGTAACCGAGGCTCTTGAATGGTTTTAGGCATCTGTCCCGATCTTCACCAGGGTGTGCATATCTTGCATACTTTTTTCTTGCGTTACTGGAGCCCCCAGTCGTTATCTCCCCAACTATGGTATTTATCACTCCGGTCATGCGGATTTGTTCCTCTTGGGCTAGGGTATTATTCCTATTATGGCCATTTCGGTTCAACTGACAAGGTGGGTAAGGTCAGGATTGCACCTGATTTTTCTCTATTATCGGCATTTTTTTGGAATTCTGCAGCAGTTCGGCTGATGAACTGTTATAAGTTCCCTTCTTGAATGGCCTTCTCTATCCCGACCTTTAAATGATTGCAGGCCTCTGCATCGTGCCCGTGCTGGCCATGGAACGCACAGTACTTAAATTTATCTCTTCGGTTGGGGCCTGACATCATTGGAGGGGGAGGCTCTAGGATCCCCAAGTGCTATACTTGATATAGTATTTCCCTCCTTGATGTGTTGAGCGGCGTGAAATCCGAGTCTGGGAGGACTCTTGGCCTTAGGGGTCAGGCCTCGATATTATTGTTTGGGAAGACTACCCGATTTGCTAGCAACATGTTGTTAGGATAGTTCAGCCTATCTATCACCTTTGGCTTTTTGGAGGATGAGGGGTTCGGAGTCCTTGGAGTCTTTTCCTTTTAGGAGTCATACATTTCTCTTTTCATCCTATTAGACTCTTTACACCGAATAAACTCTGAAACCCTTTCCAATAGTTCAGAGTATGAATATGAATCCTTTTAGCTAATTCAGCATTGAAACCACCAGGTCGGATGCCACTGCAAAAAGCAGCAATTAGAATTTTCTCATCAACGTTCTTTATTTGGATCACTTCGTCATTGAAGCGGTACACGAATTTGTTGAGCGGCTTGTCGGGCCTTTGAGCTACGAATGTTCATGAGGTGTGAAGAGTTCTTCTGCAACACTGATTTGCTTCAAAAATGACCAGGGAAGGACTTTGGTAGCTCATGGAAAATGGCAATTGAGTTCGTTGACAGCTCTTGAAACCATTTTTGAGCTAGTCTACGGAGCGTAGTAACAAACAATTTACACCAGATGGCGTCACTATAGCCATAGAGGCTTGTGATAGCCACCACATGCTGCAAGTGGTCCGATGGATCATAGTCTCCCTTGTATCGATCAAGATCAAGCAACTTGAACTGCATCGGGAGGGGCTCAATCTTGATGGAGATCGTAAATGGATCTTTATCTATTGCTGTCTAAGCGGAAGCATGCAATACTAGATTGTTTTTTCTCAAAATCTTCTGGATTTTGTTCTCGAGGCTCTGTTCCTCGAGCAGGTTCAAGACAGCCAGGAGGGACCTCTGTGTTTGGTGCTCTTCGAGGATTGTGCACCGATTCTATTATGTACCGGCAATCTCTCCAGCTCTTTCTGTATGTAGCTGAATGTGATTCATCCGATTGCTCATCTGAGTGCGACTATGTGATTTTGCGTCGGAGATCGCTCGGGCTCATAGCATTTATCAGTTGTTTTCCAAGTCTTTGGCCTGAATTTTGCTATTGCTCGGCTTGCAGTGTGATAACCCGATTTGAGAGCTTAGATGGAATCTGATTTTCATGCAGCTCAACGAACACTCTAAAGAAGTCAAAATGTTCGGCAATGTACTTCAGTACATCATTCTATTTTTGTTGAGCTTTGGTGCATGCTCCAAAATTTTCAGCCTTCTCATTCTGCAGTAAGAGGTGCGAGTTGTTTGCTCGGTCTCCTTGCTAGCAGTGCATCTTGTGTCTCTGTTCTTCATCCTCACAAAACAAAGCTAAGTGAGGAAACTGTTGAAGGTAGTTGAAAAAGTTGAAAATTTTTGTCGATTCCCATAGACGGTTCCAAATGATGAAGCAAGAAATTTGTAGAGAGTGAAAATGGAGAATTGAAGAGACATCTAAATGAGTCGAATTTAGAAATTATATTGGGAGAAGTATTTTTAGTAGGAACAGAGTGATAATTTTAGCACACATCTCCCTTATTTATAGATTTACATGAGAGGAGTTCATTACTATTCCACTAGTTGAACCCACATGTAAATTATATATTTACCTTTAATGAAGCTGCCACATAAGCATTTTTAGAACAATCTTGAGGAATGTGCCATGTACTAATCTTGAGCATCATCAGAAGAGTTCCTTGTAGAAGTTCACAGCAATCTCCTTCACAACTACATAATCAGTAATCAACTCACCATCATCATTTGTTAAAGAAGCTATTCAATTCCTTGTAGTGTATGACTTAACCTTTTTATGGAAAAAAAAACTTGTATTATTGTCCCCCAAATCAAGCCATTGGATTCTAGATTTAGATTTGTAAAACTGTTCCTCAGCAAGTAACAAATTAGCATATTCTAATTTTAGTGGCTTTTTAGACTTCTGCAAATTCTCATCAAAAGGATACTACTGCAAGCTGTGGACTTTGTTGGACTTGAACCAATTTCTACCTTCCACTTTTTGCTCTGTCCTATCAGAAATGCCACTATAATGTTCTTCATTAAATTTCTTTAACTGTCTTTTCTCATGTTTAAGCTTCTCACAAATTTGTGGCACAGGGTTCCCTACCTACATCAAACTCCAAGATTCTTTTTATAACTCTTCAAAATTGTTATACTTCATCCAGAAGAGCTAAAATTTAAAGGGTTTAGGACCATAATTAAAATCCTCTTTAATCTGCACCAAAACAGGACAATGATCTGATATTGAAGGATCAATGGCTTCCACATTCATTAACAAGGAGGTCTCCATTCAAGTGTTGTTCACCAATGCTCTATCAATCTTATTGTATACCCTTGCCTCTTTATCTCTGAGATTACACCAAATATAAAAATAGCCTTTAGTAAAATATTCAGCCACATCTAACACTTCAATGCACTCATTAAAATCAATCATGCTTGCATCATCAAAATCAATATTTCCCAACCTCTAATCCATTCCTGTATTTGATACTATTAAAGTCTTCCAAAATAATCCAAGGGACATTTAGGACTTGAGTCTTCATAGTAGCTAAATAACTTCAAAGATTTTTCCTTGCAGTAGTGGTATTACAAGCACAAACGATAGTGATAGTACACTCATGATCAATATCTTTCTATTTGACAGAGTAAGTGATAGATTGATGGTGTATAGAGACAAGATTACAACTCACTACCTCAAGTTCCTAACAAAACCAAACCCAAGCCTCTTCATGATGTTCAGAATTATGAAAGAAACTATAATTAGGCAACATAGCATTCTTTACTTGAGGAATATTATCCCCTCTAACTTTATTCTCCAACAATCCAAAAACATGTATATCATGTTTTTGAGGGTTAAATAAATTAAACCCCCTTAAGGTTTGGTTAATTTTGCAGTAAACCCCCTAACATTTTTTTTTAATTTGACATTGGGACTCACAGTCAATCGTAACAGCGGTTCCAATTAATGTTAAAAAGACACAATTCTATGCCTACCTTACTAATAAATAGACAACAATACCAATGAGTCTAGGCCCACAAATATAAGTTTCTAAAATTTTGGGGTCAATACAAAAAATCTGTAAATTTGAATACTCAAGCTATAATTTAAAAACTTTAGATTCATCTTCAACATCAAAAAGCTGGGTTCTTCTCCATGTTATTCAACAGGGAGTTCAGACGCTCCTACCAAAGCTATAATAGCCAAAATCTTCGCCTTTTCTGACAGACCTTCCTCTCTCTTTCCTATCCCTCTTCTCATCTCTTTGCACAGTCACTGGCACCTCTATCTCCCATTCCTCTCTCTTCTCATCTCCTTGCGCAGCCACAGCCGCCATCTCCTCTTTTCCCTGTACCATAACCATGACAACCTATTCCTTACCCCTCTCCTCATCCCACTGATCCCCTTTCAGTTCGCTACCCTTTGTACCACCATCCCTCCCCGTTCTCCTCCTGATCCCCTTCCCATTTCCCCTTTTTCGTGTGCCACTGCGCAATATCTCCTCATTCCTCACAACTCTTCTTTCTTCTCCATAATTGGTTTTGGACATTAGTTCACTTATTTCTGATTTTGTTAAAATAGTTTAATTGTGATTTTTTAGATTTTTGTGCATTTGCTTGGGGTTTAGAGATTTTTGTCAAGATTTCATGGCATACAATTTTAGATGGTTGTCATATGTGTTTGAATTTAATTTTAAATTTTGAAAGAAATCATGAACATATCCATGAATGTTTTGCTTTGAAATTGATTCCCAATAGGGTGGATTTGGGATGTCAAAAATCAGGCTTAGCTGACGTCGACCAGTTGGATGTCAAGCTTCAGCATCAATTGATTGGACGTCAAACTCTAGCCTTGCCAGCATCAAACTGTTTGTAGGGATTCATTGGATTTTATCAAGCATGGTAATTTACTCATTTAATAATTTGTAAATGCCATTTTGATGAGTTATACTAATAGAAGGGTTAAATTGAAAAAAAGATAACGTTAAGGGGTTTATAACCTTGAAGTACAAAAGTAACCAAATCTGAAGGGAGTTTAATGTATTTAACCCTACTTTTGAGCTATATTTCTAACTTTTATATGTTTCAAGGGGTCATTTAAACCCCTTGTATTACAAGCTACAAGATTCATTAGAGATGTTTTATAGCAGGGGCCTACCTCCCCTACCAGTCACCTTTCTCTTAGCCCCTGTGCCTATAGCTTTTACTTGTACAGGACTTGGTTCCAACTCTGCATGGTCCAATACAACATGCTCCTTCCCAGTATCACTAAGTACGTGGAAGACATTTGATTCTACATGTCCATCTACTTCTTGATCAATTTGAATACCCTTCTTTACTTCAGTTGATATTGCAAATTTCCCGTCAACAATTCTTTCTCAATACTTTCTACCAGGTGTTCTTTAGGTGTATCCATCAATATGGTTACTTCCACCTTTGAATCTCCACTACCTTATTCTTTTGAATTCCAGCTATGGCCTCTTCCTTTTGCTCCTTTGGAACCCATACCTTTTGAGTACCTTTGAGACCTTTGGACAACTTTTAACAGAATGTCCAAAAACATTGCAAATCTTGCATTTGAAAGATGTCCACTCATACTCAACCCACTGCATCACCATATCCTCATATTCATTCATCAGTGGAATTTCAGTAGGGAACAGAAAGTCCACAGGTAAACAACACAAACTCTAGCACATGAAAGTCTAGCTTGTGAGGTAGTCAACTTATCTGCATATAATGGCTTTTCAATATAACTAGCCAGCTTGCTCAATCCTTTTGCAGTGTAGTAATGGAATTTCAACTTGGAGAATCGAACCCACACAGGAACACTTTTAAAATTCTCTTTCTCAATAGCCATCTCTTGAGACCATGGTTTAAGGAAGTGCATTTTTCTAAGAAAAGGCCAAGGAGATTGTTCTAATGCTTGACATTTGGCCTTAGCTATCTCAAAATTGAACACAAAAATATCATTCTGCTACATCACTAACTCAATCCTCCCTAATTGTTTCCATTGATTATCCAAATCCGAATCTCTTCATAGCAAGATACAGAGGAAAGCTTCCAAGAACAAAACCCAAGATCCTATTCTTCCATCTTTCTACCCGAACAACAACATCCACATGATCTGATTTCACTGCTATTTCAGAGCCAATTCAAACAGGGGGAATAAAATCAAGTTCTAGACCCCCATGGTTTGACTCGACCAAATCTGCGCACAACTTTTTAGGTTTCTTCTCTTGCTCAGATTGCTTGGAAGGGGGAAGATCAACCCTAAGATTGCCTCCAATCGACATGCAGTTGAGAGATCTACCCAATTAAGCCCATCATTTTTTATTTCTAGAAGAAGATGCAGCCATACTCGTCATTCGCCTCCTCAATCTTCAAAATGTTGACTCTTTATTGTATTATTTACTTTAATGAAAATGCTTTATTTAAATTCCTTGTCTTTCAATTCGGTGACTATGGAGTAGATTTATTAGTTAGGTGTTTTACGCCGACTTTACTATAGTCGATGATTTCATTTATGATTAAAGAATTTAATTTTTCATTACTTAAAAATGTGTGCTGTGGATTTTAATGCTTTTCTATGTTTAGTGGTGATTTTTTATAAGATTTATTTGGAAATGAAACTTATATCATTGAATCGGTTGGACGTTGAATTGAACCGTAGAGAAAACTATGATAATATATACCATGACTCAAATCATGCTAAAGTCAAATAGTTCGAAGTTTATACTCCAACAATAATTGGTGGTTTGCGATTAACAAGATTGAAGATTTGGAATAAGGCTTTAATGCTCAAATACATATGGGCTATTTGCTTTAGAAAAGTGACATTATGGATTACTTGGATTCACACGTCGAACTTAAGAATCAATCATTTTGGAAAGAAAAAATTCCAAATGATTGTTCTTAGTTTTGGAGAAAATTATTACAGTTAAGAGTTGATGCTAGAAAGTATATCCAATATGTCATTGGGGATGGGTAGAATACCTTCTTTTCATTTGACAAGTGGCACCCACTTAGTCCTCTTCTAAAGGTAGATTTTGTTTTGGCCTCTTGATGAAATTTAGAAGTCAGATTGATGTTAAAGTGAACATTATAAATGCAGATAGTGGCTGTAAATGGCCTGTTGGAAGTAGGATGGATAGGAGAGTGGCTAAGATCATTGAAGCTTTGTATGATCATCCTCAACAACAGACAGAAATGGTAGATAGAGTGATACAGACTGTTAAAGCAACTGGATCATACACTTTGAAATCTACTATAAAATTATATATGTAACAGCTGAATGATATTCCATGCAATAGCTTGGTCTGGTTTCCAGAGCACACCTCCAGGCAGGCTTTCATACTTTGGCTTGTTTGCAAGAACAGGCTATCTACAAAAGATGTGGCAAAGTGGGGGATTCCTACTGAGGGTTGGTGTCCATTATACTGCCAAGAAATGGAATCCGTAAACCATCCATTCTTTAGATGTGAGTAATCCTATTATATTTGGTCTCGATTTCAAATTTACTACAAATTATATAGGCGAGCTGCTAAATGGCAGGGAGGAAATCTTATGGTTGATGAACTGTGGGCAAAGTAATAATTTCTTGGGGCTTCTTAGGAAATTGGCTCTAGGTGCTGCTACGTATCAGGTGTGGAAGGAAAGAAATATGAGAATTTTTACCCAGAAATCTACACCAGTAAAGATGGTTCTCAAGAAATGTTTTGAAGACTCAAGGAGTTACATATCTGGGTGGACAAATGCTGCAAATAAACGTGTGAATTTGAGGACTAAGCATTGCATAGAATCTTGATCGACAGATCTTTTACGAAGGAGCCTGGTGTTGTGTAAAGTTTTGCTTTTCCATGCTTATTCTTTAATTGTCCACTAGAGCAGTTTCTGTGTTGGTGTAGGAAGTTATTTGATACTATTGTATTTCTAAGCTTAGCTCTTGATGATGTTGATTAGTGACACATAGCATTTTCCCTAGATTATTCTAGAAGTGCTACGTGACAGCCTCATTAAGGGTAATTATGTAATTTAGTCTCAGTTGAGCTAGTATAGTGATTAGCCTCATGCCCCCTCATGTACATCTATAAATAAGGGGTTTGGGTGCTAAGGAAAAGGGGATAGAAACTCAAAGAATCAGATACACGCTTTCTACACTAATTCTAATCATAAATTCTCCTCAGTTCTTCCACTTTCTCTCTCGTACTAGAATCTAATTCTAGCTTCGTCATTTGGCGCCGTCTGTGGGACTCGACAGATATCCATCTCTTTCAATCAATTCTCAATCATCTGAGTTATCGGTTTTTGCTTTGGGAAGGATGAAGAACCGTGGACCACTCTGAACTGCTAGCAAGGACGCGGAGATGAGCAATTAAAATCTCGTGGTGCATATTGATGAGTTAGAAAACGTCGGTACACCAGCCGAGGCTCAACAAAAGCAGAATGATGTCCTGAAGTACATCGCTGATCATTTCGAGCCTTTCTGAGAGTTTGTAGAGCAGCGCGAGAACAAAACTCCATCCGAGTGCTCAAACCGAGCAGCCATTCCACAAGCCGAACAACAACGCGCCCCCAGCAACAATGGCCTAGGAACCAGCCGGTTGACGCCATGAGTCCAATCGACCTGTGCCACAAATTGACAAAGTCACGCTCAGTCGAGCAATCTGATGAGTCACACTCATCGATGAGCGGATCAAAGAAATTACCAATGCGCTAAAGACTCGGCTCGCATTCCTCAAAAAACTCTGATTCAAGAAGACCCTCCTTGGCTGATTTTAAACAGCTCGAGGAGCAGAGCCTAGAAAATAAAATTCAAGAGATTTCGAGGAAAAACAATTTAGTTCTGAATACTCCTGCTCCGGCAGAGATTTATAGAGATCCATTCACAATCTCTATCAAGATTGAACCTCTTCCAATGCAATTCAAGCTACCGAACCTCGATCACTACAAGGGAGAATCTGATCCGTCCGATCATTTTCAGCACATGGTAGAGATCACAAGCCTTTATGGCTATAGTTACGCAACCCGCTGCAAGTTGTTTGCCACCACTCTTCGAGGTCCAGCACAGAGTGGTTCCAGGAGCTGCAGTGACGACGAACTCAATTGTCACTTTTAACGACCTGGCAAATTTCTTCCTCTGCCATTTCTGAAGCAAATCAATATTGCAGAAGGACACGTCGCACCTCATGAACATTCGACAGAGGTCCGACAAATCGCTTAACAAATTTGTGGATCGCTTCAATGACGAAGTGATCCAAATCAAAAATGTAGATGAAAGAATTTTGGTGGCTGCTTTCTGCAGCGGCATCCGACCTGGGATCTTCAACGCCGACCTGGCCAAAAAGATGTCGAGCTTCTATACCGAGCTCCTGGAAAGAGCATCGGAGTTCATTCGGGGTGAAGAGTCAAACAGGACATAAAGAGAACTTTATGATACACAAAAGGAAAAGGTCCTGAAGACTCCGAACCCCTCATCATCTAAAAAGTTGAGGGTCACAGATAGATTAAGCTATCCCAGAGCCGGACCGTTGGCGAGCCAGGTGGTCTACCCGGACAACAATACCGGGAACCGATCCCCGCGGACAAGGAGCCTTCCAGATGCTGACTTGAGGGATTTCACACCACTCAATGCATCAAGAAGGGAAATTTTGTACCAAATACAGCATTTGGGGCTCTTAGAGCCACCCCCTCGAATGATGTCAGCCCCGGATAAGAGAGACAGGGCAAAGTACTACGCCTTTCATGGTCAACACGGTCAGGATACCGAAGCCTGCAACCACCCAAAGATTGAAATTGAGAGGGCCATTCAAGAAGGACACCTGCAGCAGTTCATCAGCCAAACCGCTGCAGATTTCCAAAGAAACGCTGCCAATCGAGGAAACCCGACGCAGCCTCGCCCGCCTCGTCAGCAAAATTGAGGCGGTCAAAACAGAAATAATTCCCCGACAAACCAAGATGAGCAAATCTGAGTAGTCGGGTTGATAAACAGTCCACATGAAGGACCGGCGACCGGGGACTCTAACAATGCCAGGAAAAAATATGCCCAGAATATTCCTTAGGGCGAGGATCGGGAGAAGAGATTGAAGCCATTCATGAGCCTCGGATACACTTTCGAGGACCCCGTTCCTAGTCCCGAATACCACACAATGGCCCCATGGTAATTCATGTAAATATGTTCGGCTATGAAATGCACCGTGTGTTCGTCGACACCGGAACCTCGGCGGACATTATTTTTTGGGGCGCTTGGGTCAAAATGCATATGGATGCCTCCTTGATAAAGCCTTTCAAAACTCCACTTGTGGGCTTCACTGGTGACTCGGTCGTGCCTGAGGGACAGATAATACTCCCGTTGTGCCTTGGAGTTCCCCCGAAGCACTGAATTGAGATGACCAATTTCGTCATCGTAAAAAATGACAGTTCCTACAACATGATCCTAGGCCGACCCACATAATACACCTACAGAATCCTTTCCTCGGTGTTCCATATTGGAATAAAATTCATATTGAGGGACTGATCTGAGAGAGCAGTCATTGGAAGCCAGCAGGAGGCCCGAACCTGCTACATGATGTCCTTGCGGTCCCACTCGCAAACCATGTCCATCGCTGACAAGGCTTACTTTTGAACTTTTGATGCCTCATCCACCTTGTTGGATGGTTTGGAAGAGCCTTTGACAACTCAAAGGGAGGGGGGAAGAAAATGTGGGGCCTCGGAGAAGCGATACTGAGATCCCCGAGCCTCCCGAACCCAAGGGGAAGGGCAAAGCAAAAATTGAGCCCCAAGACGAGGTCCCAATTGAGGATGTACCACTAGATCCGAGCCTCTCTGATCAAAAAATTAAGATCTGTGCTACCCTCCCAGCAGAGTTCAAAGCCCTTACCTTCAGACTTTTAGTTGAGTACAAGGACGTGTTCGCCTGAACCGTCGAAGACATGCCGTGCGTCCCTCGAGAAGTAATCGAGGACAAACTTAGAGTGGACCCAACATACAGACTAGTGAAGCAGAAGAAGCGCCTCTTCGGTCCAGAGAGCAGTTTAGTAATTGAAGCCGAGATGGATAAACTCTTAGTGGCAAGACTGATTAGAGAAGTATTGTATCCCACTTGACTTTGTAATCCAGTCCTTGTAACTAAACAAGATTTTCTTGGCGAATGTATCAAGATTTTATTGATCTTAATAAAGCCTGTCCAAAGGACAGTTATTCGTACCCCCGAATCGATACAGTAGTAGATTCATTTATTGGATTTTATATTTTGCACTTTTTAGATGTATTCAAGGGTTACCATCAGATATACATGGCCAGAGAAGATGAAGAGAAAACCTCTTTCATAACCGATCGAGACACGTACTGCTACACTACGATGCCCTTCGGACTCAAAAATGCCAGAGCTACATATCAACGCCTCGTCAATTGAACCTTCAAGTCCCAAATAGGATGACACATGGAGGTATAAATTGATGACATGGTGGTCAAGAGCCGAACCTATAAGAAAATCCTGAAAGATCTCAGGAAAACATTTGAGACATTAATATCGATCTGAATGAGGCTGAACCCCAAAAAATATACATTTGGGGTCCCCTCGAGAAAATTCTTGGGATTTATTGTCTCTCATCGGGAAATTGAGGGGAACCCTGAAAAGGTGCAAGCCATAATCGATATGAAAACTCTCACCTAGGTAAAGGAGGTTTAGAGACTCACCGGTAGAATGGCAGCCCTGAATCGATTCTGATCCAAATCAGCAGAAAGAGGCTTGCCGTTCTTCTCGCTAATATAGAAGATTGAGGGCTTTCAATAGACCGAAGAAGCTCGTAAAGCCTTGGAAGAGCTTAAAGAATACTTGGGTAATTTATCGAAGCTCGCATCTCCACAAAAAAGAGAGCCGTTATACCTGTACATCTCAATCACTGAATTGGCAGTCAGCTCGGTTCTACTGAGGCAAGATGAACACGACAACCAATGCCCTATCTATTTTGTAAGCAAAGTGTTTCAAGGTCTAGAAAGAAACTACACCCCTATCGAGAAGGCAGCCTTTTCATTGGTGGTGTCGGCTCAGAAGCTAAGACCTTATTTTCATGGTCACAAGATAATTATTTTGACCAATCTTCCTTTGAAAAATATCTTAAGCAAGCCAGACACTTCGGGCAGAATGCTAAAGTGGTCTGTGGAGCTGTTCGAGTAGATTGAGTATCTCCTTGATATAGAATTCAGGCCTCGGACAGCAATCAAAGCACAGGCTTTCGCAGATTTCATTGCAGAAAGCTGTGACATCGAGAGGTTAATCTCATCATGGCGATTCATCAAGCATAAGAACAGAAAATGAGAGAGGATCTCACATGGGAGCTTCATGTTGATGGAGTTTCGTGTGAATCCGGAGCCGAGGCAGGGATAATAATTCGATCCCCAAAGGGGACTATCTAACTTATGCCCTAAGGTTCGGATTCCCAGCAACAAATAATGAAGCTGAGTACGAGCCCTCATCTATGGGATGGAGATGGCCGAAGCTAGAAAGATCAAGTACAGAGCTGCCAAGTATACATTTATCAATGAAATCTTGTATAAAAAGCATACTTGTGCCCCATGTTGAGGTACCTCACGCTTTCCAAAGCTAGCTATGTTCTACGAGAGGTGCACGAGGGCACATGCGGAAGTCACGTAGGTCCTCGGAGCTTAGCTCGCAAGGTCTTGTTGGCCGGGTATTATAATTGCATGGCTGACCTTGCACTCTGACTCTAACACCATGGTACGGGGGTGCCATCAATGTCAAATACATGCGCCAATACCCCAAAGACCCGGTTCAGACATGGTCCCTTTCAGAACCCATGGCCATTTGCTCAGTGGGGAATTGACATTCTGGGCCCACTTCCCAGAGGGATAGGCAAACTTGAGTTCTTAGTAGTGGCGGTTGACTACTTCACTAAGTGGATCGAGGCCGAGCCCCTGGCCACAATCTCGGGAAAAGTAATAGAAAAATTGTTTTGGAAAAGTATTGTTTGCCGATTCGGTATCCCTGTTGTGCTCATTTCTGACAATGGGAAGCAATTTGAAGAGGAGCCTTTCAAGAGCTTCTGCACTAACCTCAGCATCAAACAGCACTTCACCTCGGTCACTCATCCACAAGCAAATGGACAGACTGAAGTATGCAACCGAATCCTATTCAACCCAAGGGCGCTTGGGTTGAAGAATTGCCTAGTGTCTTATGGGCATATAGGACCACACCTCGCCGTAAGTCGAGAAACGGCTAACAAAAACACTCCGTTCAGCTTGACTTACGGGTCAGAGGCTGTTATCCCTATGAAGATTGGGCTACTCTCGGCTCGAGGGTCCTTGTGTGCCTTGGAATTCAACGACGAGGCCCTGCGAGCTAACCTGGATCTACTTGAGGAAGACAGGTTGGATGCATCCATCGGGAAGCCAAGTACAAGCAGGTCATTGCCAAACACTACAATGCCAGGGTCAAACATCGGTATCTGCGGCCCAGAGACTTAGTGCTTCGAAAAAATGAAGCAAGCTGTGTAGAAGGGACTAAAAAGTTAGACCCAAACTGGAAGGGCCCCTATCGTGTAATAGAAGCTCACACTTCAAGCTATTACAAGTTGGTCGACATGAGAGGGGATCCTGTTCCCAGAATGTGAAATATTGTAAATTTGAAGAAATTTTATCAAGAAATGTAATGAAAGTCCCTTCTCAAAAGACAGATATTCGAGCTGCTCCAACCCTCAGAGGTTCGGATCCTATTCAACACAGTAAAGCAAATGTTGAGGGCTGAGGCTTAGCAGCCCCTTCTCAAGGGCAGAGGCTTAGTAGCCCCCCAAGCAAAATCAAGCTGTGCCAACCCTCAGAGGTTCGATTCCAACACAGAAAACAAATTCAAACTTCTCCAACCCTTAGAGGTTCAGATCCAGTTCAACACAAAACCAAATGTTGAGGGCTGAGGCTTAGCAACCCCTCTCAAGGGAAGAGGCTTAGTAGCCCCCCAAGTAAAATCAAGCTGCGCCAATCCTCAGAGGTTCGATTCAAGCACAGAAAACAAATTTGAGCTGCTCCAACCCTCAGAGGTTCGGATCCAATTCAACATAAATGCAAATATTGAGGGCTAAGACTTAGCAGTCCCCCCTCAAGGGCAAAGGCTCAGTAGCCCCCCGAGCAAAATCAAGCTGTGCCAACCCTCAGAGGTTCGGTTCAAGCACAGAAAACAAATTTGAGCTGTTCCAACCCTCAGAGGTTCGGATCCAGCTCAACATAAATGCAAGTGTTGAGGGTCCTGAGGTTTAGTAGTCCCCCCCTCAAGGACAAAGGCTTAGTAGCCCCCCAAGAAAAATCAAGCTGCCCTAACCCTCAGAGGTTCGGTTCAAGCACAAAAAATAAATTTGAGTTGCTCCAACCCTCAGAGGTTCGGATCCAGTTCAACATAAATGCAAATATTGAGGGTTGAGGTTTAGCAGCCCTCCCTCAAGGGCAGAGATTTGGTAGCTCCCCAAGCAAAATGAATTTGAGAGGATCTGATCCTCAAAGAGGCTCGATAGCCCTGCTTAAGCAAAACATTATTCCTTCGACCCTGGAAGATCTGATTCAAATTGAATGGCTAAGGCAAAGATAAGGAACTAAGCTTAGTTCTTTTGCCTTAGCTCGAAAGGGTCTAAACAAGGCCTAAGTTCAAAATGGAAGGGAGACTTAGACAATTTTCTATGCTGATATTCTTAAGTGTTATAAGCTTGTTATCTGCTTATATCATAAAACTTTTGCTTTGAATGTAGGAAATAAAGAAACTAAAAAAGCTCAGCAGGTAAAGGCCAGAAGTAAAGAAAAGTCGAGGCTCTCATAAAGAGGATGAAGTTGTCAAAACTTAAAAATTTCATTGAAAAATCCTAACTATTACATAAAAACTTCCTAGCTATTACAACAGTATTATGTCAGCCTGCGGAACAGAAGTGGAAGGCTCAGCAGCCGAGGTGGAAGCTTGATTCGCAGGTTCAGGCTCGGCTTCGGGATTTGCATCCTGAATCAGGAGAGTTGCTTTAGAAGTTTCGGGGATCGGTATGGGGGCTTTAAATTGAGCTTGTAAGCCATTGATGACCTCCTCAATAACAGAGGCATCATATGGCAACCGCTCGTACAGATCAGGATTCTTAACCACGTGGTCACAAGCCAGTGTGAACCCCATAGAGAAGACCTTCTTAGTAAACTCCTTCAACATCTCATCTGCTTCGTCCAAAGCCACGAACTGATTTCTTCCTTCAATCCGTAGCTCTCTCCCGAGAAGCAAACTTTGCCTCGGCCAACTGAGGTTCTTCTTGAACTTGAAGCTGAACCCTCTGCTCTAGATCTGCGATTCTCTTGTCACGATCGCTGACATCCACATCAAGGGTCTTCTTTTCCAGCTCGGCTTGGTGAAGCTTGTCCCTCACTTCGGTTAGCTCAACTTTCCACTCGTCATACTTCTTGCCTACCTCAATAGTGCATTTCAGCTCATTGGCTTTAACAGCCTCCTTCACTACCTGATCCACACTGGACTTGGCATGAGCCAACTCCTATTTCATAGAGTTAACGGCCGAGTTGAAGGAGGACTCGTGCTCGGCGATGGCGGGAAAGATAGTAATAGCCTGCAAAAGAGCAAAGGTGTGAGTTAAAGTATGAGGTGGAAAAAATTGAAATTTCAAGAAGGGTTAGTCAGACTTACGTTCATCAGGCTGACGTGAAACTCATCCAGCCTCTGTTGGGGGGTAAGCCTCTTTAAATAGGCTATGTCCTGAGAAGAGCAATCATCTTTGCCTGCTTGCGAGCCATTCTCGGGAATTGTGCCTGGTCGTTTATGTCGTTGTATCGGCGGGGTGGGTTGGAGATCAGTACATCCCTAGGTGGGAGGAATCGGAAGAGGGTCGATGGACAATCAACCCCAGGGCAAATCCTGTGATCCTGCAGACTTTCTCTCCTCCTAAGGAGTGTATTTTTTTTCACCAAAAAAGAGAAGAGTGTTAGCTGTCAACTGGGAAGAAAGAATAAAAAGTGGGAAAGAATGAGGCTATACAGTCCATACCATACGAGGTGATGAGCTACTTTGACAGCGGGATATTTCCAGAAACTGTCCCTAGGGTCCTCACCCGTGCCACTGGACCAGAGGGCCTCGGGAGCGATGACGTAGAGGAGAGGGTCATTACCGAGGAGAGACCCTCCCTGAGGCCAGCAGCCTCCCTTGACCTCTTCTTAGTAACCCGAGTCGGCTCTGGTTCGCTGAGCTGAAGAGCCAGAGTTACCTCTCCAGCTGTCTCTCTGGGGTACTTTCGACCTCGGTCTGGTTCGGGGGTGCGAAAGTTGAGGGGGTGGCCTCAGCATTTCCTGAAGGCGTGTTAGTGGTAGCTGATGAGAATTCGCTTGTTGTTGAAGAGGGCTGGTTGGAAGTGCCTGCACCAGTAGCAGGTGTGGCAGACACTAGCCCCTTGAGAAATACTCCGAGTTCTGCTAAAGACAAGAAGGTCAATAAAAAAAAAAAAACGAGAAAGTGATGACCTTTATGAGGGTCGTAGATCGGGAGGATGTCATGGGTAGAGAACAGTCCCACCCAGGCAAGGATGTTGTTGGATAAGATGGCAGATTGGTTGTTAAAATTTATTCTAAGGTTGGATTCTACGAGCCTCCTAGCGTGTATGGAGTCTGGGGGAGAGGCGTTTTTGGTTTTGAGGTTTGCTTTAACGAGGTTCCACGAGCCCCCAGGCATTAGAAGGTCGAGGTATCGAATAAAGAAAAACAACTTTTTTCAGTCATGAATAGATGAAGGGTTACCCAGAGTGAGTTGTTTGCCCGCAGTTCGGGGAGAAATGTAAAAGAATCCCTTCGTAGGGGATAGTTTTAACATCATCACTAAAGGTGTCTAAGGAAAGGGGGATGTTGTGTAATCTACACAGGAAGGAGAAGCCGGCAATAAGACGAAGTGCATTTGGGGTCAGCTGGGATATACTAATATCCTAGTGGTTGGACAGGTAGATGAGGAGTGGTGCTATTGGGAGTCTCAGCCCTGCCTCAAGCTACTCCTGGTAAACTGTTAGGTAATCAGGAGAGGCAGGTGGCCTCGGTCCTCGGGGGCAGGGAGTTTGATGTGCACGTTCTTAGGAAAATGGCATCTATCCCTAAGTATTTTGATGTCCTCAAGGTCGAGAGTGTTTTATATATCTTGTGTTTGGAGTTGGGGTGGTCAATCTGAGGATGTTCGGCAAATGTAGGTTCACGGGGAAAGTTTAGTGGCACTGCTTCCAAAAGAGCTTCGTCAGAAGGGTTTAGTAGTTTATCAGTGGCATCTACGGGGGAAGGGGGGACCGGCGTGCTAATGAGAGAGGTGGGAGTAAACGTACCGGCCATGATCTTCTATTTGGAAGGCGATCTGTGCTCTTGTGAGATTTTTTGGGGATTTCTGGTGGTATCCGACGGTGAATTTGAGAGGCGGTCTGCAGTCGGCAACGGATGAAATCAGAGGAAAGGGGAGCAAGAGGGTGATGGTGAGGAAGGGAGAGTATGTGAAATTTTGTGGGAGTAAAGGAGCGAAGGGAGTGATGAGTGAGGAAGGAGTTGAAGCAAGAGAGTAGAAATAAGTTGAAGGAAGGAAGTAAAATGAGTAAGGGAAAGAAAAAATACTTGGGGAGAATGGGGGTATAAATAGGAGAGCAATTTTCCAGGGTATTCAATGAATCTGGGGGGAAAACTGATGGTTTTGAAATGAAGACAAAGGCGTTTCTCTTATACAAAAGCGAGGCGTTGCGGTATGAAAAATAAGGCATTTTGCGGGCATTACGGCTCAAAAAATGAGGCATTTTGTAGCAAAATTGGAGCGAGTGATGCAGCGCAATAAATGAAAATTCAGTGCATCGGGACTCAACAAAAATGTCACCCACGAGTTAATGTTGCAGCCTTACGCCTTGCCGAGGATCCCACGGGTTGCTATAGCCTCAGATCGGCAGGACAAGCACGAGAGTGCTCCAAGATTCTGTACCTCGGCTCGGTATAAAAGGATTGGTTGTCATCGTCCGGGGACTGTGAACGGTCATTTTTCAGCTCGGCCCCTGCCGCGAAGCTCGGCATCGAGTCGAGGGGACTATTGATGATGTTGATTAGTGACACATAGCATTTTCTCTAAATTGTTCTAGAAGTGCTTACGTGGCAGTCTCATTAAGGGCAATTATGTAATTTAGCCTCAATTGAGCTAGTATAGTGATAGCCTCATGCCCCATCACGTACATCTATAAATAAGGGGTTTGGGTGCTAAGGAAAAGGGGATAGCAACTCAGAAAATCAGACACATGCTTTCTACACTAATTTCAATCACAAATTCTCCTCAGTTCTTTTATTTTCTCTCTCCTTCTAGAATCTAATTCTAGTTTCGTCAGCTCTGATGGTGTAATTTGACTGTTTGCATAATCATTAAATCAAACTACAATTTTGCTTTAAAAAAAAATCAAAGAAAGGAAGAAATAATTCTAAAAATTACTAAACTAAAATAGGTGCATGCCACCTAATCAACCTACTAACATATGCCCATAAGAAATTGACTTCCTAAAATTCTAAACCATGACTAACTAGAGTAGATTAAACAAAAACAAGGCAAAATAAAACAAGAAAACACAATTAAATCAAACAAATTAAGAATTCCAGAAAACTAGTAAAATGAGCACTTGATGGAAGACTTGGTATATTGAAAGTATTTAATAGAGCTCTGTAGGCTATGTAAACATGCAATAAACGCATAAAAGAAGTACATTAAATATAAAAGAAATGTCTTACAAGTAGTAGAACTAAGCTTTAACAATGGAGGAAAAATTAGACCCGATGAAAGGAAAAAGAAGAAGAGAGTTAGAAAGTTCCTCCCCAAGTGGGAAGGATAAAAGAGAAAGGAAAAATAAGTTGGCTCTAAAATCAGCCCATAAAGAGGCCTCTTGGTCTATTTATAGTAGGATTAAGTGTTGGGGGTCAATTTCCATCATTCCCCTGGAAGCAACTCAAAATCTCGTATCTTTGGTCCTCCCACCAAGGTTTCTTCACTTGTGCCCACACCTTTGTGTAATTTTCACTTTAGAAATTCACTAAATATATATAAGTCCTATGCTACATTGTAATATTAATACTACTAAACAGACTTCTACGCAAAGATTAACACAATCAATAACTACCACTAAAAATGTTCAAAATACTAAAGTTGATAAATTTGGAATACATATAATTCTAATTTCTAGAGTTATCAGTGTACTTAATGAATTTATGGTATTGATAATTGTATTAAGTTCACAATATTATGTTAACTTATGGTATATTTGTTGTGTTTCGTAAATAAATTGGTATTATTACGTGAAGTGTGTTATGTTTCTAGTTATTTAAATGCTTGTGTTATAATGCTATTTAGTCTTTATGATCTAACTAATAGACGATTCCCGAAACATTAGATAGTAAATGCATTCAGGATTTTTATATCCTCTTTGTCTGAAGTATTTTAGAGGATTATTGCTTTTTAATTATTAGATATGTTATTACTAATTGGTTGTTTTTTTTGTTATGTGTTTAGTGTTAGTTAACTAAGAATTTGAAAAGTGCTTTTTATAGTCTGACGGATTTATATTAAGCATTTGGGTTCATGTTTGGTATAGGTTGGGGGATTTGGAGTCATCTATTTTCTAAATTTTTAATATGTTTATGATCTTTTATATTTTTTGCAATAGTTTAAATATGTTCCAATAGTTGCTTAGTTTTGGATTTAAGGATTGTTGGGGTTTATAGGATACTCTAATTATTGATCCTTTTAAGGTATGATTTTGTTATTTTTCTTTGTTGAGTGTGTGCAAGTCGTGAGTGTTTTAGTGAGTTGTGTGATTTTTTCCGTGAGTGTTAAGTGTTTATCTGGTATTTATTTGAGATTTGTCTTAATTTAGGAAATAAGTTGGGAAGATGTGAGATTTTTCAAATTCTTTTGCGACATATGTACAAAACTTGGATCTTAAAAATAATTTGGACATTCTTTGGACCGTTTGAGCCTAAATTGCCTATCTTTACTTATTTATCTTTAGTTTTCTTGTTGATCTCACTTGGCCTAATTGTTGCCCATGGTAATTGAACCTATTTCCTTTTGATTTTTATCATCTTTTTCACTTATCTGTTACATTTTGCAATGTTGATGGACAATGGTTCATTTTTGAGGAGATATTGTTCAAGAAGGTTGGTCAATGTATTTATTGAGAGGATGGAAGGTGAAACATGCTTCAAAAAAAGCAGTGCAAGCAAGGAAAAGAAAATGAGACAAAGGAAAAAATTGAAAAGAAAAAGGATACATATGTCAAAAAAAAAAAAAAAAAAAAGAGTTTTTAGTTAGATGGACATCAACATTATTAACCCAATGGCTATGAGGCACATATGTGTATGGCATGTTCGTCAAAATAAAGGGTGTTTTGTTATTTATTTATGGGTGATGGGATACACCTAACGATTAATTGTTGGTCCATAGTTACTTTGAATGTTGATCATTTTGTCTATGGTGATTTTAGTTGGTTTATCCATGTTTATCCTATCTAATTTTACCTTAGCCTATGTTACAAACTACTACCTAATTTTACCATATACTATGTTAAAAGCTGTTTTAAGTCATAAATTATCTTTGATTTGAGGTTGTGTATACTAGTGAAGATGGGGGTGAAGCATTTGTACTAACTGTGTTGTACCTTGTTAAACATTATCAATATGGTATTGCCTTGATAATATGTGTGGTGAGTTTATTTGTGCTGAGTTTTAGTCAATCTTATATGTGTGGTGAGTATTTTAAGTGTAACAATTTTACATTCAGAGGCGATCATTTTTCAAATTGTCTTATGGACTTGAGCATATCTTTTATCATTACTTTGTTGATAATTGTTACCACCATTATTATTTATATGAAGGGTTATTTGAGCTTTTAATTTGTTAGTTGTTTGGGTATGAGTGTTGAGAATATTAAGAGGACCTTTCTCTAGTACGAGAGGACTGGGAAGGACACAGGTCTAGTGGTTTTGTTTTGCTCAGAACTAGCAAAAGTTAAGGTTTGGCATATGATAACTCTATAAAATAGCATTATTTTATGCTCATTTCAGTCATATTTAGGCAAGGCTTTGAGTGTTTTTGCGTGCTTTAGTTTATATTTTGTTAATTTTAGTAAATTATTAATTTTTGGCATAATATGGTGTTTTTACGGATTTTATGTGTGCTTTTGTGGTTTGTACAAGGAAGATGTGCTTGAGGATTCAATGAGCAAACGATAAACAAAGTGGTAATAATTTCCAAGGATGAGAATTTTGGGTTAAGCATCATAGCGGTCTTAGTGGTAATAATTTCCAAGGATGAGAATTTTTTGTTAAGCATCATAGCGGTCTTCTATAGTATAATTGCAGTGTCGTAGTGTTCTTCAAGGAAATTATGCAATATTCAAGAGTGAGACACCATTGTGTTTTCCTAAACAAGGAAATTCTCAATGCCACAGCATTACGGCCCTGAGTGTGAGCATAACTTTCTTGAAGTTTATTATGCCCATGCACTTGCCTTGAAAGAAAAGGAATTTAAACAAAGCATCTTCATTAAATTAAATAAAGCAATAAAAAGTCAAACGCTTCAAAGATTTGCATGCAGTAGAAAAGATTGATGTTTGGTACTCGTCTGGAGGTAGATTGAATCTCTCAATAAAATTTCAAGATACTTCAAAGTATTCTTCTAACTACAAAGAAAGCAATGACACTAATCTCTAAAAGGTGTTGTCCGAGTAAATACTGATTAGGTAATCCGATTCACAAATAAATAACAAACTAAGGCTTAATTACCCTAATCAATACTTATACACGCTCGCAAAGATAGAGGTATGTTTGTAGATCAGGTGAGTAAGGATCATTCTCACGAGGACAATTGGACAACTACTAGGGTTCTCGAACCTACGAACTAGTTAGGTAAATTAATCACAAGATTTTGTGTCTGTTTCTATCTAACTAAATTAATTTTAACCACTAAGAAATTAAGAACAAGTATTAAAACTAATTAAAACTAGAGAAAACAATAAAGTAAAACTAGAGAAAGCAATAAAATTTACCGAAAGCCATTTAGATTAATGAACTAGAAAAGTAAACGCAAGAAGATTAAATTAAAACTATGGAATTGAAATAAGAACTGATTAAATTGAATTGAAATAAAGAAAACAAACTCAATAGTGTAGACAAAACAAGAGTTGATGTACTTGAAGTCTTGAACTAGAAGAATAAAACCGTAGTCTATGATTTTCCTAATGTAATGTCTAATCTGACTAATGATGGCTATGTTCATTCAACTCTCATACAATGGGGTTTTTATAGGGGATATATTAGGGTTTAGTCCCCTTCGATAATAGAAATACGCTAAAACTCAACAAGAAGTCCAATCGGGTGGAGAAAGTTTCAAAAACAAGTAATTTCTGTAACTTGTTGCATGTCATGCATACATGCACACTACATACCCCTGTCTCTTAAATTCCCCGTGCATGTGTGCAAGAAGGGACTCCTGGAAACTTGCTTACTAGAATATGTGCACATGCTGTGAAACCCAGTATTTTAATAGCCTTGTTCTTTGATTTTAATTGGTTTAAAATGTTTTTCATATTATTTTTAGTCATAAAGTACTTCAACTTATTCGTTTTTCAATTCGGCAAATTTTTCGATTTTCGCGTTTTCGGTTCCGGCGGGTAAACGGGTCAAAAATTGGACTAAGTGTAATTAGTGCATTGTGGTGTGTGAGTGTTGTTTGATGGCTGATTTATGATGTTAATTTAGTAGCAAAAAATTAGTTTTTGGGTCAAATAGTCAACTTGGAGACTATTAGGTCAAATGGGTACTATTTGGGTCAACTTTGGAATTTGTTTTAAGTCTTCTTCTTGCTTGTTTCTTCCTCATTTTTCTCCAGCAGCTGGCCGAAATTTCTTCTTCATTTTTCCCCAAAAATTTTCTTGGATTTCAAGTAGGAATCACTTGGAAGGTAAGATTTTTATGTATTTTAGCATTTATGGCTTATGGGCTTTATGATTCAAGCTTTAATTTCAAGTTTTGTAGGGTTCTTTATGGCTGAGAAAACCCTCTTTGCAGCCTTATATGTGTTGATTTATGTATGTTATGGGTTGTTTTTAGTGTTTTGGAGGTTGGGAAGTGATTGGGGTTGATTTTTAACAACTTTCCATGGTTAGATTACAAATTTTAAGATTATGAGTTAGGGTTTTGTCTTCCATATGTGGCCTAGAATGTTATGCTATGAATGCTTATGTCTATGCACATAATGATGTTTTAGGAGTGTTTTAAGGTTAGTTTGGATAGGAATTGAGACTTGAAACCAAGTGGAATTGATTTCCCTTCATTTTGTAAGTAAGCGGAAGTTTGGCGCAACTAGGATAATTTGGATAATTGGTTATGTTTAAAGGGTCTTTAATGATCTTTTGATGGTTTTAGGTGTTTTCCATTGTTGTGGAATGCTATTGATATAGTCCCGGCTGTCATATTGCTCCGGTGAATCTTTCCGTTTATGGATTTTGTTGGTTGAATATGTTGTTTTGAGTTGGGTTGTAACCAAGGTCCCTTGAATACCTTGGAAATGGATTTTGTTGGTTGGTTAAATATGTTGTTTTGAGTTGGGTTGTAACCAAGGTCCCTTGAATACCTTGGAATTGGATTTTATTGGCAGGGAGGATAGCCTAATTATAGCCTAGGGAGAGGCGAAGTTTTTTCGGTTTTTCTGGAAAACTGAGCTTATTACCTCCTAATCTAGCTGTAATACGAATTTGAGGGGTTAACTAAGTGTTTTGACTGGGGTTTTAGCTTGTCGAAGTTGGTCAGAAATTGTGAAAAGGTCATTTTTGACCAAAGAGCTGTTGGTGTCGTTTTCTATCGTTTCGCGTCGTTTCGCTTCCCTAGTCATTCTTTAACTTCTACATCTCTTCTAAGAGTCCTCTTATATCTGTCTCTTATACACATCGCCATCTACCGCCGGCGATCGCGTTCAGTGACTCATTGTGCAGTTTTTGCTTTGATAGGTGGGTAACATAGACTCTCTTCCACTTGTATTTTGTTTAACGACTTTCGAAATATGTTTGGATGGATTTTAAAATGTGTATGATGTTTGGAACTATACTTTTACCAAGTTTTGGAACTATTACATATGAAATCGGGACCAAGTTATTTTATGTTAATCAAATGATATGTTACAAACTCTTTTGATATGACAGCATTTTAAGACTGTTTTTGGCTCATAGGTGACCTAGGTATATAATTTTGGATGTGTTTGGAAATGTTTGATTTGTGGAGAACCGGTTCTATAGTCATCCATGGGACGCCATGGTGATCTGTGAATGTAAACCCCATTGTATGAGAGTTGAATGAACATAGCCATCATTAGTCCTGTTTCTTAGTACATCTAGTGGTAGATTACTAGACAGGCTAGTAGGCCAAAGTCATACCATTGAGCCTAAAAGATACTCATGCTATTTTATTAAATTCCGGATTGAAACTATACTTGTGGATTTTTTAGCTATGCTTTAGCATACTATGTTTTGAAATGATTTGATCTGTTTGGCTATGTTTTGGACATACCTTTGAGCCTAAAAGATACTCATGCTATTTTATTAAATTTCGGATTGAAACTATACTTGGATTTGTTCGCTATGCTTTAGCATACTATGTTTTGAAATGATTTGATCTGTTTGGCTATGTTTTGGACATACCTTTGAGCCTAAAAGATACTCATGCTATTTTATTAAATTCCGGATTGAAACTATACTTGGATTTGTTAGCTATGCTTTAGCATACTATGTTTTGAAATGATTTGATCTGTTTGGCTATGTTTTGGACATACTTTTGAGCCTAAAAGATACTCATGCTATTTTATTAAATTTCGGATTGAAACTATACTTGGATTTGTTCGCTATGCTTTAGCATACTATGTTTTGAAATGATTGGATCTTTTTGGCTACGCTATGCTTTAGCATACTATGTTTTGAAATGATTGGATCTTTTTGGCTCTCCACGCTATGCTTTAGCATACTATGTTTTGAAATGATTGGATCTTTTTGGCTATGTTTTGGACATGCCTGACGTTAAAATGGCATGATACACTTTAGAAACTACTTATGATTATGGTTTATTGACGTTTAAATGGCTTGAGACATGTTAGAAACTGCTTCATGACTATGGTTTTTACAAATGATATTATCTTTATGTTTTCTTTTTATCGAAATGCTTGGCCCCATTTGAAGAGCTTTTATGATATCCACTGAGCTAGTTATGCTCACCCCACGTGACTTATAATTTTTCAGATTAGGTGCTCGTTTTTGACTCTCCACCGCGTTAGCAGCTTTTAGAAACGAACAGATTCAACATTACTGGTAGGACTCTGCGGATAATCTTCCAAGTTTCTCTTTTGTTTGGAGAGGGGTAGTGTATTAGATAAGTTATGTATTGATGACCTTTGTTTTTGTTGTAGCATCTTTTGTACTAAGAAGGAATTTTGTAATTCGTATTTTTTGTGTAAATCAAAAAATGAAATATTCGGTTTTATAGTTAAGAAATCGTTTGATGGTTCTATTAAATTGCGGTTACGTTTGTTGCTCTGTTCGTTTGTGCCTTGCGCTTTGGACCGGTGTGCCATTAGCGCGGTGTGTTACGGTCCCGTTTTTGGGGCGTGACACATGCACATGCCTCAGGTTGCGCATTGCTTTAATTTCAACCTCAATTTTTACCTTGATGCTGACAGAATTTGGAAAAATGCAAAACATAAAAGATATATATTTTCCTCTTAGCTTTCCAATACATATTGAATCAATTCAATCGAAATTTGGACAAGAAAATTATTATTAAAATTCCAAACAGTGTCCAAATTCGTTTCTCCCCGACGTACGTTTTTCATCCTTTTGATTTTGCTCTAACTTTTTGATACTTTTGACTCCATTTTCATTCAAGACCTACACAAACAAAAAATAAAACATTTAAAATCAAAATTAACTCAATTATTACTCACATTACACGAAAACTTAGGTGAAGGTTCCTGATACAAAAAATATACGACATTTATGAGCTTATGAAATATCCTACACTTAACTTTTGATCATCCTTGAGCAAAAATAGAATGAAAAAAGATAAGCTCATCACAAACACACCCAACACATCTCAATAATTTTCCACATGAAAAACCGTGAACCATGCCATCATAAGAAGTAATCTAAGAGCTCAAAAGTTCAAATGTTAACAAAACCCTTTACATGAAATCCGATGTGTGTGTGTGTGTGTGAATATAGCCATTCAATAAAAACTTAGTTTTCAAGGCATTTGGATCAAATCATGCAAATTCTTAAAAATTTTCTGAACACTCCAGAGCTCACTGTTTTTTCAGTTCTCCACTACTATAGACAACCGACTCAATTTAAATCAGGTAGGACTTTTTAACTTGTAATGAAGGCTAAGGTATTGGCTAATCAAGCAAGGGAGAAAGATATCACAAAATAAAAGAAAGAACTTTAAATCAATGCTGGCCACACATCAAAATAAAACTACCTCTTAGATTTCTCCTACACATTAAATACCAATCATTCATAGAAATAACCCCACACTTAATCAACAAATACCCATAAAAATTTCATGCCACAAACAACAAAAAATGCCCCCTCTTTAAATTTGACCCAACATGCCAACCTTTTGTTTGGACATTTATTTATCAATTTTTTTTTCTAATGTTTGCCACCAACACAAGTACCAGTGATAGGCACTACCCGCAAACTCACCAATGCAAGTACTAGTGATGGGCACTACCTGCAAATGCAGGTACTAGTGATAGGCACTACTTGTAATCACAACAAGATAGGTACCAATGATAGGCACTATCTACACTTGTTCAAAATTTCCTTTTCAATTTCTCCTAGTACCCCTTACCCCATAAATGCACACCACTTACTCATATAATTTACTACCCTAATTCAACTGCCTTTCACTCATTTTATCCCCTTGACAATTAATGTGTACATCAAATCTCCTAAGGGATATTTTGGAATAGCAAAATTAAAGACTTTATTGTAGGTTTATAAAGGTGGTAAAATGAGTTTTTATGAAATAACGCAAATGGTGTTTCTCTTCCTTCATTACAAATTAAGCCTCAAATAGGGTATCGGGGAAATAATTCCAATACAAGTTGGCTTAAAAGGCTCAAACGACTAAAGAAGGCTCTATCCTCATATTTAAACTTAATCAAATTGCCTATAATTTTGCTTTGAAAATGTAATAAAACAAGTTCTGGGATGCAATATGAATAAGTTTACGTAATTATTTCTAAGTGTCAAAAATAAAAATAATTTATGGTTATTAGTGCAAAAAAATCTCAAAAATCATGCAAGGAAAATATTAATACCAACTACTCACTTATGAATGGTTTAGCTCAAAAATTATCATGTAGAAATCAAAGAGACATACTAAGCAATTGCAAAATTTTCAAAAATTTCAAAAATTCAACTAATTTGCACAAAAATTTTCAAAATTCTTGGAAAGCTCTCAAATCAAAAGAGAAGGTAAAATATTGTAGTAGTAAAATTGAGCTAACTACATCAAACAATTGCAACTCTAGATAACTCCCCACCCCATACTTAGAAATAAACATTGTCCCCAATGTTAAAGAAAATAAAAGCATAAAGAGAGAAAGGGTAAGCTTCTTTAGCACTATAGAACGGTTGGTGAAGCGTATCCCGATATAAATATTCATGCTAGTTGAAACACATTGTTAACTAAAACAAAGACAAAACGTTAAACCCATTAAGGAATTAAGACAAAGAAAATAAACACAACCTAACATATTTAAGTAATAAATGTAAAGAACAATAAGAAAGCGATAAAAGCTTGGGTTGCCTCCCAAGAAGCACTATTGTTTATAGTCTTGGGCTCGACATCGGTACTTAAGATCAGTTCAAGTACTTAAGGATGGTCGACCATCCTTTTCCTTTCGGCTTCCACGGGAAAAGTTTAACTTTTTCACAACTCTTGAAGCTTGATTCTCGACTCTAATTGAACTTGTCCTTTTCTCCATGCATTTAGCCAAAGATAGTGCACAAATTAAAGCAACAAGTTGTTTCTTGAATCACTTTTTCTTCTTCTTGCTCATGGTCACTTTGTTCAAACCCTTACCTTTCTGCTCTTGTAAAACCATTCCATGAGTCTTTCTGATCTCATTTTCCTCATTCGGTGGTTTATTCTCCAAGTCAATTTTGGAGTTTTCATTTGTTTCAATAGCCTTTTTGAGTGCATTACCCTAACCACTTTGGGGTACCTTTTCTTCAAACCTATTAAAAAGTGAACCCAGGAAATAATACGCCCATTTTTCTTCAAATATTAGGACTTTATTATCATAATTAAAAACATCATTTTCCACAGATTCATTATCAACTTGCAAAATCAAATTCTCTTTATTAACATCTATTAAAGTATGTACAGTTGATAAAAATAGCCTTCCTAGAATCAACATAATTTTATTGTTCTCGCCAATATCCAATATTAAGAAATTAATAGGAAACACTAACTTTTTCACTTGAACAATCTAGACATCTTCCAACAAGCCATAAGGTTTTATCTTGGACAAATCCGCCAATTGGAGTGTAATGTTGGTTGGTTTGGATTAGTGATCCCTAGCTTATCATAGATGGTCTTTGACACTATATTGATACTCACCCCCAAATCACAAAGTGAACAATATAACATATATCCTCCAATGTTCACGAGTATAGAGAAACTACTGGGATCCTTGAGTTTAGGGGGTAACCTCTATTGAACAATAGCACTGCACTTGACATTAAGGCAAACTATCTCATCATCATCCTACCACCACTTTTGAGCAAGGAGATCCTTCATGAACCAAGCATAATTAGGCATCTCGTTTACATTAAGCTTTCTGAGCATATTGAGGAACTTGTGGAATTGTTTTTCTTTTTTCTCCTTCCTTGGATCAATGAGTCAGTGAGGAAACGACATGCTCTTTGATGTCTCCAATTTTAAGGGTTTCTCCATTTGTTGTCCCTTTGATTCTTTCTTTGCGTTCCCTTTTGTCAGTTTTCTTTTTTTCCTCACCTTCAATATCAAGTTTATCCTCACTTATCTCGGAATTTTGCTTCTCAACTTCCTTATAAACCTTTGTCTTGTCATTTTGTAGACCCAATTCCTTTCCACTCCTCCATGAGATAGCATTGCATTGCTCATTTGGATTCAGAATCGTGTCTCTTGGAAATGCTCCCATAGGTCTTTCATTATTTTGCCGATCTAACTGTTTTAGTTGCATTTCCATGTTCCTTGTAGAAGCTCACGAATTCTCATACTCTTTCACAAAGTTTCAAAGTCCCTCCTCAAATTAACCTCAGTGGATTGATCATGGTTTACATACGGAGGATAATTGGGATTTTGATGTGGAGGTCTTGGTGGTGGAGGTTGATATGAGTTATTCAGCTAAGGTGAAAAGTTTTGAAAATTCCTTTGGTGAGGTAGTTGATATGGTCAAGAGGATGATGCTTGGTCGGAAAAATTAGATTGTGGTTGGTTGGGTTGGAAGGATAGATTTTGGATGATACATTATTTTGATTTGTTTAAGAAAAATTTAGATGGTTGTGCCAAAATGGGTTATACGTGTTACCACATAAAAAATTTGACATTGAATTCTGATTGGCAATGATTTGTACTTGCTTACCTTGTGGTGTGGGTGTTTCACAAAGGCCATTTTTATGGCTTCTTCCACAAAAATCACAAGTTACAATCGTTTGAGGTGCTGAATCTATGGAGTTCACTGGGCTTCTCCCCAAATTTTCTAGGGCCTTTGTCAGATTGGTCATCATATTCAACATCATGTCCTATTAAGCTAAGAAGGCATCATTGAGATTTATCATACCTCCTAGTTGGGCTTTAACTTGATGGATTTGTTGTTGCAGTTGTTGCACAAGCAAAGGAGTGATTGTTCCATGATAGTAATACGTTGATGCCATCCTTTTTAGTACCTCTTGCGCCTTTTCTGGGGTTTTAAGAGGAAATACGCCTCCTGTGCTTGCATTGACGATCAATCTGGTCTTACAAAATAATCCTATTTTAGAACGTTTGTACCTGTATCCATAAGGGAATGGCATGATGTGGACACTTTCTAAGAAACCCCTTGAAATGGTCCCATGCTTCACATAGGCTCTTGTTGGAATGATTGCAACCAATCCTTTGCTCTATCCCACAGAGAAAACAGAAAAGCTCTTATTCGAATACAATTGGGAAGTACCTCATTGTATTTAAATATATCAATGACTTCTTTAAAATTCATCAGATGAGTATAAGGATCCTCGTTTGGCCCACCTCCAAACAGAGAATGGGTTTGGAGAATTTGAATTAAATTGGCTTAATCTCAAAGTTGTTGCCCTGTACGGATATTCGGGCAATGCTAGAACTTGTTCCCTCAAAATTTGGTATGGCATAATCTCTAAGAGGTCAAGGATTACCATTACCTCCCTTACCATCATTACCTGTTAATTCTTCTTGATCCCCAATATTACGATTTGGATTCTCCATTAAATTATCTCCTTGACTTGATTCTTGTGGTTTCCTGGGACACAAATTCTAGATATAGTTCGTTCAATCTTCAAATTACCTAGAATTAGCGGTAGGTTAGAAAAACAAATATTTACCATAAACCATAAGAAAAAAGGCCAAAGTTTGAATATTAAATTAAAAATCCAAAAGAAAAATTAAAAAAAGAAGAAGCTAAACCTAATATTGCACTAAAAATAGTTCCCGACAACGGCGCCAAAAACTTGTCCGAGTAAATACTAATTAGGTAATCCGATTCACAAACAAGTAATAAATTAAGCATTAACTATCGTAATCCATACTTACACATGCTTGCAAGGATAGAAGATATATTTGTGGATCGAGTGAGTAACGATTGTTGCCACGAGGACTATTGGACAACTACTAGGGTTCACAAACTTACAAACTAGCTAGACAAATTAATCGCAAGATTTTGTTCTACTTAACTAAATTAATTTTAACCACTAAGAAATTAAGAACAATTATCAAAACTAATTAAAACTAGAAAATGCACTAAAGTAAAACTTTGTAGAGAAAGCAATAAAATTTACCGAAAGATAATTTAAATTAATGAACTAGAAAAGTAAATGCAGGAAAATTAAATTAAAACAATAGAGTTGAAATAAGAACTAAAATTAAATTGAATTGAAATAAAGAAATCAAACTCAATAGCGTAGCTGGAACAAGATTTCATGTGTTTGAAGTCTTGAATAAGAAGAATAAAACCGTAGTCTATAATTTTCCTAATGTAATGTCTAATCTAACTAATGACGACTAAGTACCTTCAACTCTCCTACAATGGGGTATTTATAGGGGATATATTAGGGTTTAGTCCTTTTCGATGATCAAAATATGCTAAAACTCGGAAAGGAGTCCAACCAGGTGGAGAAAACTTAAAAAATAAGTAATTTCCGAAGCGTATTGCATGTCATGCGCACATGAGCACAAATTCCCCATGCATGTGCGTAGGAACGGACTGCTGGAAACTTGCTCACTGGAATTTGCTCACATGCGCAAGCCTCAGGTTGCGCATCTGTGCGCAACTCTACGCTTTGCTTCAATTTCATCCTCGATTTTGACCTTGATGTTGATATAATTAAGTAAAATGCAAAACATGAAAGTTGTAACTCTTCCTCTTATATTTCCATCACATCTTGAATCAATTCAATCGAAGGTCGGACAAGAAAGTTATGATTAAAATTCTGAACAGTTCCCAAATTCGCTTCTTGCCGGCGTACGTTTTTCACCCTTTTCATTTTTCTCCAACTTTTTGATCCTTTTGCCTCCTTTTTTATTCAATACCTACACAAACTAGAAATAAAACATTTAAACTAACAATCAACTCAATTATTGCTCACATTACATGAAAACTTTGGTAAATGATACATAAAATATACGACATTTATGAACTTATCAGGTGTAAACTAAAATAAAATATCATAACCTAGAGTAAACTAAACTAAAGAACTTTAACTGAGAAATTTGTTATTCAAGGTAAGTGCATGGGCATAACCTTTTTTTGAATCAAAACTACCAAACAACAGATTTTCCCAATTGATCACATTCATCCATTTAGAATAGCATTATCTTATGATAGCCAAGATTTACAAATAACAATCTCACCAGGTAGTATAAAGGAAATCTTTTATAGCTCCAAATAGTTATTTATCTAAAAGCATTTGTTTGACAGACAAGAGCTTCATTTAAAGAATTTTTTTTTATAACATGGTCGTTAGAACACAAACGATTTGATGTTAAAAAGTTTTATTTCTAATTACCATCAATATTTTTATTTTTTTTTCCTTTTCTCTCATTTTCATAACATTAATTTTGTTCCATTTCCTTCAAGCACAATCTCAAACAACATAAATTAATGAAGAAAATTTCATTTCTTTCAAGTTTTTAATTTTCAATTATTTGTGTTTGACAGCCACATGATATTTACATAGCTTTTATCATGAAAGATGAGAGACTAAATTGGCTTATCTGATACATAAGAGATTAATTGGGACAACCCCAAGATAATGGACCAGATTGGTCTTTTTTCCACCTTTTCTTTATTATTGAACTGGGATCTTTTGATATGTAATACATTGGTTAAAAATAGCAATTTTATAGGAAATTTTTTGTTTATTGGTTCTTTTTTTTTTTTCTTTGTTTAAATCTCAATGACATTTTAATTTGTTCGGAAGGTTTTGTTTGTTGCTTTTTCGGATTTTGTAGGTTGCCTTCCAATCTTAATTTAGGGTTCACTACTTTGGAGAACCTCTTTTCATTCTTTTAAACTAGTTGTTCTTCTCATACCTTGTGCTTAGTTTTTGTAGTTTGATTCTACTAATTTCTTTATTTTTTTTACATTTCTCTTTTGTAGCTTGCAAGGATTTGAGTTGCAATTGTACTTCATGGTCTTCACAGATTTGGCACAACATTATTTCCTTATTTTCTCTACATTTGCTTCATTTTATTAACTTGATTGTTGTATGTGTTTTTCGTTCATAGTGTTGTATGGCCCTTATGTATTATTTACTTTTTGTTTGACATTCTTTTGCTATACTTTTGTACAATCTTGTTGAATTGTTTTAGTATAATTTTGCCATTTGATTTATATAGTGTTACATCTATCATCGATTGATTAAGGAGCAATCAACGAAAAAAGTATGGTTGGAAGGAATATTTCTTGCTTTCAAGAAGAAGATGGCACTGAATAAGAAGTTCTTCGACCGCCAAAGCCCAAAACTACAAAGGAAGTTCCCATAGTTAGTTTCTTATATGAAAACAACTCAAGGTTGATTGAGCTTTTCAAGAATAGGCTCCTTGAGTAGATGCGTGAAAACTATAGGGAGTTGTAGCAATTCAATTTCAAATGGTTTGAGTTTGGAAGCAACCTACTATCTATTGATAGGCAAGAACAGGTTGTTATTGACTTCTTTGCCTATCTGTTCTATTATGGCTGTCAATCATATGAAAGCAAAGCATCAGCAAGAGAAGCAGCATATGACGGTGAAAAGCACGCATGCTTTTAGCCAAACTGCCAGGACGAAGAGATCAATATGAATCTTGAGATTGGATAAGGTTGAATCCAGGATAAATGCTTTTTTCATTCGCTATGCACTGACCGAATGCGTACTTGCGCGATCAATCAATTAGGGGGTCTTAGTGGGCCCCTTCTTTTCAACCATTACAACTGGCATCAACCAGCTTTGCGTTACGGATCTTCCAAATCATTCTTGCAGGAGATCTGGACCAATTTATTTCTGATCCTTCAAGAAAAAGATTCATTCTTTTCATGAAAAATAGGAAGTAGAACCAATAAAGATTTCTTTTTCAATTCATCCTATAAGTTGAATACCTCATTCAAGAATCTAATGCCTAGTGGCATGATCAAAGCCGATAATTGTAAGCTATGTCCTCCGTCACGAAGTCAAATGAAACTTCCAATGCAATCCACAAAAATTCCACAAAATACCTTGGTGGATAAGTCCAATGACTCAGCTGTAGTGCTGAATTTAGTTTCTCATCCTTATTGAGTTACCTTTCCAGGAGTCACTAAAACTAAGCTAACAGCTTGGGATATGACCTTTTTTGAGCCGCCCATCTATCCCCTATCCATGGGGTATTTTATTGTACTATATAAGCAAATACCCAAAAGGAACAGAGGCAGGTGGCCAAACCATTAGCCTCAACTAAGAATCCTAGTAAAAACAAGAAGGAGGAAAATTTCCAATCGTATCGCCTCAATCAAAGCCCAAAATACGAAGTCAAAATAAAAGCTTGAGGGAGCTAACTTTAAAAATAGGCTTCAAGGAAGTAGTATACTTCTAGGCATTCGGTCTTTGAAACCAGACCACTGTTAAAAGCCCATTTGTTTTATTATTTTATTTTCTGCACAATTCTTTTCATCCTTTATTACAAAGTTTCCCTCTCCTCCAAAATTGGGATTGATAATGTACTTAATTATGGTATGTTTCATAATTGCTCTATATGATTTAATGTATGGTTTTGTTTGAAAGTAAATGTCATATACAACAAAAGTGATATATGACATATGATTACTTGAGGGATATCAACAAAAGAATTCTACATATTTCCAAATTGTGGAGTCCTTGCTATAATTGACATCCTTTATCCATTTCAAGCTGTTGTGTGTGAGATTGGCGGACACCAAGCCGCAATTTGAGCTCTTGAAAGTTCTACTTTTTTGTGTTAAGTGACAATTATTTGACTATAATTAAACTATTTATTATGAATATTGAATTGCACAGAGTGTATTTTAGGACTGAATCTAACAAATTTGATGATCAAGTCATTTTTTAACTAACATTCCTCCTACCTTTGAATGACAAGTTTTATAATGTTTTTGCTATTTCGGACAAGAAATTTGTTAAGAAATGAAATAGTTTTTTTTTTTTAAAAAAAGAAAAAAATCTAGAATCTGGGGGGAGGGGAATATGAAGATAACAGCCAGTTATTTAGTAGAGCTTGTCAGTTCGTATTTGAATATTTCAATCTGACGACCATTGTGAGATATAATTCAATTTTAATTGTTTAAGATTTATGAATTATATCTGGATGTGTTTTATTGCCATTAGAATATGTCTAGAAATTTCATTTTGCTTTCTTTTGAATCGAATCTATGTTCTTTATCTTCATGATTGGCATATATTCTCTTCAATAACCTAAAGCAAGTGCTTGGTATTGTATGATTTTGATATTTTCATGACCCAACTGATGCAGTAATAAAGATGAAGTAGAGACTAGGAAGAAGGATATGCTTTCATTAACAACCATTGCGATTTGTTGGTTAATCATCTGACCAACTCTAGAAATGCTAATTTCTTATTGGTTTTCATTATGGGAATTTGATTTTGTATTAAATTTTTTTTTTGTTTTTGTAGGCAATAAGATACCTTTAGTTTATTTTAGACATTGACACTTAAAAATGTATAAGGTATCGAGGTGTTGTTTCTCTTTAATATGCTTGTACCTATATTTATGAATAATGTGCAAATATAATTGATCTCTCATGAGTAATTGTCTTTCTTTTCGGTTGTAGTGTTGTTTTTTTGCCATACACAAACATTTTTTTTTTTTTGTTCAAAATGGTCCAGTAGGTAATCTTTCAGTATCCTAAGCAATTATAATTTGAAAAATATTTTCTTTTAAAAAGGGTCGTCTACTAGTAACTATTATTAGCACATACGCATAACTATTTCAAATTTCTTTGTGCCTACTCCACTTTGTACCCCTTAATTTATACCCGATTCTCACTTCGCACTCTATACTCATTATTTTGACATATTGCATCCTAAACTCTCATATTTATCTTATTTTAGTCTAATTTTTAACGTCGTTATTAAAGTTAACGAATGTCAAGCAAATGTATACCATGTGCTTCATTAGGTGCGTGTTGCACCAACAGAAATAGTTATGAATAATTCTACTTTGCACCCCCTAACTTATGATTAATGTCACTTTGCACTCGCAATTCTAAATTTTGGACACATGTACCCCTAACTCTTAGATTCAATCCACTTTGGTCCAATTTTTAATAGTGTTAAAAAATTTGACGAATGTTCCACTTTTGATACGTGGTGTTCATGGTTAGAATATCTGTCAAATTTTGGTAACGTTGTTACAAATTGAAATGAAATGGAAAAAACTAAGAATTCAGACTGCAATATGTCTAAAAAATAAGTATAAGGTACAAAGTGAGAATCAAGTACAATTTAAAGAATGCAAAGTGAAATAAGCCCAATTTCTTTTAGGCAATGTAGTGACAACTATTGAACCCCATAGTTCTTTAAACTTTAAAGCTATATTTTTTTTTTCAAAAATCCACTTTTCTCTCTACCCTTTAATAATTTAAACCCATTACGAATAAATTATAAGAGAAACGTCTTATCACTTAAGTTACAATTCATTATCTTTAACGCTAGTTATTGATTAAAATTATTGCCAACTTGAATGATATTAATATTAACTAATCAAATGATAAATTCATCTAAATTTTACTGTGTCAATTCCAATGGCAAATGTTATTGCCACAGAAAAATTTGTAATACCCTAACATAAGGCACATAAATGTTGGGTTTATGGGCAGGTTTAAATAGTCCACTATTGGTTTCAACTAATACAGGAGAGAAATAAAGAGAACTTAATATATAGGTTGGTCCAAAACCTATTGGCTTAAATTTTTAGGTCAAGATTGGGTTACAACTTATATATTAGGCCTCTTTTAATTGGCTCTCTCATGGTTTCTCTCCTCAACAATAGTATAAGAACTTCCATTTATGAGTCTAGATTACTTGTTCGTAAGTGACCGGTGACTTCTCAGTATTGCATTGGTAAATATTCTCTTCTTAGGGTTAGACTGTAATCATTCTCTTCTTAGTGTCGAGCCAAGGGTTTGGCTAAGGATCCAATTTGTTCACAGGGGGAATAAAATTCAAGAATAGTGGGTCTATAAATTCGTTGATGAAGAATTTGGACTTGTGTAGAGTATTAATGTGTGTTTGAGATAGAAACTTAGTTTTAATGTGGAAGTAAGCATATAAAGTGGGAGATAGTTGGATTCATGAGTAGTTTTAAATTGTCTCACATTAGTTTGAGAAAGAAACAAATAGCACTTAATATCTAGGTATTTGGACCCAGAAGTTACTGGTTTAAACTTTTAGGTCAAAATTGGGTTCAACTTATGTATTAGGCCTCTTTTAGTAAGTCTTCTCACGATTTCTCTAAACATGAAGAAATAACCAAAATACCCTTTTTATTATGAATGAATGTAGAATGACACCTATAACTTAGGCTCCGTTAGGATTGTAAATAATCGGCATTATTATCCAAATATTAATTGGTCAATAATGAAGGCTATTTGGTTATCAAATAATATTTCACACTATTCATATTTTGTCTTATTTATTATTTATCATATTCAATATTTACATCCTCTAAATTCTTCACTAGTCATTTTTCTCAATTCCCTAAATTAAAGATATTGATTTTTATTTTTTCAATTGATCAAATTCTTTAAATTTTTTTAATAATGAAATTGAACAATTTAACTAGCCAATTATCTGAATGTCCATGTTTATTTATACACATAAATTAATGATAAGAAAATTATCTGAACGTCCAACTTTATTTAACTGTCACATAAATTAGTGATAAGAAAGAATGTTAGCCTTTTAAACTTAAATAAATAAATAAAACACAGCACAGTATGGTAAACTAAAAGATTGTGATATAGTCAATGTTCGGATTGGTGAATGATGAGAATGACTAAACTATATCTATCAATTATTTTATATTAATGGCTAATTAATGACTATTAATTCGAAATATCTTTGATCGGACATCGGATCCTAGTGGTTTGAAACTCAAACCAAATTGACCGATTCAAATGGTTGAACCAAAAATCGGTCATGGCTATGATTCGATGTATATAATATACAAAAATAATAAAATAATCGGTCAAACCTAGCAAACCTATGGAAGAAAGTTTTAGAACTATACGCTATATAATCCAACAAACTTTTGAACATTACATCTTCCTATAGTCATTTATTAGGGGTGTTCATATGCTTATAAAAATATTTGAACCGGTTAAACCGTTTCTAGAAAAGTTGAACCATATCTGGTCCATAGTAATGCAGAGAAACCGATTAATCAATTACTCGCTAGAAATGGTTCAAAACTGGGAGTACTTAAACCCGTAATTTTGTATTTATTTTCTTCATTAAATTTTCAATATAAGAAAAAAATTTCAACTCCTAATTACACAAATGTGGTTGTAGATAGCAATAAGGTTAGAAATTAATGAAAAATTATATAAAAGTCCTTAGACATTAGCCCGATTTTGTAAAATCACAAATATACCCCTTACATATGGACCAAGTTGGATAACCATCAGTTCAAAAAAAAAAAAATGAACTACTATCCGAACCGGTCCCGTAGATATTTGACTCGCTATCTGAACAGGTATAAATAACCGGTTCGATTACACTTCATTTACGGTTCAAAATAGATTGATTGACTAGTTTTCCAATTCATGGGGGTTTTTTTTTTAAATACCCCTATCATTTACTGCCAAGAAAGCTAAATGTAGTCCAAAATTTTAATATATTTTAAACAAAATCAATTTTCAAAGTTTAATATTTAATTTGGAATATTATTGCTTATTTAAATAGTTTATCTAATTAATAACTATTCATTATTTATCATTCAAATATTTATTTTAAACTGAATTCACAACGGCATTTTTTTATTGCATTGGTGAATTATAATTCTTTTTGTAGGAAAAAATAGAGTGGATCTTCAAAATTTTCCAAAATGAATTCTTATAGACTATTTTTTAAATTTGTTAGTTATATTTGTACAGTTTTTTGGATGATAAATATTTTGACAAGAGGAAATGAGTTCTGTTGTACATGGTGACAATATGTATGTATTTCAAACCTCCATTCCCTAAACCTAACTGCTGAGCACGAGCAACCGAACTCTTGCCAAAATGGACTTCGACGAGTTCGGAAGGTATGATTCGGACTTTGAGTAAGTCGTTCAATCCTCCGAACTCTTTACATCTAACATAGAAATGCGAAATTGCCATGTATAAACCCGGATCAAAATAATAAAAATTATTATAGTTTGAAATTCTTTATAGTAAAAAAAATACAAAAAAAAAAATTCATTTGGTTATTTCGAATTATTATTTCATTATTTCAAAAATTAACATTATTTTCAAAAATTATTAAAATCAAAACTCAAATATTATTTATCAAATTATGCCTTATTATTTTCGATCTAAACGAAATCTTAATTATGTTATTACCTTTTATTGTGATATTAACAAATCATGACAACAACATTTGTCAATTCCAATTCAACACAATCATTGATCTTCACATCCAAACTGACATGCTGATGGGACATTTAACACAACAATACTCATCCACTTTCATATGCTTATGTTAATTACTGAACGTTTTTAAACCTTTTAATATGATTTCCATCGTATCATGAAAAGAAAATACAAAGACTACGGTTTGTAACTTTTTAAAAAAATATAAACTTTTATAAATACTTCTTCTTTCCTTCTTAAATTTTATATATGATTTCACTATCTAATTTTTTGATAGTGAAGCATTAAAACAAGAATTATTTTAATAAAATTATAACTTATTATCTATAATTTTTAAAATTAAAGTGGGTAATACTACTACTATTACTCATCGTAAAAATAAAAGTAACTTTAAAAATTTCAAGCAACCCGAAAAATAAAAAAATAAAAATTGTTTAGTTAACTAAACAACTTTAACATAGTAATCGATAAAGACGACAATTTCAACATATATGTATTAACTGTTTTTTTTTTTTTTTTTTTTATGGGGGACAGGATGAGAGCTGCACGTAACGTAGTTGTAAGTTAAGGCAGGATGACAGCTACATGTGACGTAGTTGTAATTAACTTACAAACTACATTGACTTAGCAAGCTCTAAGTGGCTTCCCACACAGACAGTCATTGTAAACAAAGGATGACGCCTGAAGATGATCGAACGGTGAACCCGCTGGAATCGGACCGCATAGGTGGTTATGGCTAACATCAAGGTGGCCTATGAAGGTGGCGGAAACTATAGACTTGGGAATGCTTCCTCTGAGCTGATTATAAGATAAATCAAGAACAGTTAAAATATGATCTCGGCCCGAATGCATCAGGAATATTACCTTCAAGTGCATTTTTACTCAAATTCAAGGTGCCAATTCGCGAGTTAACCAAAGTTGGAGGGATGGTACCAGAAATTTTGTTACCATCAAGATTTAACGTGGCCAAAACGGCCATCTTGCCTAGTGAAGGTGGTATCGTACCCGAAAGCTGATTCAATGAAAGATCTAAATCTGAAAGCCGATAAATATAAGAAATCGAATTTGGAATTTGCCCCTGAAGTCGATTTCGGCTTAGCAAAGCCCGGCTCAGCATTCGCAGTTTCCCGAAATTTCTAGGAATTGTGCCTCTCAATAAATTGTTACGTAGATCTAAATGCATTAATGAAGATAAGTTGGTTAATGACCTTGGTAATCTCCCAGTAAGTTGATTATCAGCCACGTTCAACACGGTGAGTCGACTCAGCCGCCCGATATCACCTGGGAGTTCACCAGACAGCTTGTTCCCGATCAAATCGAGGATTAACCATCTTAGGAAAGGTAAAGATGTAATGCACGCTGGGATTGTTCCGGAAATGTCCTTCCAATCAGCTATGGTTAAGCTTGATAGCCAGGTGAGCTGACATATTGCTGGAGATATTGTTCCGGTCATGTAACCGGTCCGGTGAGCCTTTTCAAAGATGGGGTCTTCGGATTCGCCTCGGAGGTTGATGTCGGAGACACGGTGAACTTCCGGGTCACAACTAACACCGTACCAGTTGTGGCAACAGTCATTGCCCGTCCATGAGTTGAAAATGCCCAGATACGGTTCATTTAAGGCAGCTTTAATAGCAATCAAAGCTGCCCTATCAGAAGGCGGGCAGCTGTTAACTAAAGAGAAAATATTAATAAGAGAAAATATAATTACTGCTACTACAAGTTTCATTATTGTTTGTTTCTCCCTAGATCTCCCTCTATATATATATATAAAACTCACCGACTCAGTATCTCTTTTATTCTCTCTATATATAGCTACAGAGTTTACTTGGATAAGGGTTGAGGTGATTGATTCTAAGCTTGAGCTTCGTTATATATACACACAGCATGTATGTAAAATGACGAATTTGACCCTCACGTGTGTTGTATAATTGTGAGAGGACAAGTCAACATGTATGTTGGATAAGACTAAAATGGAGAATTATTAGATTGGGAAGGTGAGAGGCATGTGGGATTGGACTGGTCGTCTACGTGGCAACTAGTCGTCCAGGTTCAAGGGAATTGAGCCATGACGATGAATTGAAAGTTTTGTGAGAGCTATTAATCTTTGTATTAATCTTTTATATATTAATGGTCTAAAGAATTTGTTATATCATCAAATATAGATACATATTGCGTTTGTACTATCTAAATTTTAAATAATTTTTTACACATATAGTATATATTTACATTCAATATTATAGAAAATTTTATACACAAATAATGTATATTAATTTTTAATTTTTTACTTACGGTCCATTTGCATTTGAGAATCTTTCTAACTATATCTACAGTCAGGTTGAAGCAGATACAGGAATGAGATTTTGGGAGACAAAAGGATATGAGAACAGACCGTTTGATGTATAAAGTTATGTGCATGGTTCGGAGTGTCAAATTATTTGATTTATGAGTAAATTTTATATATACTGTCCATGTACAAAAAATTTTATACTATCGGATTTAAATGCATACCCCATATGTAAATATAAATTTTAAAATTAAAACAACGTACATGTGATATGTATCTATATTTGATGGTATAAAAATTTTTACGCACTGACAGTACACGAAAGATTTACTCGTGATTTATAATAAATACTCTTATCTTGCATCTTTTTCATAAAACAACAACTTGAACCCGTGATTTCTATGTCACAAGACCGAAAAATATTTTACCAAAATATCACTCTACGAAAATAGTAATATCAAAATATTTATTATAAATTAAAATTCTATTAATGACCTTTTTTAAAGAAAATTAAATTATTTTTGGGACACTATTAACTTAATTGAGTAATTTATAGACAGAACTCGAACGGTTAGTGATATAAGTTTTTAATCATATACTAATAACTATCAAAAAAAAAATTTAATTTGTAAATCATTAACAATAAAATTAAATAGATGATTTACACTACGTATTACTAAAACATGATAGACATTTGTAATTCAGAAATGAGTCAAATTAAGGTCTTAAACAAATAATTGAACTTAAATATTTTATAAATGAAATAAAATATACGGCAACAACATATATTCTTATTTTAATTTAAAGTGTGGCTATGGACAAAAATTTACCACTAAAATAATGAATTATTTAAAAATAAAATAAGTTCAACATAACTACTTAAGTTGATACTTCATGAATAAGTTAATATACAATTCACATGAAAAAGGATAATACTGTGAAAAAAACTTACTATCTACAATAATTGAGGATGATAATCTATTTAAATATTAGACTAAAAAGAATTATAGAAATAATAAGAAAAGTATAGTTGAGAAAAATATCTTCAAATGATTAAATCATAATATGATTAGAATTTTGATTATATTGATTTAGATATTAGTTATTTTAATTTTGTCATAAGATTACATAAACATATATTTTAGCATAGTCTTATAAATTATATGAGATTTTAAGAGTATAAAGTCTTAGAAAATGAAAGAATACTGAAAATGTTGATATTAAAAAAAGAGTGGATGAGGAGAAGATTGAAAATTTAAGAAAAACAGAAAAGAGTAATACACATTGATTTTTGTGTAAGGGTAAAGTTGAAAAAAAAATTTAATACTTCATTCATTTTTTATAATAACCGATAATAAGTACAAAAAAAAAATCATATAAAGTAACAAGTAAATAGAACAAATAGAGTACTAACAAAATTAGCTCTTGATTTGTCGTCAAGAAATGTTGCTTCAAATTCTTGTAATATTATAAATAACTCTGTTTGGTTGCTTAAAAAAAACCTTCTTGTTTCATCGTGACACTAGGTTTGTATTCTCATGTATAAGACTATAAGATAGTCCTTCTATTTTATTTTATGAGTGTCATTTAAAACAATTTAATTACATCGTGTGAAATACCTTTAGCTTAAGGAATTTAAGAAACTATTGAATGAGTATTTTTCTAACTTTATTAATAATATTCTATTAATGAAAAAAAGAATTATATAATTGAAAATTATTAATATAATAAAATAATTTAATCATTTTAAACTATCGTTATATAAAATATATATAATTTAGTAAATTTCTTAATTTTATACTAAATTTAAAATGCATTTAAAATAAAATGAATAGAGTTGTAGGATGTTTGAATCCCCAAGTTATGAGAGATGGAAGAATAATAAGCTCTTTTTCCGAGACTAACTAATTCATCTTGATCCACTGGTGAGTTAACCATTAATGAGTTTATAACATGTCTCCATGAATGTTAAAACTATGATAATTGGAACAGAGCAAGACAATATTAGTTTTGGGGAGTCGACAACTTTAGTTAATAGAGTAAGATTTAAACATGCTATATAAAATAGGCAAAGACTTAGGTAATAGATTCGGTTTTTGACCCCACTTGTAGATCTTGTGGTGTGGATTAAATTTTAAAAAATTTATGATATCAGTTGATGTAAACAAAATTTTTTAAGATTTAATACAAATCACAGAATTTCAGGTGAGTCAAAGATCAGATTTACTTAAATATTTTCCTATAAAATAAGCTTTTCTACATATTGCCCTAGTAGCAGTTCCTAGTAGAAAGGTACGTTAATTTAAAAACAGCATTTTCATAAAGACCTTGTAGCCTTGTAGGTAATGTCTCCAGACCTTCAAATGAGTATTTTTTATTTTTTATTTTTTCATAAGTAACACAAAAGAAAAAGACAACGAAGTGAAATGGAGTTGACTAATGATGATATGATAATTGATTGCCTACGTGTTATTAGATATTTATGTACAATGCCAACATGGCAAGTTCATTAAGGGTATTTATGTAATATGTCACTATACTTAACTAGCAACATCATGGTCCGGACACTTCTCATTGTTGTCTATAAATAGAGACACGGTCCTTGAGCAAAATCTGTAACTTTGCTCAGTCTAATTTTCACTCGCTACAAAGCATTTTATCCAATTTCTCTCTCTAACTTTCCACACTAGTCATTTGATGACGTGTGAGGGAATTGAACTCACGACCATGATTAGTTTCTTTGTTTTTCGTGAACTACATAAAAACTCACAATTTTCGGTAGCTCTATTAGTCAAAATTAAAATTTCAATTGTTTTCACTGATTAGAATTTCAAAAACATGAAGAAACATGGATTAGCTCGTCATGCAAACAACAAAGAGGCTGTGGGTGATAATCAACACCTCTTCCTCGAGAATGCCGACTAAGAAGAGGTCAGAGTCTCTCTGGATATCCAACAAAAACAAGACAACATCTTGTAATATATTTCTGAACACTTCGAGTTATTCAGAGCCGTTTTTGAGCACCGTGAGAATCTCATGCCTTCTAGTAGAAAGAATTAGTTGGAGCAACCCTGAGCGGATCAATAACGACCCGATCACTGCCTTGGCTAGTAGCCTGAGATTGCCATGAGCAGTACAAACCTGAGACACAAGATTATATTTTATAGGTCCCTGGACAGACCAAAGCAATCAAAGTAGTCACCATTAGACCAAATAGGATTTTGGTCCGTGAAAGAATAGGCCCTCAGAGATCCAAATCACTAGAAAAGATAGGTCCCTTCCCGACTGTTTCTAAACAACTTGAGGAGCAGAGCCTGGAAAGAAAAATACAAGAAATTCTAAAGAAAAATAATTTGGTGACCCATGCTTCTTTTCTTTTCGAGGTGGACAAAGATCCATTCCCCATATATATCAAAATAGAGCCCTTTCCAACATAGTTCAAGCAGCCCGACCTGGACAAATTCAAGGGCAATTCTGACCCTTCAGATTACATTTCCCATGTGGTGGTGGTGACAAGCCTATATGGATATAGTGATGCTATCATGTGCAAACTTTTTGCCACTCCTCTCTAAGACTAGCTCAAAAATGGTTCAATGAGCTATCAATGAGGAATCAATAAAATTCAGTAGCAACTTTTCATAACCTGGTGAAGTGCTTCTTGATCCATTTTTGAAGTAAATCAGTTCTACAGAAGGATACTTCACATCTGATGAACATCAGACAAAAGCCTGATGAAGCTTTGAGCCAGTACATGGACCACTTCAATGACAAGGCGATTCAGATAAAATATGTTGATGAAAAATAATGATTCTTGTCATTTGCAATGGAGTTTGGCCCGGAGCTTTCAATACTGAACTGGCCAAGAAAATGCCCTCCACGTTCTGAGAACTATTGAAATGAGCATCAGATCATATTCGAGGAGAAAAGTCCAACAGAACCAAAAGAGAGCTCTATGAGCCCAAAAAAGACAAAGAAAAATCTGGTTCGAAACTTTCCTAAAAAAAGGCAACAGTCATAGAATGGTTGGGATACCTAGTCAAAGACTGCTGGTGGATCTCATGGTGAATCCAAACTACAATGCCGGGGACAGACCACCTAGGACAAAAATCTTGCCTGACACAGACCTTACCCCTAGACCTGATCACTTCAAGGAGGGAAATTTTGTATCAAATTCAGTATACTAAAATCTTGGAGCCCCTCCTCCAATGCAGACTGCTCTAGATCGGATGGACGAGTCAAAATATTGTGCTTTTCATAGCCAGCATGGTCATGATATTGAGGTGTGCAGCCACCTCAAGATTGGGATTAAAAAAGCCATCCAGGATGACAATCTCCAGCAGTTTATCCAGCAGGCCACTGTGGGGTTTAGATGAAATGACAATCAGCAAGATAACAAGAGGCCCACCTCAACAATATCCTACTCATCAACAAAATCAACCCAGAAACAATAATTGTCCTAAGGAGGAGCCTCAGTCAAACATTATCAGGGTAATAAATACAATTGATAGAGGTCCCATGATAGGGGATTCGAGCAACGCAAAGTAAAAATATGCTCGTTTTATCCCCGAGGGCATAGATAGAGAAAAGAGGCTAAGGCCATTCATGAGTCTCGGCTACACTTCTAAGGACCCCATCCCTAGCCGAATCCATGCTGCCACACAACGATCCAGTAGTAATACATGTCCATGTGGCCAGTTATGAGATGCACCGAGTCTTTGTGGACACGGGTAGCTCGGCGAATATTATCTTCTAGGATGCCTGGAAGAAGATGCACATTACATCGAGCCTCATCAAGCCCTTCAAGACTCCTTTGGTTGGATTCATGGGTGATTCAGTCATGCTGGAAGGGCAAATTACACTACCTCTGACCCTTGAAACTCCACTAAAGCACTGATTAGAAATGATAAATTTTGTAATCATGTCGAGGAATATTTCCTACAACATGATCTTGGGTCAACCAACTCAATATACTTACAGAATCTTACAATCAGTATTTCATGTTGGAATCAAATTTATGTTAATAGATAAGTAAGAAGGCATCGTTTCAAAAATCAATAGGAGGCTTGGGCCTGTTACATGATATCTCTCAAATCAAAATCTCAAATCATGTCAGTAGTAGACAAAGCTTATCTCAAATATTTCGATGTTGAGCCTTTTTCCACTTTTGAGGCACTTGAACTTCCCATGCTTCAAGATCTGAAAGGAAAATGGAAGACAAAGCTTGAGCTGGAGAACGATGTCTTGGTTGAAGAGATAGCCATCGATTCTAGCTTTTTGGACTGAAAAATTAAGATCTAGGCCATCTTGCCTGTCGAGCTCAAACGACTTTTGATCCGGTTGCTTACGAGTATAGGGTTATGTTCACTTGGACTGTTGAGGACATGCCATGCTTTCCTTAGGAAATCACTGAGCACAAACTGGGCATTAATCCAGCTCGTAAACTAGTCGAGCAGAAGAAGCGCCTCTTCGAATCAAAGAGAAGTATAGTTATTGAGGCTGAGATGCACAAGCTTCTAGAAGCCAAGATTGTCTTTCATCCACTTTGGCTTTGTAATCTTGTACTTGTGATAAAACCAGATTCTTCTTGGCGAATGTGCCAAAATTTTACTGATCTTAATAAAGTTTGTCCTAATGACAGTTACCTTTTGCCTTGGATCGATGCATATATTTCATTTTTTTTGTAGGATTTGTTATTTTATACTTCTTAGATGCCTTCAAAGGACACCATCAAATCTACATGGCAAAGAAATATGAAGAAAAGACCTCATTCATCCCTAATCAAGGCACTTACTGTTATTTTACCAGACCTTTCGAACTGAAAAATGCCAGAGTAACATACCAAAAGCTGGTAAACAAGACATTCAAGTCTTAGATAAGACGAAATATAGAAGTTTATGTTGATGACATGGTCATCAAAAGAAAGACCTACGAAGAGACAATTGAGAACTTAAAGGAGGCCTTCGATACTCTAAGGTCAATTCAAATAAGGTTGAACCCCAAGAAATCTATATTCGGGTCCCTTCAAGAAATTTTTTGGATTTCATTGTATCACACCAAGGCATCAAGGAAAATCCTAAGGAAGTCCAAGCAATAATTGACATGAAGCCTCCAACCTCGGTGAAAGAGGTTCAAAAGTCAATAAGAAGAGTGGCTGCCCTGAACTGATTGGCTTCTCTGTCTAAATTTGTTGAGAAAGGGCTTCCATTCTACCAAATTATTAAGAAAGGAGATAACTTCTAGTGGACTCATGAGGCTCAAAAAGCATTCAATGAGTTCAAAGAATGCTTGGGGAATATTCCGAAGCTCGTCTTGCCTCAGAAGGACAAACTATTTTATTTATATCCATCTACTTCTAATCTTGTTGTCAGTCCATTCCTCCTCAAAGAAGTAGAGAACCTGTCAACTTCCCATATATTTTACAAGTAAAGTGTTGCAAGGTCTAGAAAAGAGCTTTCTTCTAATTGAAAAAGTAGCCTTTGCATTGATTAGTTTAGCTTGGAAGTTGAGGCCAAACTTTTAGGGACACAAGATAATTATGTTAACCAATTTTCCCTTGAAAACTATCCTAACTAAGATAGATGTCTCCAGGAGGATGTTAAAATGGTCTATTAAACTGTTCAAGTTTGATATTGAGTTTAGACCTCGAACAACTATTGAGGCTCAAATGCTTTTAGCTATTTTCATAGTTGAGAATTGTGAGATAGAAAGACTGGAGTTGATAATATCTCTTGAGCATGTGAAAAAGCCCGAATCAAAGGAGGATCTGATCTGGGAATTACATTTCGATAGGGCCTCATTTGAGTTCGCGTATGGGCTGGGTGTCATGCCTCGTGCCTGCGCACCTTGCACGTGACAGTTGCCGTACCTTCAAGAGTTATCCCTCAAAGGCACAAGCCACAAAAACGAAATAGAATTCAAAATAACCTCATTAAATTACTAAACAATCCATAATAATTAATGTCTTAAATATGCGGCTAAACAAATATAAACTAATCATCCAATGATCCCAAGGCCACCCAAAATGACATTCAAAATATCTTAATATTTTTCTAATTCTTAGCCGTCTAATAATACTAACTTTCCCTTCAAAGTTGGAAGTCTAACTGTCAACCTGCACCAACTCTTTATACACTTGATCGTTCTTGCACAATTGCTAATTCTCAAAAAAAAAAAAAAAAAGAATCATAAGGTTATTGTAGGGTGTAGCTAATACCGCATTTGCTGGACCAAACAAATTATCATATATAGTGTATACCCCAGTTATGTTAATCATGTTTTGATGATGAAACAAATCATACTAATAGTTTGATAACAAGTGTGCAGAAAAACAGGTAGGTTCGGACGCAAATGATCGTCCGAACAAAAACAACCATAAGAGCTTCGGACGATGGTAATCGTCCGACACAAAGAATTTGAAGCAAGTCTCGGACGAAGAACAGCGTCCGTTCATATTCTAGTAGACTTTGCTTCGATCGGACGCATGTTCGGACGCACCCTCGGATAGTGCGAACGGATACCCTCAGAGAACGGACGCAGTGTCGGACGCAAGGTTTAGCAGCGGCCGTCCGAACGGTCCAACGGCTAGTTTGTTCGGACGCACTCTTGCTGCATCGGCCGTCCGAAAGGTCCAACGGCTAGTTTTCCAGTAGACAGAAAATAGCCGTTGGGAAGTTGTTGAAAGCAGATATTTGGCAACTGGAAATAAATACCCCAAGGTCTGAATTAAGTAAAAGAAGACTTCTACATTGATTACAAATCATTCTTGAGCTATTTGGGAGAAATAGTTGGTACAAGTATTGTAATAGTATAGGTAGTGAGAAAAGAGCTTAGAAGTGTAAGAGTTCTTCAAGTGTAAGATTGGAGAAATAACAATTGTAACAAAGGGAGGTTGTGAGTGTAAAACTCTTGGCTCAACTAAAGGAAATTAGTGTGAGCAAGAGTGATCCTCATTTGTGTACAAGAGGTTATTGTCTCACCTACTTTGAAGAGACTTTTAGAGGCTGAACTTCAAGTTGTGAACTTGGTAGTTGCCTTGTGAGAAGCTCTTTGTAATTGCAAGCTCCAAGCTTGAGAAGCTAGGGAGTTTGGTTTGATTCTCTTAATCTCAATAGTCTTAATTGTTCTTTAAGCTTAAACTGTTGAATATCTATTGTATTCATTTGTGCTTAAGTTTTCATTTGGTGCACAAAGTTTGAATTTCTGAAATTATTAAGCACTTAAAAAAGGTTTGTCTTTAGAGATAACCTAATTCACCCCCCCTCTTAGGTTGCTTATAGTTATATATATTTCACAAAAATTTTATCATACGATCATGCATCAGTGTTTAGAAAAGTTTTTATCTGAAATCAATGCAAAATCTTATTTCACATAATGATAAAAGTTTCGCTTCAAAATGTTTTTTCAAGACAAATCATAGATATTTTTAGAACAAGTGGCATTACATAAAAAAATTTACAAACAGATTTCACATAGATCAGAAGTTCATATTCGGAATCAGAATTCATAATTAGAGTTTGGAAGTTCATATTCAGAAATTAGAATCAAATTCATAATCAGAGTTTCAAAATTCATATCATGGTTCATTATAAGCTCATAAAACAAACACGCTATCATCGGTTTACTGAGTACTCCGCCTAGTACTAAGAGACACTACTAGAAAAGGTTGCTAAGGAGTCTCGCGAAAACTATCTTAGCTAGAGTTAGAGTTCAGAGTTCGGTCAATACAGGCCAAAAGTTATCTTATTTGACAGTTCAGAAAATGCAGAACTATAGTTCCTACCAACTATTCATGATTATTTTAAGAGTCTTGATCTGTTATAAATTACCAAGCAAATATTTCAACCACATACACATGCAAAGTAGCCATACAAAGTTCAAAATAATGCCACTTATATAAATTCATAATTTAAAACAATTCAAGTATCCATGTAAGGTCCAAATTTAATAACTAAAATAATATGTTGTCAAAAATAATATTTAGACAAAATTGTTTCAAAATTACAAAGGGGTTGTAACCATATACCTCGGAGTAGTAAAATGTAGCAAACATAATTATAGTAAAATCCAATTAATTTCCTATATAAAAGTTCATAACATATTACTTATGTCCAAACCAAAAGTAACCCTACTCGTATATAGACTATCACGCAATTTGTAAATTATTCAATGTCCAAAATATTCTAACAAAAGTATTATCTCAATGTGTATAAATTTTTGAAAATATTTATTTAGGACACTCAAAATAATATTAAACCACTCGTTTACTTCATCCTAGAAATATTTATCATATCTATCTTTTGAACAAAATTATACTATAAGGGTACTATAGTTCTTTGTCTCAAAATATTTAAGCATCTTGACATTACAAGAAAGTAACTTTTAAAAAAAAATTATCATTACTATTAATACCTCAAAAGTACTTTATTTGGTTGCTACAAAAATAGATTTTTAATTTCCTATAATTTACTTATGTCAAAAGTATATAAATAATTAGTCTAAAATCATAAAATACATAGCTTTAAAACTTACTATATAATTGACAAAAGTACATATGAAACACAAACTACAGAAATACATAATATATGCATATCTTATTTCCTTTTCAAATCTCGTTTCTGATTCTTTGCATTCTTTTTCCTTTATTTTATTTTTCAAAATATTGCTTTACTTTTCCCCTCTAATGCCATAGTTCCTTCTCCTTTCACTTGCTCCCACGCCACTGACAAATTCCAAAACTAGTATTAACCTAACCACCGCACACCTCATTTCAATTACCAACAACGAGAATAACAACTATTGACCATCAAGCAACAATAGCGGCCACATCATAGCAGCAGGAGTAGTGGTACAGCAGCAGTCCGAAGACAACAACGGTAGCTGCAACATCCACCACCTCTGCCAGTGACTAGAAGTCTCACTGGCAACCCCAACATGGCTGTTGGTGGCCCGTAATTTTTGGAAAACAAATTCTTTATTACTTCCAATAACCCTTTTACAAATTTTATGAAAAAAATAATTTCCAAAATAAATTTCTAAACTTCAAAGTTAATTTTTTTTTCTAGATTTAAAAATACACAAAACCTAACAAAAAATTCTTGTTTAAGCATAGTAATACTAACGAAAAAGTATATCCTAGGCATGATATTATACATACGAGAAACATAAACAATAAAAAAGGAATTATCGAAAAATCTTTGGTTGAAAAATTATACCGAATTTGATATACGACGAGCTCTTAATGTGTACAAAGAAACTATTTCTCTCCACCGCTCCAAAATCCCAGCTAAGCAAATAATGATATAACCCTACAAAATTCCTTATTTATATATATTTTAATTACCAGAAGTTTCCAAACTTGAATTCCTATGAGAGTTAGCTAATTTTTCTTCAAAGCCTACTATTTTTGGATTACTTAAGTTGGCTGAAAATTTAGGCTAAAATTAATTACAAAATTAGCAAATAATTAGCAAAAGATTTGTAGTTAAAATGAAAAATATTTTTAGATATAAGGTTGGTCCAAATTAAATAATACAAGACGAATAGGAAAATCTGTATTGATAAGAATTAAATCTTCTTATGTGAACATATCACGTAACAAATTTTTATCCAACAATGACAAGTAGTTTAAATCCGAATAAAATTCATGGTACATTAGGTATTATCAAATGCTAAAATTAGTATTATTATTTTTTGTTTTGAAAATTACAAGGGTTTACAGTCTACACTCCTTACAAAATGTTTCGTTCTCGAAACTTGATGTGTAGCACATCTTGATCAAAGTGAAACCTATATCTTGTCTCCATGAATTTCCATAGTTCTCATGTCACTCCTCTCACATCTTGATTTGTTTAATCAACTTTCAAATATGGAATCCATTTTCTTGAATCTTATCGTTCTTGTGGTTTATGATCCTTAGTGGTGATCCTGTCATAAAAATTTTCTCTACCGTACAATGACTAAGACCTAATCACATAACTCGAATTACGTACATACTTTTACAGTTGCGATACTTGAAATACATTATGCACTTGGAGAAATTAGATGTCAAAACTTAACTACGACACTAGTTTCCATTTTATTCTAATATCTCGAATGGCCCTACCCATCAAGAGCTTAACCCAAATAACTTTTACCTTTTCTAATTTCGTTGTCACCAAATTGAATTTAGAAATTATTGTTTTTTTTACCAACTCAATTCCAATATAGTGGAAATCTACTCTTGCATCCATATAAAGGTTCAAATGAAGTCATTTCACCACTTAGTAACCCTATTAATTTTAATAGTTAATCATAATTTCCTCCAAAATCAAATCCATAAATTCTTAACATATTTTCTATTGTTTGGATAGTCTTCTCAGATTGACTGTCCACTTAAGGATAATTGATATTACGTTCCAAATCCATTTTCATAACCCTGTAGTACCAAACCCAAAATAAGAAGTAAAATGACTATCTCGGTCCAACATTATACTCACAGGTAGTCCATGTAACCTCAGAATTTGCCCACATATAACTCCACTAATTTTTTCATGATTGTCTCATTGTGCATAGATATAAAATGTGTTGATTTAATCCAATGGTTCACCACTACCTAAATAGTATCATTACCAATCTTTATTTTTGGAATTTGTACTATGAAATCTATATGGTATGTTTACACTTCCACTATGAAAATTTTCAAAAATTAAAGTAAACTTTTTAGTCGTTGACATTTGGCCTTAAGTTGTTGACATTGAAATACTTTGTCACATACTCGACAATTGACTTCTATTATTCATTCTTTTTACACCAAAGATTTCCTTTAAGGTTTCAATGCTTCTTTGCCCCCTTCATAATCTCATTCATTAAGTCCTCATTTTTTGGCACACACAGTTTCCCACAATTCATAAAATATCTTTACACCTTAGATTGAAATTGGGCATCGTGCCTTCCTTAATTGAATCTTTGCTAAGATTTCTCATCTTGCTTGTGAGCTTCTTCAATCCTCCCCACTCAACTAGATTACACAATCAAATCGTCCAATAACTGATTTGTTGATCATATCATTTTCATTCCTAGTTCATCCATTTGTTCTTCTAACATTAGAGGCTTTTCAGTCTTCAACTTTGTGACTCAAAACATCAACCGTTTTATTTGCTTTTCAGTGTAGTACTTATTGTCAAATCATAATCTTTCAAATTTTCCTTGTCTCATATTCAACTCCCTTTGAATAACTAAATACTTAAAACTCTTAAATTTGTGAACACGTCACATTATCCATCATATGAAAAAAAATACCTTCTATAGAACTTCAAATCGAACCCCATAATCACTAATTTTAAATGATATGTCAAATCATTTTTCCCATAGAGTTCTAGTCACCTTAATGGTAAACAATAACTTATCGCTTGCATCAATGCACAATCTAATCATTTTTTTAGACTCATCTTTAAAAAAACAAGTCTCAAATTCCAAATGATAGGGATTAAACAGGTAAATGTTATCAATTTCTCTTTCGAATATTGAAAGGTCTTTCCCTATTTCAAATATCACATCAATTATTTCTTCTTTTATGCCAACTCCCTTCATGGTGTAACAATAGTTGAAAACTCTATAATAAACTTGTGGTAGTAACCAGCTAATCTGAAAGGTTTCTTACCTCATAACGCTTGTAGACCTTGGCCAGTCTACTTTATCCTCAATTTTTAGGATCCACAGCTCCTTATATAAAATAACATATCTTACAAAAATTGCTCTTATATAAACCTATCTTCCTTTAAAATACCAAAAAATTCCTTTTAAATGTTTCTTTCATGAGTTTCCTTACTTAGAAAGTAAATAAAAATGTTATCAATAAACACTACCACAATCTTTCCAATTGAAGCCTAGAACTAATCCATGAATCTTGTACGAGCATTGGTCAAACCAAATGATATTACCAAATTTTTTTCCGGTGTTCATAATGCATCCCAAAATTACCTTTAGGTATAATAATCTCCTTAAGCTTTAATCAACAATATGCAATACCTTCAGACCTTTAAATTTATCACTAAATCGTCATTTCAGGGAGAGTGTAATTATTCTTAATAGTAATCTTGTTCAACTCCCTATAATTAATACACATACTCAAACTCTCAACTTTCCTCTTGATGAACTAAACGGGTGCTTCTGTGTGAAACACCTGACCTAGTAAATTTCTTGTCTAATAATTCTTGTACTTGCACATTTAGTTGCTTCAACACAATCAAACCATCCCATAAAGCATTTAGATACTAGAATAGTCCATGTACCAAGTTTATCTCAACTCTATTTTTTTCGTCCAAAATATTCTACTTAATTCTTTGTAAATACTTCCAAACATTCCTTAACCATAAGATCAATAAGTTCCCCTTATTCTATTAGCTGTCAACCACAGAAGTTAAGTATCTTTGGTAACATTTCTTACCTTCATTAATTGTACTGCACCCGACAATATTCTTGAAGGTGTCTTTCTTTTAACCGTATTACCTTGATAAGTCAATTCTATCTATCTAGAAAAGATTACACACTTATTTCTGTGGTCCACCTTAATACCATGTTTAGCTCACTAGTTCATTCCTATAGACAGTCTCGAAATCATTTATATTGATTTGAACTAATTTAACTTTAGATTCTTTTTCATATAATTTCACAATCACAATCACTAAATTTCATGTGAGATATCAAAATCCAGTATTCTGTAGTGGCTATACATAAGATTCCTCGAACCACTCAAGGCATACAAAAAATATTCCAAAATATTCCTAGATTTTGACTTGCGAAGATATATCAATTTCATCCAAGTCCTATATATATATATTTACCAACTTGGATTGGATCCTATTATGTAATTCTTATTTCATATCCTTGGTACATTGTTAGACATAATAGTAGGAACAAACTTTCCCAATATCATAACATATAAGAGTACTCCATAACTGTCATTTTAGGTACTTCCCTTAAATTTCAATCTAGTAGATCCTGTAATTAACTATATCTCTTAAATCAAGTATCAATTTTTAAAAAATTTACAATTTACAAAATGTAACACAAGGACAAAATATTTTATTTTATTTTATATTTTTGAAGCAAACTTAGTTGTGACAAATTTAAATCTTTTTTTTTTTTTTGAAAAAAATTCCAATTTTACAAAATATGACACAAGTATAGCAAAGTCCTTTTGAAAATAAAACAAGTTATAGGGAAATAAATCATACTTTCATCAAAACAACACATAATGTTTTCTAGAACATATACCTAACAATTACGAAACACTAAATTATTCAAAACTCAAACCAAATTTCTATCGCAAATAGGTACTAAAAATTTAAACATTAACTAATATTATCGTTTTCTTAATCTTTTTACTCTTGACTATTCTCCAAAGATTCCTCAAAATATTATCCTTATCATTTCCTTTATCCTCATAAGGGATACCATCTTGATATTTTATTAACATGTCTATCTTAATCTCAAGTCTTCATTTTCTTCCCATAGGGTACTTCAGAATCCCCATTGTAGATATTTGATTCAACAAAAATCAATCCTAAAATAGGGTTCTAACACCACATCCATTCCTCGAAGGTTGTCTACATGTTTTTCCAACGTTTGCCATTTAATTCTAAGTATTCCCAATTTTTTTTTTATCTGTAATACCTTTGTCTCCTTACTTCTATATAACTAAATCCGATATACATACTTTGAATCACTTGCCTATTAGTCCAATCCAAAAATAATCAAAGTCATCAAAGTTACTTAAATATCCACATTCTAATCCTTATTGATTGTTCATAGATCCTAAACCTTAGCTCTGATACCACTTAAACTCGATTTGTGTCATGCCCTATGCCTGCACACCTTGCACGCAACAGTCGCCGTTCCCTCAAGAGTTACCCCTCAAAGGCACAAAGCACAAAAACGAAAAAAAAAATCAAAATAACTTCATTAAATTACTAAACAATCCATAATAATTAATGTCATAAATATGCGGCTAAACAAATATAAACTAACCATCCAATGATCCCAAGGCCACCCAAAATGACATTCAAAATATCTTAATATTGTTCTAATTCTTATCCATCTAATAATAATAAATTTCCCTTGAAAGTCGGAAGTCTAACCGTCAGCTCGCACCAACTCTTTATACACTTGATCATTCTTGTACAATCGCTAATTCTACAAAAAAAGGTTATAGTAGGGTGAGCGACAAGTCGCTCAGCAAGTAGCTAATACTGCCTTTGTTGGACCAAACAAGTTACACATATAGTTATATATATTTCACAAAGCTTTTATCAAACAATCATATATTAGTGTTAAGAAAAGTCTTTATCTAAAATCAATGCGAAAGTATCTCATTTCACATAATGACAAAAGTTTAGTTTCAAATTGTCTTTTCAAAACGAATCATACATATTTTTAGAACAAGTGGCATTAAAAGAGAATCTACAAACAAATTTCACAAAGATTAGAAGTTCAAAATTGGAATCAGAATATCAGAATTAGAATTTATAATCAGAGTTCGAAAGTTCGTAATAAAAACTCAAAATCGAATTACATACTGAACTGAATGGAAAGTTGGGGTCTTGCTCATCACACATCTTGACTTTCATTCTTACTTCACTTCAATAGGCCATTTAATTTCCTCTGCGGTTTTGGGCTCTGGCGGTATTTATCATGCACTTCTGGGCCTATCTTCGGGTAAATCTCTCTTCGACTTAGAGGCATTTTTTGCTCAAAACCGCACCTACATTACTTGCAAATCCATTTGAGAACCTGTCGGTCGGGGCGAGAAGAAGCTTGCTTCTTCACATTATCCCCCCTCAAAAAAAGCAGCAGTTTGAAAGGTTGCCCTATTTGCGAATCACTCTGGATCTATGCTTATTTATAATCAGAGTTTCAAAATTCATATCATGGTTCATTATAGGCTCATAAAACAAACACATTATCATTAGCTTAATGAGTACTCAACTTAGTGCTAAGAGACCCCACTAGAAAGGGCTGCTAAGGGGTCTCACAAAAACCATCTTAGCCAAAGTTCAGAGTTCAGAGTTCAGAGGACAAAAGTTATCATATCTGGCAGTTCAGAAAATGCAGAACTCTAGTTTCTAGTAGCTATTCATGATTATTTTAAGGGACTTGATCTGTTATTAATTATTGAGCAAATATTTCAGGCACATACACATGCAAAATAAGCATATTAAGTTCAAAATAATGTCACTTATATAAATTAATAATTTAAAATAATTCAAGTATCCATGTAAGATCCAAATTTAATAACTAAAATAATATGTTGTCAAAAATAATATTTAGACAAAATATTTTCAAAATTATAAAGGGTTAGTAACTACTGACCTCGTAGTAGTAAACGGATATAGCAAATATAATCGTAGCAAAATCCAATTAATTTCTTATACTAAAGTTCATAACATATTACATATGTCCAAACGAAAAGCAACCCTACTTGTATATAGACTATCATGTCATCTATAAATTATTTAAGACCCAAAATAATCTAAAAGAGCCGCCTTGGACCTAGCGAGGTGCTAAAGTGGATGGTTTTAGAAAAAGAAAAATAAAGAAAAAAGTAATGAATGGTAGGAAAGTTGAGGGCAAGTAGTCCCTTCTTAATATAAAAAAAGCCACCCTATATCTGTCGAGATACTAAAGTGGGTAGGATCAGGTTCAAATAAAAGAAAATAAAAGAAAAAAGTAAAAAAAAATAAGAATCATCCAAAGAAGCCTGCCAAAATAATCAAAGGGCTAGAGAAAAGATTCAAAAAGAAAGAAAATACTAAATAAGGGGTAAGAACTAAAGATTTCTCTCCAAAGTAAAAAATGAACAATGGATTTTTTCAAGTCCTACTTCTATAAATATTTGATATAGTTATAAGTCGTCAATGCCTTTAGAATCTTTATGGGCAAAAGTATAAAGTGTAAAGATTTTACACTTACAAATTTTTAGCATGCATGAGATTTAAAAGTTTTACACTTAGAATTTTTTAGGATATTTAGCATCTTTGTAACTAATTGAAGTCATTAGAATATCATAAAGTAAAATGAAGGGTAGTTTAGTATAGGAAGGATGAGAAGAATTACATTTCATTCAATGAACAACTTTTGACAAAATACCAAAAAGGTTCCTGTAACTATTACAAAAGCAAGAGTATTGAGTTAAGAAGCAATAGCAGGGCCTTGGATTTGCTAGCTTCAGCTTGAGAAATGGGCTATGAAGGGTTAGGCTGTTGAGGAGCTTCACTAGAAGTGTTGTTGGCCTAAGCCTACTCCGAAAAAGGCAAAGGGGCTTTGGACTGAGCCTTGATCTCTTTCAATTTATCCACATTGATGCTAGGGTTATAAGGAGTACTTTTATGAAGGGTGGGGTTCTGGACCATACAGCGACAGTCATAGGCCACAGTGAACCCCAATATAAATGCATTTGGAGAAAACTCTATAATCCCGTTGTCTGCCTCAGCTAAAGCAAGAAACTCTTTTCTGCCAAAGATCTTTCGTTCAGCCTCCCGAGCAGCAAATCAAGCCTACATAGCCTTGGCTTCTTCGTCAGCCTTGAGAAGTTTTTCATCTCTTTCTTTTGAGTCCTTCTTAAAGGTGGCCTTCTCCAACTGAACTTGGTTGTATCTTTTCTTCTGTAGTTGAACTGAACCCTAGGACTTTTAATGTAAAATCTGGATTCGGTGCCTCCTTAGCATTTCTTTGTTCTACTACTCATACCTTACTGCTGCTACATCCTGGTACTTGATATTATTTTCTCGAACTGTCTCTTTTACGAGCCTCGAGGTCTCAGATTTTACATGTTTGATCTCTTGCCTCAGCTCGGCTACTTCTGTAATATGTTCTTTACTACAAGGGTGGGGAGCATAGCAATGATCTGACAAGGGAAAAAAATTCCAACAAGAGTCTAGTATAAGTTAGTAAAAAAGAGGAGAGAGATGATAAATAAGTTAAAATTGCTGATTACAAAAGGAGGATGCAATTTAGCAATCCTATACTTACATTAATGGTAGAGACGTGCAACTCGTCGATTTGCCACTTAGTAGTAAGACACTTTACATACTCCTCGTCCCTTGGAAGGCTATGACCTTCACCTTTTCACTAGTGCTTTTAAATCCAAACCAAACCGACCAGTTTGATCGATTAAACCAGGAATCAGCCATTCCACCTGTCCGATTGAGCATTAAATTCGGAAGTGGCACAAGAGGGTAAAAAACGAAAAAAACCCGAGAAACTAGTATAAAACCAATTAAACCAAACATATCCAGTTGTGATTTTTCCCCTAAATCCAAGTCCAAAACAAAAAATTTTCTCAAAATCACCAACCTGAGACAAATTTCCCAAATCAAAGTCCAAATCCACTACCAATTCCATCAAACCACCACTAGTTTAACCATATTTGTGACAAAAAAAACCAGCTTATATTTGTGACAAATTTCAAACTAAAAAATAAGAAATATCAAAAAGCCTAATAAAAGAGAGATACATTAAAGTGGTAATGGGACATGAGAAGGAAAGGAATAAGAAAGCGGTCGCCAACGGGGAAAATGGATGGTGGTTGACGAGGAAGACAAGGAGAGGAAGTATAGGCGCTTGGGGAAGGAGAAGGAAGTAGAGAGAGAGGTGGAGAGAGAAAAGGATATGGAATGGGAGGTTTGTAGTTGTGAAGAATGGCAAGGAGATAAGGGGTAGGTGAAGAGATTGGAAGGTAAGGGTGAAAGAGAAGTAGCAAGGGTATAGAGGAAGGGGACTCGCAATGGTGAGAAAGAAGGAAAAAGTTAAGGGCCAACTAAGGCCACTTGGACTCCATGATTTCATTGCTACTGGTTTTAGCATTTTTAATTAAATAATTATTGGAAAGTTTTTTTTTTTTTTTTTTTTTAAAAGAGAATACCAGGTGACCGGGACAGTTCAACTGGTTGAACCATGAAAATCGGGCATATCACCAGATTACCTTTGGGTCTAAGTTCAAAAAATTTTTGTTCACCAGCCACATGAGCAAATTGGGACCTATCATTCATGTCCAAGTTGTGGTATGGCCTAAATCTAATGCTTCCGGTGGTAATGGTCTAGGCATTGGCATCACTACTTTTGAGGCCAAGGAAGGTCTTTAGAGCTGGCCGAGGCTTGTTCTTTCTCTGGATTGGGTTTCTTATCACCTGTATGGAGGCACTACTCTATCACATTTGAGTTGTTTAGAATATAGAAGCCAGTCAGCCGAGCCCAAGGATGTGGGCGCTCATCTCGAAAAGTAATGTATTCAAGGGCTGGGTCCTTGGAACTTTGCTCCTTCTTGAACCGAGCAGAGCTGCTCCGGATAACTATGGAGCATCTGTGGTTCTCAGTAGCTGCAATGGTCGCAACAGTAATTATCTTCCCCTCTGTAATGTCCGAACTTTCACCTAGCTCGACAATAATCAGAGCCCTGGACCTCTTCTTCGAGTAGCTCGAGTCGGGGCGACAATAGGGGTAGCAGGACTACTGTTGGTGACAGGATGTACCGTGATGGTGTCCACATCAATCAATTGAGACACTGGTTCAACGTCTACCATCGAGAATAGTGAGGTGCTAACCTCAGTCACCTCAGTCGCAGTAGTAACAGAGAAGCTAGCAGAAGAATTGGCAATAGGCTTTGGAATGGGCTGTGAGGTGGGCTTAGCCAAGGTACTGGTCGCCACTACTGGAACAGAAGCTACCAGTCCGTCAAGAAAGCCTCTGAGTCGTAAAGAATGTCAACAAGCAAGTTTGAATTAAAGAAAAGAATGATAACAATAAAATAAAGCTGCAAGCACAGTAAAGGAGAATAATAACCTTTCATATAATCAAAGTTTTTTGGGACACTTTGACCTTGGAAAAGGCCAACCTAGGCTAAAATGTAATTGCCAAAAATGACAGGTTGGCCTCAGAAAAATTTACTCAGGTAATGCCTTTCAGAAGTTGCCATCTTCGCATCATTCGAGTCCTTGAGGGCGGCATTTCAAACCAAAATGGGCTCTTTGATTAAATTCCAAGGACACCAAGGTATCACAGGTTTTAGATATTGGTTATAAAAGAACCCCTTCTTCCATTCATCAATGGAAGAAGGGTTACTGATCACTAGTTGCCGACCAAGGCTCGGGGAGATACATAGAAGAATCCATTATTGGGGATTAATTTTAACATCATCCGAAAGGTTTCTAAAAACATAGGGATTTCATATAATTTACATATAATACAGAACCCAGCTTTGACCTTAATCCCATTGGGGTTAGTTGGGAGAAACTAATGTTCTAGCGTTTAGATAGCTGACAAATAAGATGAGGAATAAGAAGACGAAGAAACGTTGGAGCTACTCTTTGTAAATGGTCATATATCCGGGGAGAGGTCGATGACCTCGGTCCTAAACAGAGGAATGTTTTAGGTGAACATCATTAGGGAATTGATAAATGTCCCTGAGATTACGGATCCCTTTAGGGGTGTTTTAAGGGTTAATAGTTTGCAAGTTTTCATAATCATTTACAAAAGGTTGAGAAGATATTTCCCTTGGAAAACTCGAGAAATTGTAGCAAAAAAAGAAGTACCACCAACATTTAATATCAAATCTATTGGATTTGTAGGGCTTATGGGTCATGGTGTACTAATGAAAGAATGAGTGAATGTACCAGCCATTTCCTTGAAAGATTTTCAGGTATTCTAGAAACTTGAAGATTTGCAAGGGAATTTGCTCAAAGGGCATAGAAGTGGAGTAGTAGAAACTGCAATAAAAGATTTGAAAGTGGACAGAAAGACAAGAAAAGAAAGAAATTCTAGAATTTTGGGCAAAAAGGGCAAGAAATCTGATAGGAAGAGTTTTAAAGTGCTTTGAAAAACTTAAATGAGTTGTAGAAATCGTTCAAATTTTTCCAGAAAGAGTTGTAGCAAGCAAGTGGGGCAAAAGTAAAATGACAACTAAAGTGGTGAAAATTCTAAGTTAAGGCATTTGTACATAGAGAATTTGAACAAATGGGGCCCAACAAATGATGTAAAAACTAAAGGAAATAGTGTTAAATGGGTCAGGTCTCTTAAGGAAAACGGGTTCTACCCGAATCTTCAACCAAATGGAAGCATTATTGTTGAAGGTGGTATTAAATTCGGGTGCAAGAATCAAGGAGGTTTTTTTTAGTTACCAAAAAAAATAATCATAAGGCGTGCTCGAAAAGACACAGGGTCTAACTATTAAGAATACTAAGAGGCTAACACTTGTAAACTTAACAGACACATGGCAGGAAAGTAAAAGGACTTCGAAATTCGAAAATAAGGGTTCAGAACGTTTCCAGCTTCAGCTAAGAGGCTATATTGCAAAATATTCAAAAAGGGAAACAATTAAAGTAGGAGACTCATACCTCGGAATGACGTGCTCAGATGATTCTCAACGAATGGAGCATCAAAACGGGGAATCCAAGTGCATCCAAGTGCCAAGGGCTACGGCTCGGGTGAGCCACGTTATAAAGAGAGCTTTGGTTCAAGGACTTTGTTCCAATAAATCAAGAGCTTCAGGTTAGAGGCCTCGTTATGCGAAACTTTAGATTATAAACTCAAGAACAAGAAGCCTCGGATTGGGACTTAAGGACATATGTTAGTTCAGTTTTGAGGCTAAGTCCAGCACCACCGAGTTGAGGGACTAATGATGATGAAATAATTGGTTGACTATGTGGCATTAAATATTTATGTACAATGTCTATGTGACAAACTCATTAAGGCATTCATGTAATTTGTCACTATGCTTAGCTGTTAACATTATAGTTCCGACACTCCTCATTGTTGTCTATAAATAAGGGAGTTCTTGAATCAAATCTGTAACTTTATCCAATCTAATTCATTCTAATTTTATCCGATTTCACTCTCTATTTTTCCACACTCATCAACTAACTTCCCTTATATTGTAATCGATGTACTCCATTTTTATACATTTATGCTTTTTTTGGCAGTGTGCATTTCTGCATGTTGGAGTAAAGAATATATTTTTAAGAGGAAGTTGATTCCAGATTCTTAAATGAAGACTTGAAATGCAGTTAGGACAAGAAAGGTATATATCTATCTTTTCAAATGTGGGCAAGAGTGTCCATCGCAGAAGCCAACTTTCACACTCCTTTCTATCATAATTTTTAAATGAATTATATCAAAAATGACAAAAAAAAAAAAAAATTTATCATAATTTTTAAATGAATTATATCAAAAATGACAAAAAAAAATATATTTTAAAAAAAATATATTTTTTAACTCAAAACCACTTCATCCTTTTAAGTTTAAAAAAGTATCATAACACTTAAATTATATTTCGTTGTCATCAAACTAAATAACTAAGGCCCACGCATTTGCTTATTTTCTCTCAAATTTATATGGACTAACTGGGTATTAGAATAGTATTATATTTGGTCGCGAAATTGTTTGCGATTGTTTCATTTTCTGAGAAAAGAAAATAAGACGTTAAAAAGAAGAAAGAAAGTTGATTAGGAAGGTTGAAGTTTTTTTTTAAAAGAAAAGGAAAAATGAGGGGAAATTCATCAGCATTGGTTTTTCTAGTACACTTTTTCCTGTTATATTTGTATTATACTATATGATGGGATGACATTTATCTCTCATTTATTTTTTTATATTAAAAATACACATATCATTATATCACATGATATAATACAAATATAATAAAAAAATATATAATAGAGAACTCAACATTAAATCCATCCCCTTATGCAATGGGGATTTAAAAGTAGTCGGGTTGGTCATTCGCCCCTAACATACATTATCAGGACTATTTAATTTGTGGTCGATAATTGGATGACAATAGTTCCAACTAAATAATCAAACTTTTTACAGTCTTAATTTTCAAATGACAATTTTTTAGTTAGATCGAATTTATGGTAAGTGTCATAAATTTTTTAATTTATATTTATCTATATCACTTATATTCAATAACATATGTTTTTTCAAAGTGATGTAGGAAAATGTGGACTAAGGAATACCACCACAATATCTGTCACGGATGGAATCCACTTAAAAATTTACCTATTTGTTATAAGGGACTAATTCCATTTTATACCGCTTAATTTATATATGATTCTCATTTTGCACCACAAACTTTAGTTTTAAACACTTAGCACCCTGAACTTTCAAATTCATCCCACATCTATATTTTTTTCAACACTGTTTAAAGAATTAATGAAATTTTTCTGTATGTACGACAAATTCAACAGAATGTACAACAATATTTTGCGTGAAAAACAAAGATTTCTTTAATTTCTTTGACGGAAATAAAAAAGGACTAAAGTAGGACAATCTTGAGAGTTGGGGTTACAACGTGTCTAAAATTAAAATTCAAATTACAAAGTGAGAATTAGGTATAAGTTGAGGGGTTTGAAATGGAATTAGTCCTTGCAATAAGCAACAGAGAAGGACAACTTTATCCGGTCACTTCGAAAAAATTCAGTCATTGGAGACTCTTCTTTCTTTATGCCACTTGAATGTGCATTGCCAGAGCATAAGAAATTTCGCTCACTATGAAGTTTACCAACTAGAACCTTGATATAACCTCAAATTCATTTAAATACAAATAAAAACAAAACCAATAATAACAATAATAAAAAAGAATTAATCTAGTGGAAGTATACCCCCTTCAAAAAAAACAAAAAGGAAAACAAAAAAAAAATGCAAAGATTATTTGATTCTTTTTTTTTTTTTTGTCAAATCGACAATATTATAACTTAACTTACTTTACGAGAGGAGACCCAATTGGGTACCATTAAGGGATTAGAGGGAAAGGGACATCTAGTCCCTAATTCAACCATATGATAATTTGATAAATGTATTAATTTAATTTAGGTATTATAGGAGACAAACATGAATCCTGCCTCACCATAATAGGACAAGGTTTATGGTGGTAATTGATCAACTAGTGACATTTTAATAATTGTTCAATAATTAATGGGAGGAACCCATTTAGATTTGGTAGTCCGCTTTACTAAATATAAGGGTTCATGTTTTCTAAATAGGAGCCTCCTATTTATTTTTGAGTGACTATTAACATATCTAGTAATTATTCAAGAACTAATATAAATTTTATTCCATATTAGTATTTTAAAAAAAAGGAAAAATGTCCAAAAGGTGGTCTACCATAAAAAATAAGACGTTTGGTTAGTATTTGAGAATCGGAATATGAATAAGAATCGTAAATCTTACCATTGATATAGGTTAGTATCATTTTTTCATTTATTTGGTCTAAAAGTAGAATTGGTTTCGTAATATTAATAGAATTAAGCAATTTGATACTTAAGTCATATGTGGAGAAAGAAATATATCTTTTTCTAATAATTTTATTCTCATAAAATGATTTTCATAGCACTTAATCAAACATACATGAGTATCATTATCTTTAATTTTCACTCCTTTCTGTCGTAGTCGTAATTTAAACACCCGTAAGAATGTGTTCAATGAGCTATCCGTTTGATAAATTAAAGAACTACATACTGTACTTCCATTGCAAGTAAGATATAAAACCTTCGGCCTTGATGTGTACTCTAACTCTTGAATCAAAACGGTTTAAATTTTAAAGGTGTTTGATTCGTATTTTGAATTCAAAATCAAAATTTAAATAAGAGTTATAAATCTATTATAGATATGTTGCGTCATACTTTCTCGATTTAGTTTGAAATCCGAATATTTTTTGTTATGTTAATGAATTAATTAATTTAAAATCTAATTTCAATGTGAAGAATGAAATGAGTCATTTTCTGACATTTCTATTTTTATAAAATGATTCATGTAAAACTCAATCAAATATTAATTTTAGGGATTTATTAATTTTAATTTCTGTCCTTTCCCATCATGCCATAAACCACACACACCACTTTGGTACAAAATGCAGTGTTCGGATAGTTCTCTGAAATTTGTACCTGCCCGATTGAATTCACCAGTTTGGTACCCTAGGCTTAGGAAATAGTCTATTTTCATTAAATGAGGGATGCCCAAAATTTTATTTGTCCAATTCGTTTGAGGGACACCTTCAATAAACAGAACTTTGTCATCTTTATTTTTTATTTTCTGTAAGTCAGAACTTTATCATCTAAGATCTTACTATTGCAATCTGCCCGCAATAATGGAGATTTCCTTACCGTGGTGTGACCGCCATGGCTGATGGGTAAGGACATGCAATGTTTATCATGATAAGTATTACTATTAGATAACGCAAATTACAAAACGAATTTCCAGACTCTAAACTTCTTCTGGCTTTGTTTTATTTTATTATCCTCAGAAATTAATTTTATGTCTTCCGAAGTGAAAAACGAAAGTAACAGTTCTAAGAGAGAGTTAAAGCAATGATGGATAGTGTGATATCCCAATTTTCTATTAATAAATTGTCTCAGGGTAGGGTAGAGGCAATATTTTTAAGCTTGGACTAGATTGACCGGTTTGAACTTTTAATCGACTATGATACAAGTTCGGATGTATGTTGTACCAAAAAATAATCAAAAAGCGATCAAGCCCGGTCAAACCCCAGAAACGGGCCGAGAATTGAAAAAATCGGTCATTAGTAGTTTTCTAATTTCCTCCCAAAAACCATTCCTCTCCAGCTCACCTTCTCCAAAATTCATATCCAGAAAATCACTAATGCCTATTTCCTCCTCAATAGATGAAAACAAAACAACAATTTTTTTTTTATAAGAAGGCCCCAAACATTACAAACCCAGATGACAAAGTTCTGCATTTGATGAAGAAAGAATATTTGGTAGAGAGAGAAAGTAGGGAAATTAGAGAGATTAGGCGAATTGATTTGACTATTATTACTTGGCATCACTTATCAATTGTTAAGAGTGACTCCTTATTTATAGATTTTATATGGGACTTGGCTGATGTAACTTAAGTTATCAATGTGAGTAATTACATTTATGCCCTTAATGATCTTGACAAATAGTACAATCATATAGTATGCAATATTTAGCATCATCAGTATCCATATTAAAATAGTAAACAATAGGCCTTAAAAATCTTTAGATGATAAAACATAACTCATATAAAAATTTTTTTAACTTCCTTGAGATCTGTCTTAGATCTATCTTCAGATCTATGTGGACATGCGGAGAAGAGGGAAAGGCCGAAGATATGTGGGAAGATAGAGGGAGACGGGGAAGAGCGACAAAAGGAAAAGTCGGATGGAAAGGGGTAGGCAAAAAAGGGAGGGATGGAGGGAAGAGAAGGGTTAAAGGGGATCATGCCTGACTGCCTGGTAGAGATGGATAAGGCGAGGGGTTAAAGACGAGAAAGACTTGAAATTGAAAGTCCAAAAAAAAAAATGGAAAAAATGTGTTGCTTTTTAGGTTCAAACCCACAACCTTCTAGCAAGTAGTTATGTCCAATATCCAACTGGACTACTCTATTCACGGTAAACAAATATAACCTTTAAACATATAAAACTCTTGTCAATTAGACAGTTGAATTGATTAAATAGGTTGAATCGTGAATTGAAAATCCTAGCCATTCACTTGTTGGTCTGAGTTTAATAACATTGTGTAGAGAAATATTTGTATAGCTTTGATTTGAGGTTAGTGATAGCTTGCACCATAACTCCTAACAATTTGATTAGTTGTGTAATGTTCCAAATAATATAGATGTTTTCCAGTGGTTATTTCTATAAACATTTGCTTGATTCCAGAATCCCTGTTCCTACTACAGAGTGCGAAGTCTTGATCTTTTCTATCAATCTGTAGGGTGCCTGCAAAATAGAATGTGGGGTAGTTGGGATGCTCTGGAAACACTCTGATACTTAAGAGTAAGAGGTGCAAATAGTAAAGGGTCGGCGTTCTCTTTTGTTTAGTTATGAAAATCGTATTATATGTATAGGAGTTCCAAAAGGCTTACCAAGCCTATGGAGATAATGGGTCAGATTGGCGGTCTAGGCTTGTTAGGTGTTAACTCTCCAAAAGAAAGTTATTACATACATTTTGGCCTAGGTTTTAATCGATTCTGAGGATTTTTAGTAAGTAGGGTTATTTTAGTTATTTTAGGGTTTTTCTTATAAAATATTATGTGTTTTTAAGTTATTTAAATACTCTTATTTATATGTTTAAATGTGTTTGTAGGTTTGGAATCATTTGGAGGTCAAACGAGACGAAAATAGAGCAAAACAAAGAAAAAATGAAGAACTCTATCAGACACAAGGGCATGGCTACGTCCATGGGCTATGAGTTGTGCCTTATTGGCTGCTGGCGTAGCCATGCCCAGAAGCCTTCAGCTATGCTTGTGCTACAATAAAAATGGGAAAAACTTTTTCTTTTTGTGAGTTTAAGACTCTCTAAGGTTTATTTCGGCCAAAAGCTTTGTACAATCTTAGGAAACTCTATAAATAAGTATTCTAAGATATCTTTAATAGATGGTAGAGTGTATTAGGTTAGTTTTACATCAAATAGAGCCATCAATCCATGAATTGCCAAGATCAAGAAGAAGACCGAGCGCGTGACATACATTTTGTTCTTCTACTCTCTCTTTAATTTCTTGTCATAGAATTGATTGTAGAAACTCTTTTGATTGTTTATTTTCATTTAACTAAGTTATAAATTAATTTAGTTATTTAGGGTTTCAATTGAAACTTGTCATGAAATTTAGTTATTGTGTTTTGTTTGTCTCTTTTGATATTTGATTGGTCAGATTATTTATTCAAATTGATCTTAATGCCTCTGAATGACTACTCACCCTTTAGAGTGCTTCGTAAAGCCGATTTCGAATAAAAAAGGATACTTAGGGTCAGGCCGGGTTTGAATAGCGTTGTTTAGGACATTTGTTGATTTATTAAACCATTTTTTGAATATGGTATAGAAATATGCCTATTCACATTAACCAATAAAATTAAGGTTCATCATTATGCACTAATCTTTGCTCAAATTCACATAGAAACATTGTGGGTTGGTTAGGGTTAGTAGATTTATATGGAGTTCAAGAGAAAACATGCAATTATCCTAAACCCTAGATTAAGAATCCGAAATCATAATCAAGAGAGAAGAGAGACAAGATATGCAAATGGATTGACAAGTGATAATTGAACCCTAGGACTTTTCTTTAATTATTTGATTTAACTTTTAATTGTTTAGTTTATTTAAATTCATGTTATCAGTTAGTTTTATTAAAATATGATCAACAATTATTCTTTTAGATAAAGTTAGAGATTGGGATTGTATGTCTTTAGCGTATGTTTACCGGGCCATGTGGTGATATTTTATTGACGAATAAATTATACTATAATAGATCCACCAACTCTCGTTGACTTTTTTATCAGTTATGAGAGGAAAAAATAGATGTTGTGTATTGTAGTTCGGATATTTTTTAAGGACTAAATTTTGATCCGAATTGAACATATTTTGGGGTGTGACAAAAATGGAATTTTTATGACGTCTATATTGGTGTAGAGGCCCTAGGCCAAAAATGGTCATTTTGGAAAAGATACCAAGTCCTTGAGCTGACAAGAGAATGAAAATGGGTGGCTAACTTGGAAATTTTCTAAAAATATGCCTGTTTTCAAATTTGTTCTTTTTTTGTGCCTATTGCAAAATGCAATTCCGGACCAGTGGATTGTCACTCGCATTCGGAGAATGCGAGTTCCAGAAATTTAAAAAAAAAAAAAAAAGAATCAATTTGACTGACCTCGCATTCCCTGAATGCGAGGATCAAGAAGACCTTTTTCTTTTACGAGGCCTTCTGGCCTCGCAGAAGATAAATCCCCAAATACAAAAAAAAAAAAAAAAATTCCTCCTCCTCCTTCCTCCTCCTTCGTCCTCCTCCTCCTCCTCGTCCTCGTCCTCGTCCTCGTCCTCGTCCTCCTCCTTCGTCCTCCTCCTCCTCCTTCTCCTCCTCCTCCCCACTACCATCTATTTTTCCTTCCCTCTACAACAATCACCACCTCCATTGCACCACCACCATCACCACCACTACAACCAACACAACCACCGCCACCGCCACCCACCACCAAAATATTTCAGGTAAATTTAATTTTTTTATGGAGTCCAATAATTTTAATTAATATATTTTTTTAATTTTTTTTAAATATTTAATTTTGTTAATGTAAATGTTTTATAAATATATTTTGTGATTGGTAGTTTATATTTTTTATGTTTTTGTATTTTAGTTTAATGTCAGTCAAATAGACCTCGCATTCAGGGAATGCGATGCGAGGTCAAGAAGAATTTTTTTTTAAAAAAGTTTCTGGAACTCGCATTCTCCGAATGCGAGTTCCACTGGTCCGGAATTGCATTTTGCAATAGGCACAAAAAAAGAACAAATTTGAAAACAGGCATATTGTTAGAAATTTTTCTGGCTAACTTTCACCACAAAATGGGGAACAGCTTGCCTGTACCAAAAAAAGAGCACCCAGTCAACCTCTAGGAAAGGGTGGTAAACCAGCACCCGAGTTGGTGCAGTACATGTTTTTTGTTCAAGTTTTAACACTATATATGTTTGGTATTCAATGAGAACTTATCATAATATGAAACTTGTTCAAGCCAAGAAAGCGGATATGAGTGTTTGGAAAGAGGTGAAGGGAATAACTTCATATTAAGTAGCAAGTGTAGCACAACCTGATGGGAATCCGAACCCATACGGAGTTTTATGCTCCAGAGAGGAGACATAGAATTGGATACCAAAGAGGCATGCATGGAGAAGGCTACTAGAGAGCGATGCTTGACGAGGCTGCCAGAAGGAGTTGCATGCAAAATTAGTAATTTCAGTACATAGAATTTTTTGGTTTGTACCACAACCTCTATTGAAAGCTGTGCATGATTTTTTGTTTGGAGATGATTGAGGTATTAGTGAGATACTTCCACTTAGCAAATGTAAGTACTTGTCAATATTACTCTTTTCTACTTTTAACTTTATTTTTTTGATCGTGTGATCCTTGAAGGTATATGTGTATTGCAGCACATTGGTGACTACCTACCATCGCTATGAGAGAATTGCGGTAAGATCAAATAACAACGTTAGACTTGTAGAAGTTAAGATAGTGAAGGTCGCGGGTTAGTGGGTTGGGGAAAATAAGCTTTCCGATCACATAATTTGTGCATTACAGTTAAAAATGAAAGACTTGAAAGGTCAAGTGGTCCTGCAGACTAAGCCAGTTGCAAACTGAAACTATTAATAAGTTATAGAGCATTCTCTAGTAAGGTATTTTTTGTCTTAAGCAAAAGACTGAGTGATGCACATGCAGCAATAGATTAAAACTTGTATCCACCTATTGTACATTACTTAAGTTGTTCTATGCAAGTGAAGCTAGGTGAAGATGGGGAGCGAAGTTCATCGTCAGTAGGTGACCATGTCGAGTCAAACCCAGGGGATGTCGCTGAGAAGAGAGATTTCACTGGAACTAAGGAAAAGAGTTCTAGCATAGATTAACAGAGTGTTTGCTAATTTTTTTGTTTGTCTTGGGTACTAAGGTGTAGATATTTTAGCTTTGTAGGATACTTTTACAAGATTCTCTAATACCCAAGTGTAGATTTTGTAGTTTTGTAGGATATTTTTACAAGATTCTCTAATACTATAAAGATTAGAAGTGTTGTAATATTGGTGATACCATCCCAATTGAATGTAAAAAAGTGTCACCTACAAAGCAGTTAAAGCAATTACAATTAATGAAACATATAGATCAATTTTCATGTGTAAAGCATAATAGGTATTGATACAAAGTAGCCTTAGTTAGACTGTGAGCTTCTATAAAAGGGAAGCGTTGAGTGTCTATAAAGAGAAGCATTCAAGTGGATATTGTAAATTGCTGTTTAAGCAAAACTTGGATACTACTGTTCAAGGCAAAACGTCCTGAAGTTGAAAATTCTAAGGTAATCTTTGATTATTTAGTAAAAGGCTAAGCGGCTCGGAGGCTACGTATCTGAAGGACATTTTTGTTAGTACCATAGGAGACTAAGAGTCCCGAAGGCTAAGTATCATGGGGATTTTTACAAAGTTGCCACTTGAGGCATTTTAGTTATAGAGTTTCTGTCTCTTGTCTATCTCCCTATCATGTTTGTTGGCATTAGAAAATCATGTTGTTGAGATCTTCTTGTCTCTCTTTAGTTGGTATTTGGTGTAGATATTTCCTCGAAGAATTGATAAGACTTCTATTAAGTTAAGAATTGAGGAAAAAGCTTTGTATCATGTAGGGCTTGCCAGGAAAGAGAAATGAGCAATAAGTTTGACATTTTTCCCAGAGGCATGTATATGTAGTTGATCTAGAAACTTGTCATTTTCCTTAAAGGAATTCTTGAGAAATCTAGGACTAGAATGAAGGTACCAGTAAGCTGTTGTTGAGGGGAAGGCCAAACCAACCTCTCGAATGATTGCTCATTTGCCAGATTTCTACCAAAATGTTTCTTGAAAAGTGAAGTATCTTGATCAACTTGAGATTCTTTCGGGTATTTTAGGATATTTGAAAATTTTGATCTGATACTGTCCTTCTATTGACTAGCATAAGTTATTCTTTTTTCTTGACAATAGATTGGATATAAAAAAACATCCTTCTGATGATTAACATGAGTTAGGATTTTTTCTAGAGATAGATCCGAGTTAGAAAACCGTCTTCCTCATGACAAGAGTTAATATTCTTCAATTGTAATAACAGTTCTTGTTGATTAACAAGGTTAGGGATTTTGTTGTGTACCATCTCTATCCCCTAGTGGCAAGCAGGAGTAGGATTTTTGAGTACTGTCCTTCTACATTAGCAGAAGTTAAGATTTTTACACCATCCTCTCATAGGACGGAAGTTAGGATTTTTGCACCATCCTCCTGTAGGGTGGAAGTCAGGATTATTTTTTTGTATCATTTTCTCATAGGTGGAAGTTATGGTTGTTTTTTTTTTTTGCATTGTGCTATCTCATGGTGGAAACTAGGGTTTTTGAGACCATCTATCTACATGAGCAGAGATTAGAATTTTTGAGACCGTCCCTCTATATGAGTCAAGGTTAGGATTTTTGATATCATCCCTCTACATGAGTTGAGACTGCCCATTTACATGAGCCAGAGGTTAGAATTATTGGGACTATCCCTTTATATGAGCTGAGGTTAGGATTTTTTAGACCATCCCTATATATGAGCCAAGTTTAGAATTTTTGTGTTCCTATTTGTAGGCTTGGAGTTCCTGGTGAGTGCCGGTGCATTGATACTTGCATAATTCAGGCTATACCCTTCTAATTAGGTGCTAAGTGCTTGAAGGAGATTATGCCACAACTGATGATCTATTAAGTTGACTTGATGGGTGTGGCTTAGAAGCACTTACCCCGTTGCTCCATCTTGAGAAGGAGTTAGAAGGACATCGAGAATTTCTTAGTAGAGGTGAGCTTGGTAACATAAAGTTCCTAGAAGGAACCATTTCATGACTTTGCTCTTTGAGAGTCCTACGTTCACTATTATTTTCGGACTGAGTTTATTGGTAGTAGTTCTTTGGCCCAGAGTGGGAGTATAGATAACTACTATGCTAGGAGTGTTGAGTTGTCATGAAAGAAATATATATCGTCAAGGCATTAAGCTTTTCACGTGACTAGCTAAAAGTCTGGATGGCTTAGAGACCAAGTATGTAAGAGGTTGTTTTTTGGTAACCTCAGTAGAAAGGAAACGTATATTCTTTTCCATGATCATTGTGCATGCCTTGGAGAGAATCCTCTCCTTTGCAATGAGATTTCTTCAAGTCTACCAATCATTCTAGAGACAACTACAATAGTGTGACTAGTCTTTAACTGTTAGGATTAAAGTAAGGGTAAACTTTCATGATATTTATAGGGATGAAAGGTAAGTTTTGCTATTCCGTGTGATAATGAGTCATGGAGAGGCCATAATTTAGCTTGTTTAAGATTCTTGCTACTACCCAAGTGATAGAGATAGTCTTATCTTCTAACGAGTTTTTACTGCGAATCTATTAGTATAGTTGAGAGGGCGGTTCCTGTAGCTTGTACTTCATTATGAGAGTTGTTCTTTATGTGAGAAACTTCAAATTCATATTCTAGATGATATTCCGATAAGGGAGTGAATATTTGATGAAGATCGAGCTGGAAGAGGTTATGGTCTTCCTCAAAAGAGGTAAGGTGCTGGACGTCTCTTGCCATGATAGGATGCGAGGTGCCCTTTTGATAGCAGATGTGTTAGGTATCCCTTCATGAAAGTTTGCTGGATTCTCCCAAGTAGAGTATTTGCTGGATTAAAGCCTCTCTTGGAGAGGGTGTGCTGGTATCTCTTTTGATGAAGTTGTGCTGGATGCTCCTTCTGATGAGAGATTGTTGGATGCCCCCTTGGAGACGACCAACTTTTCTATAGGTAGGGAACTTCTACTCGAGTTCTATTCTTGTAAAGTTAGTATTGGTATTTCTCATCTTTCTGCTGGATGACCAGCTAGGTAAGTGTCTTCCCTTCGTATTCTAACTATTGTGAATTCCTTGATTTCATGAACTGGCTGAATACAGTTGGAGGCTGAGGCATTCATGACAGTGTCATGGCAGTTTTTTTGGAGTTAACCGTATTAAGGGAAGAAAGTATCAAAAAGTAAAAATGAAGACCCCGAAGTTTTAGTAGGAGAGCACATAGACATCATGTGCCGTTCCCGCAGTTGGCACCAAGCTGTTTCTATAAAAAATTTCTTGAGTCCCGAATCATTATTCCTACTGTAGAGTGCGGAGTTTTCATCTTTGATGTCAGCCTGTAAGGTGCCTACAAGACAAGTCATCCTTGCAAGGGGTAGTGGTGGTTGTCGCTAAAGACACATTGATGCTTAAGTCAATAAGAGTTCAATTCGTAAAAGACTGTAATTAACAAAGAGAATTTGTGGTAGCGTATTTTAGAGAAAAATGCCAATTTGGTCGCTTATCTTTATATTGTCAACCAATTTGGTCCCTAATCTATTAAATAGACCAATTTGGCCTCTCATTGTTATAAAAATGAATTAATTTAAGCCTTGTGATGAAAATTATTGACAAACTAACAAAATCTTTGGCAATATATATATGGCATGTTAACGGACAAGTGATTATCATGTGTTTTGATCCATTAATTTGTTCATAATTTCTATTATAGGTCCTAAATTGGTTAATCTTTTTAAAGATAAGGGAGCAAATTGGTTTATTGTGATACATAAGGGACCAAATTGGTCAACATTCTAAAGATATGGGACTAACTTGGTATTTTCCCGTGTATTTTATTATGTTGAGTTATTAGAAATCGTGCCGTATTTATAAGATGCGTTCCAATGGACTTACTAGGTTTGTGGAGATAATAGACTGGACTGATATACTGGTCTGTTGGGAGCTTGGGATCGGTTGTCTTTGATATATGTGAACTATGTCACGTGGTAATATTTTATTAGTGAGTAAATTATATCATAATAGTTCCAATTTGAAGATTTGAGTTATGTTGTTTAATATTAATTGTTGATTCCTGATTGGCAAATCACATTACTATTTGTTTAAGGGTTAAATATAGTATATTTCCCTAACCTTTGGGATGTTTTGCACTAAACCTCCTAACGTTTTTTTTTCTCACTTTACTCCTTTGACTAACGGTCAAATGTAACTCTGCCATTTGTTTTTTTCAAAATGACAAATTTACCCCTAAATATTAATTGCAGTAAACCCCCATAAGGTTTAAGCAAAATTTCACTTTACCCTCTCAGGTAAGTTTTGTAGCATTCAATAAATTGAGATAAAAGTAAAATTCAATAATATTATCAATATTATTAAAAATATAAATCCATGCTCCAAATTAATCACTAATATTTTAATTCTTGAATTATACTTTTTTCGATATTTAAAATTTAAAAATACGATGAAATAATTAATTTTAAAATAGTTGATGAATTATTAAAGGTATTTCATCTAAATAATTTTAATCTAAGTTTTTATTTATATGAAAAAGTTCCTTCGTATAATTTAGGCATTAGTTAAATTATATTAACAAAGGAAAAAAGTAAGAAGAAAATCATTTTAAATAAACATTAAAAAAAAAGCAAAAGGAAAATAGATTGATATGACTTTAATAGATGGTTATAAGTCTCGCATATTTAAAAACTTATTTTTACATGAAAATAAAGTATAATAAAAAGACTAAAAATACCGAAAGTGCTAGGAAATTTTTATGTTTAAATTTTTCACAAGCATTTTTAAAGAACCACTGGTGTTGGTGGAATTCATTATATTTTTGGTTTTTTAACAATAGTTTTATATTGATTAATGACTAATGTAGGTTAATTGATACAAGAACTTGAATTAGGGATGAAAATGACAAATATAATAAACTTTAAGGGGTTAATTTTATATAGTCTTGTAGTGGCTAGGGGTAAAAATATATTTTTTGACTTTTTAATAGTCAAATTGTTGACAGAATGGGTAAACTGAGAAAAAAATAACATTAGAAAGTTTAATGCAAAATAGCCCAAACCTTAAGAGAGTTTACTGTATTTAACCCTTTGTTTATTAGATTTCAAAAAAATTATTATTTAATATTAGAAAAATCATTTACAAAAACACAAACTCATAACTATTTGTCAAAACTCCACGTGGTAAGATCTTATCAAATCATGACTCTCTAATTTTAGATTCTCAACTGGATTTCTTATCTTTTTTTTCTAGATCTAGTGACATTTACTTTGTATTTGTTACTTTATATAGATGCACTCTTAATACTATCATGGTTGGATGTTAGTTCTATTTATTTTAACATTGTATGCGTTGACCTATTTAGGGATATGACAAGTCAACATCCCAGCAATTTTGGACTGTGACAGATAGCAAGGTTTTCATCGTAAAAGCAGAAGGGAAAATCAAGGTATATCCTATCTTCATGGTGAAATAAAAGTTCGAGCTGAACATGTAGTATTTATTTCTTTTCATCTCACAGTTTAGATAATATCAAGTCTACCTAATGGTTTTGCAAAACCTAAAAGGTGAGGTATTTTATTAGTGGTAGTTTTTTCCCAAAGCTTCATATCTGTGGTGTTCGTCTATAGATTTTAGTTAGATTTCTGATCCTATGCTTTCAGCTATAGAATGTTTACAAGAAAAGATAGGGGATTTTTGATCCTATACTTTCAATTGTAGAATGTTTACAAGAAAAGTTAGGGGCTATTCTTAGATGCGCTTTGATGCTTAAGTAAGTAACTATTAGAGAGAAATAAAGAGCCAAAGTTCTCTAATTCACAGAGAGGATTTGTGATTCTTGTTTCATAAAATGGCCTGTGCATGTTGTTAATCGTCTGGTGGCTGCATGATGATACCAAAACTGATCATGTGCGCGGAGTTGATACGTGTTAAGTCGGAGTGACCAACTTAAAGTTATTCGACTGCATAGGAATAAAAGATGAGCATGTAGCATAGATAATAAGTAGGTTAGATAGATCGACCAACTATGTAAATAAACTATTGCTCGGGTGATTGAGTAACTTTATTAAATTAGCCGACGTAGAGATCAACAAGCATGTAAGAAAACCACTATAAATAGGAAAATCATCCCTCAATTGTAAACAATTCCAATCAACTATTTTGGCCATATTAAAATCTTATTCTAAAATCTCTCTCTCTTATTAGCTTTATTTCTTGTATCATCAATTGGCGCCGTCTATGAAAAACGTGATAAAAACACCCATTATTCTCTTACCTATGAGATAAAATCATGAAAAATTGTTCTCACAAAAAGCAAAATCATGGAAAAAAACCAAAATCAAGATGTGGAAACAATTCCTCTTGATACTTTTAATCTAGAAACTGAGAATCATCTTTAAGAAAACTCATTCCCACGCAGGGAAGATATGCTTGATTTTTTCACTAATAACTTTCAGGCCTTTAAAGACTTTATTGAGAATCTAAAACACCATAATGATACAAATCAACATAATCAAAGGCTTATTGGCAAAGATACAGCAAGCAGCTCCCATCATCATACTCCTTTTCGTCTCAAGTTTCTCGACGTAAAGAATCTGTTTTTGACCGAATAGGTCCCTACCCAAAGAAAAGTATTGAGACCACGATGTAGCCTGTCATTGACTCAAATAAGAAAGACAATAACTTGATGGCAAAAGTTGAGCAAACTGTGCACGAACTCTTGGGGGAAAATACGACCACTATTATTGAATTACTTACTGCCAATAGAGATCCGTTTGTGCCTGCCGTTCAAATTGAGCAAATAACCCCTCATTTCAAGCAACTTGATTTGGACACTTATAAAGGTACTACCGATCCTAGAAATCATATTGCTCGTGTCTCATTCGTTAACGGATTCTATGGATAGTTCCGATACAATAACTTGCAAATTGTTTACTACCACTTTGAGAGAATTAGCTCAAAAATTGTTCAAAGAACTTCCTTCTTGCTAAGTAGATTCATTCACTGACATAGCAAAGAAGTTCTTATGCCATTTTATGAGTCGAAAAAGTATTCAAAGGGAAGCATAAAACATATTAAGTATCCGACAACGGCAAGATGAGACATTTAAACAAAACATCGGACGTTTTACCGCCGAAGTTATACACATCAGAAATATAGATGAAACACTTCTTATTTCTGCCTTTATGAGTGGAATCAAACTAGGGGTATTTAATGCCGATCCCACTTCAACTGCACCAAAGAATTTTTGGGAACTTTTTCAACAAACAGGCGATTATATATGAGGAGAAGAATCAAATCATGCAAAGAGGGAACTAAATAATCCTCGACACAGGAATCGATATCCTTTTAATCATCCTACTGATCAAAATAGAAAAAGACGTTACAGGGAATATTGTTCCCAAAATGTCTAACCGTTTACCCATTCTGTCAACATCCTGTTCCAGTGAGTCGACTTACTTTAAAAGCTCCACGCTTGAAAAGAGCCCATGTCTTGCTCGATGAAGATTTCACTTCTCTTGATACTTCTCATAATGAGATTCTATACCAGGTTAGATATATCGGAATTCTTCAACCACCAGTTCTTATTCATTTAGAGTACCGTTAGAGAGACCGATCTAAATATTGTCTCTATCATGGAGATCATGGACGTGACATTGATGAGTGTAATGATCTCAAAATTGAAATAGAAAGAGCCATAAAAAATGGGCACTTGCAGGAATACATTTTTCATGCTGTTGATCAATATTGGCGTAATAAAAAGCGTCATGCCGGATATGATCAGATACTTTCTCAGCTGAACTATAGAGCACTGAATATACAGTTGAGCGATTAGAGAGGTCCTTCTTAAGACAACAATAATGTAGATGGAGTCATTAAAACCATAGCTGGTAGGAGTACTAGTGGAGATTCTACCAATGTAAGAGAACGATATGCTCGACATCAGTAATTCCTCTTGGAGGAATCGTGTCCAAGAAACCCTGATCACATTGAACATTGCTTTCGCTGATCAAGACCTTGTCCCAAATTGATATCCCCATACTGATCCAATTGTTATTCATGTAAAAATGGAGAATTTTTGAGTGTACAAGGTTTTTACTGATAGTGGTAGCTCAGTTGATATAATCTATTGGCATGCTTGGGAGAAGATGAGGATCAGCAAATACCATATCTGACTAGTCAAAACTCCTTTGGTCGAATTCACTGGGAATTCAATTAATGCCAAGGGATTATTAACATTACCCTTAACTCTTAGGGAGTCCCCTTATTCTCGAATTGAAATGATAAATTTCATGTTAGTAAAAAAATTTTCTACATACAACATGAACTTAAGCCGACCTTCACAATATATGTTTGTTAGTTTCCCATATGTCTATCATCTAGGGATAAAATTTGTCCTTAGAGATGGAATTGAAGGTCAGATTTAAGGAGATCAGCAAGAAGGTCGAGAACTCTCTGTTATATGATGTCTCTCAGAAAAAGACTTTGGAAGATCAACCTGTTCGGGTCCCTGCAGAAGATAAAGGATGTTCAATTAAAGTTCCCAATGAATGTGCTGTTGAGCTGGAATATCAGGAAATATATGATGCAACAACTAAACTGTCAATAGAAGAAATCTCTTTTGATTCTGAATATCCATACAAGAAGCTTCGAATTTACTCTGCCCTTCCATATACTCTCAAAACTGATCTATTGCAACTTCTTTATGAGTTTCGAAACATTTTTGATTGGTCGCTAGCAGATACACTAGGAATACCAAGGGATATCATTGAACACAAGTTAGGAATCGATCCATCTTACACACCCGTCAAACAAAAGAAGAGACTTTTTGGGCCTAAGCGTAGTCGTGTAATAGATGTTGAGGCCGATAAACTACTTGTAGCTTGTATTATCTTAGAAGTTTTGTATCTGACCTGGCTTTCGAATCCTGTGATTGTACCTAAGACAAATACAAATTGGCGCAGGTGTTCTCTTGATTATATTGATCTAAACAAAGCTTGTCTTAAATATAGTTACCTTTTGCCTCAGATTGATACTATACTAGATTCGTTAGTCGGATTTAGGGTCGGGCACTTTCTAAATATATACAAAGGGTGTCATCAAAATTTTCTTAGTGAGGAAGATGAAGAAAAAACTACATTCATTACCGAAAAGGGCACTTATTATTATCAAAATATGCTCTTTGGCCTCAAAAATACTGGAGCAACTTATTAACGCCTGGTCAACAAGTTGTTCAAGCAACAGGCCGGAAGAAATATGAAAGTCTATGTGGATGATATGGTTGTAAAAAGTCGAACATATGAAGATACTCTTTCTGTTCTTAGAGAGGTCTTCTTGATCATGAGAAAAGTCAATATTCGACTTAATCCACTAAAATACACTTTTGGAGTACTTTCTGGGAAATTCTTGGTATTTATTGTGTCACACCGAGGAATTGAAAAAAATCCCAATAAGGTCCAAGCCATTATAAATATGCAAACCTCCTAGTTCGATCAAGGAGATACAATGTTTGACTGGACAAATGGTTGTACTCAATTAGTTTCTATCTAAATCAGTAGAACAAGGACTTTCTTTCTTTTAGACGATCAAGAAAATTAAAAATTTTGAATGGATTGAACAATGCCTGAAAGCTTTTGAGGAACTAAAGCAATATCTTGCCAACATTCCTCATCTAACGCTCTAGTAGAAAATAAAGTCTTGACCCTATATTTGTCAGCTACTAGTACTGCAATTAGTGTTGTTCTGGTTTCTGAGTGAGACAAACTACAACCTTTGATCTATTTTGTTAGCAAAATTCTACAAGGCCTAGAGCTAAATTATTCAAACACAGAAACATTTCTAGCTAAGCCAAATGTATCAGGGTGCACACTGAAGTGGTCAGTCAAGTTACTTAAGTATCATCTCAAGTTTCAACCATGCTTGACAATGAAAGCATAGGCTTTGGCTGATTTTCTTGTTGAAACCACCTTTCCTGAGAAAGACAGGTTTTTATGAGGATCTAATGCATATAGAGAAATCAAAGGAAGAGATTGGGAACTGCATGTGAATGGGGCATCTTGTGAAACAGGCTCGGGAGCTGGAATTCTTATTCGATTTCCTGAAGGAAATCGACTCACTTTTGCCATTGAATTTGAATTACAAGCAACCAATAATGAAGTAGAGCATGAGACTGTTATTACCGGCATGAAGATTGCTCAAGATCTGGGTGCTAAAGGACTTCGGATTAATAGTGATTCTTCATTAATTGTCAATCAAATCCTCAGAAAATTTGAAGTTTGGGAGGTAATTCTACAAAAATACCTAGAAAAGATTAGGTAGCTTAAGCAATAGTTCGAGGAGGTGAAATTATTAAAATCCCTCGAGCAAAGAATGTTGATGCTGATGCCTTATCCAAGCTTGCCTCTTCCATTTACGCTCATTTAACCAAGGAAGTACTTGTCGAAATAAATACGTAGCAAGCTATTGATGAACTAGAGATAGCTCAAATCAACAACGTAATATAAGCCGACACCTATAATTGAATATTTGACTCAAGGAATACTTCCAAGTTCAGGCAAGGAGATTATATATTCGAGCCATGCGATATGAAATGCATTGGGGGATTTTATATCGACGCTCATATTTATCTCCACTACTGTACTGCTTAACACCTGAAGAAGCATCCTATGTGCTTTATGAAATACATGAGTGCTTTGTGGGAGTCACATAGAAGTTTAGAGCCTAGCTCGAAAGGCAACGCTTATGGGTTATTATTGGTCTATTGTTTATATATAGCTGCCATGCATTGATGTTGGAGAAATTTTCTAAAGAGGCAAGTGCATCGAAGGAGAAGTTAGCAGTCGTACAAGTTGATTTACTGAAAGTAACCACTATTTCTAACAAAACCATTCATAATTTGGAGAAAAAGTTTCAGAATTTAGAATATTGTGTGAAACATCATAAATAGTTGTAATTGATTGAAACCAACAACCACGTGGTCGTAGCGCTATCAATCATATCATATTACGGGTCTTGATTGTGTCATGTCATAATTGTGTTTGACTCGAAAAATTCCAACCCTAACCCTACCCAATTAATAATCGACCCGTGTCATATTAAACCCGTTCATTATCGTGTAGTGTCATGTTTAACCTGTCTAACCCATTTAGATTTCACTAGGCATTTTGAAAATTTGTATAATTGTAGAATTAGATAATAAATAGTAAAAATAAATTTTTATTGATCATTTTTTCATTCTTTTTATCTTCTAATATGATAATTAGTGTGTTAGTAATGAATAAAGCATATTTACTATTTAGTATGTGATAGTCATTTTCTAGTTTCGAATATAATTTCTATGTTTGGTAGTTAACTAAATTATTTCTTAATAGAAGAGTTAAAATGTGATTGTTCAATCCCTTCAGTGATACTCGTACTTATTTTGGATAATGGACTATTATTTTACAAGTATAATAATCTTAATGGTACTTAATTATTTGCCTACCCATATGAATAGTTAGATGATTAACTTATTTACTGTAGAACATCTACTTTATATCTAGTATAGTCAGTGCAATATTAATAATTCTTGTATTCAAAATAAGAAAAGAAATGAAGTTATCTTATATACAACCAATATACTTGTCTACTAACAATTCAAGTTTGTATAAAAAATGAACAAATTATAGTACAATACATAATGAAAATTTTTAACTAATAAGTTTTCGGTTTAGTTGAGTAACCTGTAGGTCAAGCCGACCAGACTCATTTATTTGCGCATAGTAAAAAAGTCGATCCATTTATAACCTAAACCCGTTAAAGGTTGATCTTAATCTATTAATTTCGTATCGTATTCGTATCGAATTATCATTAGATTAGCACAGACTACGTCAAGTGTTAGTACAAATTTTAGTTAAGTTTCTAGTCCTTTGCTGTCATTGGAGACTGCCAGGAAAAAAGACTGGAATGCCCCTGTAAAGACTCCATATTCAAACCAGTAAAGATTTGAGAGAAATAGAAAGGTAGAACTCTGTAATTGACGGAGGCTTTGCTAGACTTGTTGCATAGTTTCTTGTTTAGGTTCATCTGAGAACATACTCTGTGTATAGAAATTTTACCGAATGTACCGCGACTGTGCAAATACTAGGCCGATAGGGGGCCCTAGTTTGTATAGGAGACAAGAATCGAGTGTTTTAGGTGTATGGATAACGTTACGTGGGGAGATTTCATTGGATACCATTTCCTAAGTGCAATCATTTCCTCTATAAATAAAGTAAGTTTCAACTTATTATTAGTTGAAAGATGGTAACATATTTTTCAGAGGGTGGCAAAATTTTGGCAATGAGTGTTTAAAAATGTCATGTTAACAATTGAAAAATAATGAGACAAGGTAGCCATTTCCTCCAAAAATATTTACATGATTGGCTTATGAAGAAATTCTAATATAGGAACATTTCATGTTGCCCATTTCTGGTTAACTTACGCACATTAAATCTTGTTTATTTCTAACGCACTAAACGAAAATGTAGAACCTGGGAGATTAGAAGCAATGAAATTGGAATTAGAATGTTATCACATCATCTTTTTTTTTTTTTGTTAAATGGGAATCATGCATATATTCCACAGAAAATACCCTTTTGACTTCCTTATTTGTAGACTTGGCCGAAGATATACTTGTTCAAAACCCAAAACCAAAATAAATAAATAAATAAAGTAGAGGAACATCAATTTCCTCCTTCAGGGGAAAACTCTCATAAATATTACTTATTACGAAATCATTAGGATCAGCATTAAGATAAAGCCAAATATTTAGATAAGATGAGTTTTTGATCTTATTTATAAATTTTGTAATATAGATTAAATTTAATTTAAAATTTATAATATTAATTGATGTAAATAAAATTTCATAAATTTTAATTTTAATTACAAAATTTAGAGATAAGACTGATTATCAAATGTATATAAATATTTTCCTTAATGTAAAATATACCTAAATTCCTTAGATTTGTTCATTTTACCTTGACGTCGACACATGGAAGAAGAATCCGGACTTGTCTCAAATGTTCCATAGAAACGTATAACTTGTCAGACAGACAAGAATCCGGACTTATGATCGCATCTCAAAGGTGATTCGCATCGCAATAAATTATATTTTGGGCATGGTAATTGGAGATGGTGCACATGGTCCGACAACAGGTCGGCATGCAGGTATTAGAGCTTTAATAATTGTAGACAGTGAAATCCTCCGTCCTCTTCAAAATAATCATTATTTTAGATAATTTATTTTATATTATATTATATATCATTTTAAAAAATTAAAAATATTAAATAATAATTTTTTTTAATTTTTATCTTTTATTTTATAATAAAAGAATGATTATAAAATTGAAATATTAATATAAAAAAATAATTTAATCACTTTTAATTATTTTTTACAAAATTAATATAATTTAATTATTATTTTTTAATTTGTGTACACTAATCAAAAGTAACAATTATTTTGAAATAGATTGAATACTTGAAAATTTTCTATATTTATGCCACTTTTGAAATGTGTTCTATTTATATGCCTATTTCAAAGTTGTGTTTCGAAGGAGTGGAACTCGCATTCAGAGAATGCGAGTTCCAAAAAAATTTAAAAAAAAAAAAAAAATTTAGACCTCGCATTCAGGGAATGCGAGGTCCTATTTTTTTTTTTTTTTTTTAGGTCCTATTTTTTTTTTTTTTTTTAAAAAAATGCATTGTAATGAATTTTTGTTTTGTTTTGTTTTGTTTTGGTTATAGTTAATTTGACTATATATATATATATATATATATATATATATTGTTTTTTAGAATTTAGCAAATTTAACTATGTATATTGCGAATGAAAATCGTGCACTATTACAAAAATAGAAAAAATGAATGATTTCGGAAATTTGACTATGTATATTGCGAATGAAAATTGTGCACTATTAAAAAAATAGAAAAATGAAGGATTTGATTGTAAGATAAAAGCATTTAAATAGTAAATCGTAAATTATAAACTATAACATTAACGAAGTTGTAGGATATTTGGGAATGTTATAGTTTATAATTTACGATTTACTATTTATAAATGCTTTTATCTTACAATCAAATCCTTCATTTTTCTATTTTTTTAATAGTGCACAATTTTCATTCGCAATATACATAGTCAAATTTCGAAATCATTCATTTTTTCTATTTTTGTAATAGTGCACGATTTTCATTCGCAATATACATAGTCAAATTTGCTAAATTCTAAAAAACAATATATATATATATAGTCAAATTAGCTATAACTAAAAAAAAAAAAAAAAATTCATTACAACGCATTTTTTTAAAAAAAGAAAAAAAAAATAGGACCTAAACCCTAAACCCTAAAAAAAAAAAAAAAAAATAAGACCTCGCATTCCCTGAATGCGAGGTCAACTTGACTGACCTCGCATTCTTAGAATGCGAGAGAACAAATCATTTTTTTTTTTTTTAAAAAAAAAAAAATTTCTGGAACTCGCATTCGGAGAATGCGAGTTTCACTCCTTCGGAACACCACTTTGAAATAGGCACCAAAATAGAATAAATTTACAAAATAGGCATATTCTTAGAATTTTCTCTTGATAATACTTATTATCTTTTTTTATTTATTTTCTTGAAAAACCTTTTTTTTTTTAATATATATATCTTCAAATTTAAAATTCATTACAACCAGCAATAGATAATTGGCTTTAGTCATGGACTCATGGACCCGTCGGATATCAATAAAGATTTCCATTATATGAGCCAATGGATGACTTAGACAATTTCCATTTACAAATTTTACTTATCAAGGTTAGATATTTGTGTTTTTCTGTAGAAAAATACTTATATAGACCTGTTTTTGGTCCCATTTATAGACTTGCGGTCAAAATTAAATTTTATAAAATCTTACTTACATCAACTTATGTTATAGATTTCATAACATTTAATCCACACCACAAAATATACAAGTGGAGCCAAAAAAACCAGATCTACCTAAATCTTTCTCTTTTATGTAAATCCTTCTCCCTCTCAATGTCTAAAGTGAAATAAAAAGAATAGAAAATTGTGCTAAGTATAAACATCCCAGCTTTGATTTGGATTAATTTTCTTCAGTATAAAAAACTGGAGTCACCATCCTGTAGATAATTACTTTAAATTAAGCAAAATTTGGGAGATTCGGTAATTATGATGATTCAAATAAAAAAGACTATTGCGATGATTAATCCATTAATCTTTCTTTCTTTCTTTCTTTCCTTCTTTCTTTCTTTCTTCTTTTACCTAAAAAAATCCATTATTTCTTTTTATGAATAGAGTCAATTGGTTGTTACTTGGTAGTTTCCTTCACATAGAATTCTTTTACATTAGTGGAACTTTTTTGCTTTAACAAATCATCACAATTTTCATTGACCATCAAATAGACATTCATGATATCTTTCAAAAAGATCATTTTGATATATTATCTTTGGAATATGTATCAATTTGGTTTTTTTATATATATCGTAATAAGTCAATTTAGTCTTTTATCTTTTAAAATATTAGCCAACATGGGATTTTGTCAAAAAAGTTGAACAAATTAACAACCAGTCTCGTACATACCACTAAACTTGTGATGTAAAGTACAAAAATTAGCTAGTGTTTTGACTAAATCCTCCATTTGCATTAGCGACAAAAGATGATAACGAAAAAAGTCCCACTTATTTGAGTAGACATTGAAATTCCCACTTATTTAGGGGAGACAAAGGTGGTGGTTTGTATTGAAAAAAATAATGAAATCACATCTGTTGTGATAAATAATATTAGAGAGTTTTTATAGAGAAGGAAGAGACAAAAGTTAAAGAGAGAAATGAAAGTTTATGTCAAGAGAATCTTAGACAAAATTAGGATTAAGAAAAGAAATAAGCGAAAAGGAAAAAAAATATTGCGGGCAATAAGGAAGATGACTTTTGAACTTCCAATTATTTGTGTTTTAACAACTACGTAATATTCACTTAGGTTTTACAATTATTGTCTAACTTTTTCATTAAAAGTTCTACATTTCGCTAACATTTTGAAAAATTAAGATATAAATTGGTTTTTCTAATACATAAGAGATCAAATTAGGGTACATCCAAAAGTTAAGGATGAGAAAATGGTCTTTTTTCCGTATCCTCAATATATATGTACTTTTTAAAAAAAAAAAATTATCTTGAAATCTTACTAGTATATGCATCTCTTAATTATTCTTGTCATAAAAATAGGGTTTCAAGTGCCAATCTCGGATAAATTTAAGCAGTATTGATGTACATATAAGTATTTCTATGTGTATTAGCATTTCGATAGCTAGGGATAAGTGATAAATTGTTGGGACAAATCAATGGAAATTAATATAAATTTCCTTATGAAAAATTATTTAGAAGATTACAAAATTAACATCGCTTATCAAATTCATTTCATCTGGAAAAATATATTGAATTACTAACATCTAATTTGAGATATTAAGTCAAATTTTGTTTTGTTTTGTTTTGTTTTTTTTTTTGTCGATCCAGTAACATATTAATGCTTTTATCATTTTATCACTTTGTGTTGATTTACTGTTTCTTGTAACATTGTACTAGCATTCCGATCCCATGATAATAAAATTATTTCCAACAATTTCCCATGTAGTTTTCCAAACACAAATTATATATAGGGTGAAAATTTAATAAAAATAAGGCATTAATCTATTTTTTCCTACACGAAATTAGAACTTTTAAAATTCTATATTAAAATTTTCAACATTGTACAACTTAATTGGACCTACTCTACATATATATAGCTATAATTTCACTATACTACTTTAATATTTTAAAACCTGCCTAGGCCTATTACCCATCAATGACTATTTTTTCTTTTTATCCCCATTATAAGAAAGAAGAAAAATTGACAAAAAAAATAAAATTTTTATGTATGAAAGAAAAGCCACAACTTCGGGTTAAAAAAAAAAAGTCAACCGAATAAATACGAAGACACAAGTTTTCCTCCATAAAAATTAAATAAACATTATTAGTTTGTTACAAGTTGTAAATTATTATTATTTCTTTTTTATTTTAAATATATGATTTCATCATACTAGTAAAAAAATATCATAAGTAAATGATAGTCAAATAAAAATCATAAATGTAAAAATGACAAACATGTTTTCTATTGTTTCATTTAATGGGTTTTAATTATTTGTTGAATGTAGAAGTTTTTGTCATTATTTTAAATCAGAAAAATATACTTTTCATTAAAAAATTTATTAGTTTTTTGCTCGTCATCAAACATAATCAAGGGAAATTTGAGAACCAATGTCAGAATACAAGAACATGTAGTGAATAATGACATAAAGATGAAATGTTTGAATTTTGTAAGTAAAAAGAAAGCTATTTGTAAATAATAATGTTTTGGTTGTCTACTTATTTTTTTATTAAATTGTATTATTGATTCTCTTGCAATTAAAATAATTGCATATAGATACATTTAATTAGTGATAAAGTATAAAAGTTATGTATTAAACTTAACCCACTAATATTTCATTCTGGCTATGTTCCGATTTTATATAATTATTTTTGTAATATTACAAAACTATTTCTAAAAGAAAAAAATTAAATGAGACTATGAGAACAATATCTCAATCAATATTTAATTTTCATTTATTTAGTTACATAAAAAAATTGTATATGTATGGAATCTAAAAAAGAAAGTGACAGAAATTTTCAAGATTTCAAAAACAAAAGAAAACTTTTAGCAATTGATTTTACAACTCAACTTATCAAGAATAGTTGTAAATATAATGGTACTAAAAAATGCCAAAAAGTAGAGAAGACATAATATTAAAACTACTTTTTAATATAATAGATTGCATCATCACTTAAAGGAGCATAGATAGATGTTGAATTGTTAACTACTAATAAATATGTAGTTGGAAGAAGATTCAAGAAGAAATTGATTTTAATACTTTGTTATATTTTTGTGATATAGTATTTTTTGATAAAATATTACCTAGACTTAATTATGTTGCAATAATGATATTAATTAAACATAATTAGGATGAATCTCTTCCCACTTTTATGAAAGTCATTATGACTCATTAAATATTACATATCTATTTTCAGTTAATAATTGACACTTATACGAGTATTTATAATACATTTTACTTTTACTATACTTTTCGGCATAAATAAAATTACATCAACAAAGTACACTTTATAATTTGACAACTAACAATTTTTTCTTGGAGAAAAGCCCCGCAAAAAAAAAAAAAAACAAAAAACAAAAGAAACGTAGATCATATTTAATAATTTTAAATAATAATCGAGAAATTTATGAAATCAATAAATTTTTATAAAGGTTTTGAAAATTAATAAAAAATGAGAAAGTGAAAAATAATGATAAAATAGATGAAAAAAGAAAAGAAGTATTCATAACAAAGAAAAAGATGAGGGGACAATTGTTTCAAATTAATTGTTTTTTGGGAGAGATATATGTGATAACTCTAAAAAATTGGGAATAATTTATTTAGTATGAACTCTAAATTCAATGCTTTGTAACAGTAAATTTATGTGTTTTGTGTGTGATTTAGGGTTATTAGGTTAAAATTAAATTTTGTATATTTTAATGTGTTTTGGTAATTTTTAGTATTAATTTATGTTAAAATTGTGTTAGTAATGTTCGTGCTTGTATAGGAAAAGATAATTTTAAAAGTTTAAAAGTGGAGATTTGCAATTCTAATTAAAGAAGGAAAAAAAGAAAAAAAAAAGAAGGAAAAACTAGGCTCAAATGAGCCTAGCCAAATTCACTTGGCAATGAAGTTCCTTGCTGTAGCTAAGATTGCCAAGTTGCAGCAAGGCTTAAGCGAAGTCAACGTGCAAGGGATTTTAACAAGAGTTCAATGTGAGCCCGATTGTTTGGTTAGATAGAATTTAACTTTGAAAGGACAAACAAGCAATAATTAACCACATTAATTCACTATACTCTACCTAACTTCCACAAGTATACAGAGTTGATAGTGGTATAGGATAAGTAGGTATCGTCCCACAAGGATTGTTGGAAGGCAATTACCAAGATTTGTGAATATTTGTGCAGTTAAGCGAAATCAAACAATGGATGATGGAACTACTCCAGTAAAAACCATGATTAAATGAAAATGATAAAAACTTAATTATATGCTAGATTAACTAATTACAAAGCAAGTAAGTGAAAATTACCAATTACGATATTAAGAAATTAATTAATCTACTCTAGAAAAAGCAAGTAAAGGACGGCACTTAATTCTAACCTAAATTAACCAAATTAAAACTAAAATTGAAAGCAAGCAAATTATCCAATTAAAAGGACAACAAATAAGAAACATTGAAGACTAAAAGCAATCATTTCTAAACTAGAAATTGAAAAGAGTTAAACTAGAAATCTAAGTATTTTGGATTTTTGATAGAAATAAAGAGAGCTCACTAGTAATTAACTAGAAATTAATGCAAGAAATTGAGAATTCTTAACTAGAAATGCAAGAAATTATCAAGAACCCTAATTTACCTAAGAAACCCTAAAATTGCAAGTAAAGAAATTCTTACTAAATTAGACTAGAAAGTGAATAAAAATTGTATCTACACGAAACTTGTGATTAACCACTACGATTATCTAATCAAAATTTGAACTTGACAAGAAATTAAGAGGAGATCTAAGAGAACAATTAAAGAGAAATTTTTATTAAAGAAGCAAACTTGGAGTTCAAGATATTGTAAACTATCCTAAAATCTACTAACTATCTACTACTCCTCTACTTTCTATTTCTTAAGTAGCTTTAATAGTGTAGTATCACACAAGGCAAAAATCAGGAGTTGTTGGTTGAAAGTTTACGAAATTGCCCTTATAACTTAATGCTCAGCGAGTCGAGATCGCGATATGGAACAATTGAAATTGCGATCTCGACTCTAATAGATTAAGACAATTTCCCGAATCGAGATCGTGATATGGAACAATTGAGATCGCGAACTCTAGATCTCTTCTTAGCATTCTTCATTTCTTCCATTATTGCAATTTGGTCCCTTGAGCTTTGTTCATTCCATCTTCCAACCTCTAATTTTTACCTGCATAATATTAATCACCATTAAGCAATCAATTAATCTAGAATTTTAATAAAAACTTATCAAATTTAACAAGAACAGAAAAACAAACACATATGAAAGAAATCATTAACTAAAGTTTTCAATTAATTACCCAAAGTTCGGGATTTAAACTACCAAAATGCTGTAATTTAGAGAAAAATAACTCTAGTTTACTAGAGTTATCAGGGCCACATCATGGTTTTCAAATTCCAACTTGACAAAAACAAAGCAAACGTGGGGCTACAATTTGTTTGTTAATAAAGCGTCCACATACATCTATAAATAGTCATTTTTCCTTCATAAGTTAGAAGTTAGTTTTTAGGTATTTTTTAAAGTAGTCGCTAGAGTTTTCTCTTGATAATTTTGTACTTTTTTTGCATTCAATTCTTTAGCAACTTTCGAATTTCGATTTCAAGAATTTGTTCATGGATTTATTACAATTTGTGATTTTGGACTCGTGAATTCTTCGAAGAATTTGTGACAATATTCGAAGTGTTCGAGTACACTTTAGTATTTATTAGTTAATTATTTTTACTTCAATTTTGCCATTTAATTATTTAATTGGCTTTTGCCTAGTTTAGTTAATTTTAAGTTTAGTGTTAATTTGTAGTTTAATTTCATTTTTTATTTTAATTTGATTTTCATTTAATTTTAGTTAGTGTTTCAGTCAATTTATTTTTCATAGTTAATTAGTTAGTTTGCCATTTAATTTACACAATTTGATTCTTCTATAATTTTCTAGGGTTAGTTCGTATTTAATTTATTTTTATAAAAATCCAAAAAAAAAGAAAAAAATCCAACAATAATTCTTTTCAATTTGTGATCGTCTAAATAGTGATTGATAGGTATTCGGTAATTGATTAATTTGATCCTCGTGGGATTGATTCCTATTACCTATATACTACTACCCGACCCGTACACTTGCGGAATCATATGTTAGAACGTAGTTAATTTTGAAATTAGGGTATGATATGTATCAGTATGGTTTTAGGATTTTGTTGAGATGTTGTGCGATAAGTCTCTAAAAATTTTGAAAGATAAAAAAAATAGAGAAAAAACAAAGACGTTTAAATAAGAATATAGAGAAGGTCGATAATATAATAATGTGGTAAATGGTACTAATAGATCAGGGTAGTGAGTCCACCTAGGGAGGAAAAGTCGAGAGAAAAATTGATAGTGTTTGAGACAGAATGTATGTTAACACTAGTTAAGAATAACATCCATAGATATTGAAATATTAATTGTCAATAAACATAAAATTGGAAAAAGTGTAAAAATAAATTGAATTTAATTTTGTTTCATGATACAGTAGTTATTGGTTTTTGAAAAAGTATTACTCACGTGCAATTAGGCTACAAGAATGTTATTAGTTAGACATAATTAAGATAAGTCTCTTTTTACTTTTATGAAAGTTATTAGTAATAGACATTTGAGTATCATATATCTAAGTTTCTTTTTCAAATTAACATAATTTATTTTTCTAACTTATTGTTAGTGTATGTCTGTGTGTGTATATTACATTTTTAGTTTTATAATTATTTGGATAAAAAAATCAATAATAAGAGGTGTATATGCATAAAGTAAGAATTTTGAACTAAAAAAGAAAATAAATACAAAGTTAAAGATACGATTTAGGCAATTAATTTTCACAATTAATTATGTAATTCATTTTTTACTTACATTATTTACTATGTAAATTTCTTATGTGCTTGACTGGCCACATGTCCACTATTTAGAGTTTCTCATGCAAAGCGGTTTACAATAGAATAATATAGATATGATTATTGATGTGTTCGTTTTTTATGATAAGTTGAAATTTATATATTCTTGAAAAGTATTCTATTTTGTTTATTTTCTATGGGATTTTCCCTTTGAGATTGTGTTAACGCAGTCTCATTTAATTTTTTTGTTCTTAAAAATAATTATGTAATTTTCAGAAATAATTTGATAAAAATACATGAGTTTTGAAACCAATTTTATTAACTCGTGCATAACATAGTTATGAATGTTGAGAATTATATATCAATAAACATATTAACAAATATATCTATCCCATCTAAAATGGGTGATATAAATGTTTAACAATAGTTCTTTTTTAGAACTGTGTTTGATTATTGGATTATAATTAACTTTATCATGGTAAATATTTAAAATTACTTTCAATAAAGTTCACTTGTTTTTTTTTGTGCAAACTCTCACAAACCACTCTTTTAGTATACCATATAGTATAAAATGTCGTATTGTTGATCTCACTTCTTGCACATTGAAACCCAACAATAGTAATCTCAGTACCAACAATCAGAACAAATTATTTTACCAAACCTTAACAAAAACAATTGAAAAGTACATGTTCTCAAATTTCAGCAACAATAGCATGGACTAAAAATAGATTAACCATGACTTCAGAAATGTTAAAAACATAACTTTTTAATTGCGTTCACATTAAAAAATGAGTATTTCAACTATTAGATTTTGTCAACGGATAACCATTTTGGCACCCTATCCTTACTTTTTTAATAATCAAAATGACTTAAACATCCTCAATAAAATTTTTCAAATAAATTAAGCACCAAAACTGCTTGAAGCCTAAAAGCATGGGAAATAAGTTAATTATGTTTTTAGTGTGTAACATTTTTTTCGCACTATATTTGTAAAAAAAATTCTATTTTTGTAAGAAAAAAAATACTTGAAAAGCCTAACAAAGTTTTTTTTTTTTGGAATAGTTAAAAAGCTAGACACTTCCAATACTTTATTTTCATTACATTCTAAAATTCTTAAGAATGTCATACCTTTAAACACTAAACTTGCAAAGAATTTTATTGCTTTGCTAATTATTACCTGAAGAAATTGTCAAGATTTGTTCTGTATGTATTCTTTTAGTCTACAGAATACTTAAACATTTTTTCCCAATGCACAAGTGAATGAATTTAAAAATGGAAGGTCAATCTTGTAAAGTAAAAGATTTATATAGATACTAGCTGGAGAACCTGTACTATGCACGGGAAGGTGAATGCATTAAGTTTATGAAATAAAGTAACATAAATTATTCAGTAACTAAATCAAATAAGGACAACCAAAATTAGGTACAAATAATCATAAAATTTGTTGAACCAAAAGCTAAAAATAAGAATAGTCAACTAAGGAATATGATTATTGAATTTACACATAAAATCTTTATGTTTATATCCTAAAAAATGATTAAGAAGCAATTATATTAGTTAAGAAGTATATGCAACATGTGTAAAATAGTAAAGGCATTATCATTGACTTAAATATATGACTTTTTCATTTAAAGAAAATCATGCATGGCATAGAATGCATACAAAGATATGGTATTATTTATTTTCGGAAATGAATGAATTTTATTTTTCACATATAAATAAGGACAGTAGGTCTAAATTATTTTGGCAAAGTGCTTATATGGTTTGTATTTATTTTTCAATCAAAAACTATTTTGTAGCTATGAAGATAACGCCAAGTTTTTTAACATTAAACAATTCTCTAATTCGTTATGTTAAATAATATTGGCTCTATTTGGTTAATTAGTCGTTATTCTTCAAATAATATTTAATAATTATTTTTTAACACATTTTTTCGACCATGACCATGGTTGAATTAGGTGAAAGAGTATTGCTTAGGTACTGAAAACATAGTTGTATCACACTGTCGTCAAGTAACAAATATAGGTCTCAGCTACTTTGTTAAGAAGTGTACCTTGCTGGAAACGTGCCATATGGTTTATAATTTTAGTGGATTCGGTTATAGCTCAATCCTAGTTTTCTGCTCAAGCAAATTTATAATAAATTTAGCTAAATTCTATTTAGTGATTTTTTATTAACATTTTATTCATATGGTTTAAAAATAGCTGCAACAATATTTATTCTAAGTAATATTGCTAATACTAGTTGTCTAAATAGAGCCATCAATTTTGGTTAATTAGTGATGTATTGGAAAAAGACTAAGGATGAGTGATACTTGCATCTTTTTGTGTGCTCTCATGATTAAGGGTTTTGCTAGCATGGAACCCGTGCTATGCACGAGATTACATTACGTAATCTTTAGTTTCATTACACACGAAAATATTTTTGAAATTCATGCATTTTAATAAATGATTTGTGAACGATTGCATGGTAAACTTATTGAAAACATTAAAATTTTAGGGAAGATAACAAGATCAATATCTTAATAAGTATTTAATTCTATCATAACTATAGAAATAAGAATGTAATAATTCTACTAAATATTGTCTTTATGAAACATGGAGAAAATACTTTTGAGAATTTTATTTTACACCTTGACATACAAATGTAAATGTGATAATATGAAAAATAAATAAATACAAAACTATAGAGAATACATAACACTAAAATTAATTTTGAACGTAATAAGATGACATCCTCACGAATAACATGTATCAACGTTGAATAGTTAAAACTTGGTTTCATTCTTATAATAAGATTTTTTATTAATTTTTTTATAGAAATATTACCATGAAGTAATTAGGTTATCAAAACGATATTAATCAGATATAATTATATTAAATCTTTATCTAGTTTGATAAAAATTTATAAAGAAATAACCCTTTAAGTTTTACATATCTAAAAATTTTTAAATTACTAAATATTTATTATCCTAACTTAATATCGAAAAATAATATAATTTTATATTTGACATGCGATGTTAATGAATGATTATATATCTATAATAGACTTCCACTTATGTAACTTTTTTGGTGAAAAATAAATTATAAGCTTTATACATTCATTTATTGAGGATTTTGAATAGATAAAAGTAGTAGGACTAAGATAGTTAATTTAGATTTGCATGATTAATTAATTATTTCATTTTTACAATGAATAATGATTTATAAAGTAAAAAATTTCAAGATCACTGGTCAATGTCACTGCATGTGATAAAATTATAGTGAATCATCATTACTCTGAATTTAGATACTATATTGGATTTTGTTCATTTTTTAGATCTAGTGGCACATCAATGAATTAATTTGTCACATTATTATTTTGTATAAGTGCATTGTTTTATAATTCCGTCATTTATCATACAAGTTTTCTATTTCTTTAGTATGCCACATGTCCTTTTTCTTGAACTTCTCTCGAAGAAGGGTTTTACTATACTTTACAGTGTAGATTTAAAAGTCATTTCGATTCATGAAACAATACCTGAAATTAATTTTGAATTGTTAAAATCATTGACCATTGTGAATTTATTTTGTCTAATAATAATATATTAAGTGAAATCATTTGTAAGATTACAAATTGAGAACTACGGCTAAAATCAGTCCACGTAACAAAATGAAGTTGAATCACTGACCCTTAAACTTAGACACATGGTCAGATTTTGTTCTTTTTTTACACCAAGACTAGGAATAAGAAAAGATTTATTTGCATTCAAGTTGCATTGATTTCGCCGTGTAATAATCTATTATTAACATCCTTGAAGATGAAGTAACAAATTTTAGGTGGTTTCTAGTGCAATTAATTTTCAAACATTGAGGGATCTTAGAAAAGTTTTGAATTGGTTAGGCCGAAGAATATCTCACATGGTTGAAACGGTTCAAAGATGATATCAAATGCATGTGCTGTTCGAGAAACATGGCATCAAATCTGGACCAAATCCATGTAGTATGGTTACTTCCCCATGACACTACCTCACTTGAGGAAATCATCAAACTAGCTGAAATTTTGGTGTTTCTCAATCTTTCACATACTGACACGAACCGTCACAAACAGAAATGGTATCTCTTTAATTTGTGTTGAAACACACACATGAAGCTGTAGAGGAATTAAAGAAAAATTTACTACAAATAACGTGAAGACAATCTTGGAGCTGGAGGACCGTTTCAACAATTTCTTGCATGTTTTAGTATGACTTCAAGATTAGAGGACTGTTACTATCACGAAAAAATTATGCTTTCAATGACAGATTTAGTACGAAAGTTTTATAAAATCTTCGCTAATACTTGTTCCGACAGATTAAGCAACAATAAAGAAGTCACCGTCAAAATGATCGTCTCATACTGTTGCCAAATAGCGACAAAATCAATGGGACTCAACATCCATTGCAAAATTGCAACGAGCCATATGCAACTTTAATCTGCAATGAGTATGTAACTACGAATATATTTCTCACAAATTTGTCATCATCAGAAAAATATCATTGCCTGTGAACAAAAAATATATAGGGACATATGATTGGTCAATATTTAGTAACAAAATTAGCGACGAAATTATTTCTTCTATGAATTATTGTGAATATTTTAACATAAATGAACCAAAAACTTATTTATTTGCCAAACCTATCCTATTTCCAACAAACAAATTGTAGACAAAATTTCAAAATACAAAAATAAATAAATAAATAAATTGATACCCAAAAAATTATCCAGATAAAATGAAAAGCCAAAAATTTTATTCACTAAAAATAAATATCCAATGTCCCCATAAATATTGTATATTATGTTTTTTTTTAAAAAAAAAAAATGGTATAAGTTGTATTCTACCAAGGAAAATACTTAGATAGATCTGGTTTTTGGCCCTTCCTGTAGACTCTGTGATCAGGATTAAACCTTGAAGAATCTTGCTTACATCAGCTAATGTCATAGATTCTCTAAGATTTAATCCACACCACAGGGTCTACAAGTGGGGTCAAAGACCGTTATGGTGGTCTCCTTATGTCTTTGCTTTCTACCAAAAGATGCTTACAACAAAAGGCAATTGCCAATACATTTTCCTGTGAGGCTCTAGTCAGCCACAGGGGGAAGGAATCCCTCCACATAACATCATGTTTTAGCTTACAAGCAAATTTATCTAGGTAATAACTTGATGAAACTCAGTGATGAATTAGCTTACAATTTCTCCTAGTGATGAAACCAAATTTAGCTAGCTTACAATTTCTTCTAGTGAATGAAAAGAAGCATTGATGAAACCTATTAGCAAGGCAGTTAGTGTCATCCAAAACAAAGCCTAATACAACAACTTCTAAGTTGCCTGACCTGACCTTATCTACTACACAATTGAAATCACATTTTATATGGATCCATTCCTAGCCTGCCTTACATGCTTTAACTAATGCATGTCTAATGACTAAAGCTTCTTCTTGTTTTGTTGATTGATGTTTCCCCTCTCTGATTCCCCATGTTGCAACCATTTTCCCTCTCTGGTTCTTTAGTTAACCCTTCATATCCCAATGACTTAGTTCTGTAATCTACTGTAGCATCTGTGTTTAGATATGACCTTCCTCAGGTAATTGCCATTGCATTTATGTCTATTGTGTTAATCCTCCTCCTGTTTCATCTCTGCTCCCCTACTTCTTCTCTATATTTACCTCATCAAATTCAATCCATTCATTTAATGCTTTTCGAATGGCAGTGTAACGGTGGCAATGAGCTTCATTGAACTATCTTGCATTCATTTTCTTCAAGATGTGCCATAGTAAGTATGCTGCTAACCTAATGTGCTTCAGTCATTCAGTTCTTGTAACAACACCTTGGAACTCTTCCCACCATCTCCAGAAATGAATTCTTAAGTTCCCGAGTCCTTCCCACTATAGGGGTGCCAGTCTTCACATAGTTTCAACATGATTGCAAAAGAAAGCATATATTTAGTGGCCTTTCTATCCTTCTCCCACCACATTCCTTGCATATGGGATCCCCTATACCTGTTTTTCTAATGTTTAGCTGGCATACATTTACTGGAAACCTTTGATTGAGACACTTCCAAAAGTTTTTATTTTATGTTTCGTCCCCAAAGCTTTACCACATTTTAGACCCTTGGTTGTTACTGTTGAAGCTGGCATATTGTTGTTCCCTTCCCTTGCTTTCAGTTCCTATCTGCTTGACCACTACATATGCCAATCTTGACTGTGTATTCTCCACTTTGAGAATAACACCATGCCACCTATCCTTCTTTCGAAACATGCTTAAGGGGATGCTACTAATGTCCTTCACATCCTTAGCATTGAAAAGTTGAGCCAGTAGCTATGTATTCCACTTCTCCTCTATGATCAATTCATTTACATTCTGTAGAGTGCAGTCCTGAGGCCTCGTTTGTATCTTCCTAGTAGAATTGTTTGTGAGCTACCTTTTCCCTTAACCTTTCTTGCAGCTCCAGTTTTGCACTCATGAAGCTTTTCCACATCCAAGAGGGTGTTTTGCTTGGTTCAGCATCCAGCATGAAGCACTTGTTCATGTATCTTTGATTTCACTCCTTGCTAACTAATAGGTTGGGTTGAGACATGAATATCTAGTGGATAACTCTAGTAAACTAGAGTTATTTTAGTCTAAATTATATCATTTTAATAGTTTAAACCCGAACTTTGGTTAATTAATTGAAGATTTTAGTTAATTTCTTTCATATGTGTTTATATTTTTGTTCTTGTTAAATATGATAAGTTTTTATTAAAATTTTAGCTAAATTAGTGTCTTAATTGGACTAATATTATGCAGGTCTAAATTAGAGGTTGGAAGCTGGAATGAACAAATCTCAAGGACCAAAATGCAATTTAGTAGAAATGAAGGCTTGCTGGGAGGACAGTCCAGATCATGATCTGGACTACTCCAGATAGCGATATGGACTCGGGAATAGGCCAATTTATTTTGCAGTCCATGTCGCGATCTCATTTCTTCCAGATCGCAACATGGACTCGCTTTTAGCTTAAGTTGTAAGGGCAATTTTGTAATCTTCTAGCAACCAAGTTTTCTGATTTTGCCTTTGTAATATTTCATTATTTAAGCTACTTTAAAGATGTAATAGAGAAAAAAGTAGGAATAGAGTAAGTAGGTAGTTAGTAATTTTTAGGGTAGATAAGAATAGTTTAACTTTCAAGTTTCCTTTTAATGAAAAGTTCTCTTTAATCATCATTTAGATCTAGTTTTAATTTCTTTGTAAGTATAAATTTTGATTAGATAGTTGTAATGGGTTAATCATTAGCTTCAAGTAGATATTATTTTTACTTGCTTTCTAGCTTAAATTAGTGAGAATCTTTTTGCTTTCGTTCTAGGGTTTCATAGAGAAATTAGGGTTCTTGTTGATTTATTGCTTTTTAGTTAAGAATTTTAAATTCCTTACATTAATTTTTAGTTAATTTTTATTGGGCTTTCTTTATTATTATCAAAAATCCAAAAATATTTAGATTTCAATTTTAACTCTTTCCAAATTCTAGTTTAGAAATGGTTGCTTCTAGTCTTCAAAACTTCTTGATATTATGTAGTTTTTTTAATTTGGTTAATCACTTGCTTTTTAATTTTAGTTTTATTTTGGTTAATTTCGAGTAGAATTAAGTGGTTTTATTTAATTGCTTTTATTAGGATATAGTAGCTAGTTTCTCAATTTCGTAACCGCTTTGTTTCATTTACTTGCTCTAGTAGATAATTTAGCTTGAAATTAGGTTTTAATTTCTTGAGTTTAATTATGGCTTTGGGTAGTGTAGTTCATCTCCCATTGTTTGAATTTGCATAGCTATACAAAGATCCGTAAATCTTGGAAATTTTTTGCCAAACAATGTTCGTGGGAACGATACTTACTCATCCTATACTACTATCAACTCCGTATATTTGCGGAAGTGAGGTAGAGTATAGTGATTTTGTGAGGTTAATTATTTCTTGTTTTGTTTTTAAAGTTGAACTCTACCTAGAACAAGCAATCAAGTTTTTGGCACTGTTGTTGGGGATTGTCCTTTGTATTTGGCAATATTAAGCACTTTACGGGTGATGTAGATTAAGCACTTTAGTTTAATTTAGTTGTTAATTTTATTTATTCATTATGTGGGTTGTTTGTTTTGTGGAATTGTCTTGGCACTTGAATTGACTATTTTCTTTTGTTTTTGTTGTGCATGGTAAGAGGAGATGAAGGGCCGTTTATTCGCTTGGATGAGGAAAGGGAAACAGAGTTAAGGGAAATCCAAAAGTTTAGAAGAGTACAACAAGAGCAAGAAAAAATTGATATGGCAAATGCTAATCAAAATCAAAGGAATTTGAACATGGAGAACGATGAAGAAGAAGTTGTTGGGAATAATGGAATAGGTGGTTACGGAAATGGGAATGGCATGAATGAGAATGGAAGGCCATTGAGACAATATGCCTTACCAAACTTTGATGGGGCAAATTCTAGCATTGCACAGATGGCCGTGCAAGCTAACAATTTTGAAATTAAACCCGCTTTGATAAAAATGCTACAAGCTCCTGTAATGTTTGGGGTAGTCCTAATAAAGAAGATCCCTATACACATCCCATGAACTTTGAGGAACTTTTTGACACGTTTATATTCAATGGTGTGCACCTGGATTGTGTACGAATGAGGGTGTTTCCTTTCTCTCTAAGGGATAGGACAAAATCTTGGCTTCAATCTCACGCCCAAGGAATGTTTACCACTTGGAACCAACTTGCTCAAGAATTCTTGGCAAAGCATTGTCCACCCGCAAGAACCGCCAAATTGAGAAATGAAATTACCTCATTTAAGAAAGATGTTGGTGAAAGTTTAGGAGAAGCTTGGGAATGGCTCAAGGAATTGCTAAGGAAATGTCCTCCTCATGTGATTCCTTTGTGGCTTCAAATCCAAACTTTCTATAATGGTTTGACTCAATAGACAAAATCAATAGTGGATGCCTTCGCCAATGGTTCTATCTCTTACAAGACACTAGAGAAAGCTCAAGAGTTACTCAATAGGATGGCCAATCATTATTATCACGGAGCAATGACTCCATCAGTGGCTGCAACACCAAGCCAATCAAGCTAATGCACATAATGGAGTGTTGAATTTGAACATGCAAGATGCTCTTTTGGCACAACAAAGTATGTTCATGAATATGATGAACAACGTTGCAAAAGCATTGGAGAACTTAGGAAAACCGAGTAGTGTGAATGCAAGGTCTTCTTCTCCAACCCAACCAAGCATGGAACATGATTTTTGTGGAGATGGTCAGGCAAATGGATAATGTAAAATGCCTTATGGGTCCAATGAGCAACTCAACTATGTGTCTAATCAATCATCATTTCCAAGGAACCCATCTAGAGTTTATGAAAACACATATAATCCCTCTTGGAGGAATCATCCTAATTTTTCGTGGAGCAACACCAACAATCAATCCAATCTTCCTTATCAACCAAATCCCCCACCTCAAAATGTCCAACACAATCAAGCTTCAAGTTCCTCACTATACCTTATCAACCGCCACATCAAAGAAATTTCTAAACCAACTCGTATCAATCTTTCCGTGATGGCTAACTCTTCATTGCAAAACCAACAACCAAGACCTCCCTTCCAATTTGCAAATTCTTCCAAACTTATGTATAATGACCAATATTCTCTACGAGAGAATGTGTGTGAAGATGCTTGGAAAATAGAATCGGAGTATTTGAGAAGAGCGTTGGAAAGGAAAAAGGAAGAACGTAAGAGAGATTTTGAGAATTTGAAAGCTTCGACGAGAAATTTGGAAATTACATTGGAACAATTGGCAAGGTTGAATAATGAAAGACCTCTAGGACATTTCCGAGTGATACTATTCTAAATCCTAAGAAGCAATGCAATGCCATAACCCTAAGGAGTGGAAAAGAGTTAGTGGAACCTAAGAAGAAGAAAAAGGTGGAGAAAGGAAGTAAGGAACAAAAATTTAAAGCAATTGAGAATGAAGGGTAGTTGTTGGTGATGAAGACAAGAAGGAACAAAAGAATGAGATCAAGGTATCCAAGAAGAAGCATGTGGAGGAACCTTTGAAGATAGATGAACCATCAATAAAAGTGCCATTCCCTCAGAGGCTCATTGATCCAAGAAAGGAGGAAAAAGAAAAACAATTCAACCACTTCTTGGGTATGTTAAAAAGGATTAATGTCAACGTTCCTTTAATTGATGTCCTCACTAAAATCCTAACTATGATCGTTTCATAAAAGATCTTTTGGCAAGAAAACAAAAGTGGGATGATGATGAGAAGGTATGCTTTGATGCCAAGTAGTGCCATTATTCAAAGAAGGCTACCCCCTAAACTCAAAGATCCTGTTAGTTTTATGATACCGGTGAATATTGGAGGAAAAACGTGGCATCGATCACTTTGTGATTTTGGGGCAAGCATAAATATCATACCAAAGGTCATCTATGACAAATTAGGGATCAATAATGTTAAGCCAACTAATATCACACTCCAATTGACGGATTTATCTGAGAGGAAACCATATGGCCCGTTGGAGGATGTGCTTGTTCAAGTTGAAAAGTTGGTATTTCCCGTTGCTGTCTTGGGAATCTGCTAGATATGGGTGAAGAGAGTGAGATTCATTTGATTCTAGGGAGGCCTTTCTTGTCAACCGCTCATGCATTAATCGATGTGAACAAGGGGAAGCTGGTTTTATGAGTTGAAAATGAGTCAATTGAATTTGATGTGTTTGAATATAATGATAATATTCCCATTGTTCAAAAAAAATGTGCTAACCAATCTCTTAATTCTTTCCTTGCTAGGTCAAATGAAGAGAAAAATGAAGTTAACCAAGGCAATTCGCTCAAGCAAGTGATGGAAATAAAAGAAGATTTGAGAATTGAATTGAAGAAAAAACCATTCGATAAGGGGTTTGAGGTGACGAAGGATCAAGATATATTTGCTAAGGATCGGCAAAATGGTGATGTCAAGAAGTTGAAAAGCCACAAAAAGAAAAGAAAATGGTTTGAGAAACAATTGGAGACGTTAATTGGTGTACTCGCGATGGCTAAGGCTTGGAAGAAAAGTCTTGTGAGTGGAAGAATCGAGAATCAAGATTTGTTTAATCATGAAGAAAAAGAGGATTAAGCTTCTTTCGTGGAATCCAAAAGGAAAGGATGGCCAACCATTCTCAAGTACTTGGAATGAACGCCCATGCCATAGTCAAGCTAGCGACTATCAAGAGCGCTTCTTGGGAGGCAACCCGAGTCTTTAATTTAGTTGTTATTATTTTCTTTGGGTATGTGATTTTTTAATTAGTTTGATTTTGAGTAATTTGGTTTGAATTAGGTTAGAATTTTAGTCTAGAAATATAAGTGTTTGAATTGAATAAATGATGCTAAAGAATGAAGGAAATCGTCATCTTAACTTGTTAATTTTGTGTTTGTAGGTTGTGTATGGAATTGGAGAAAAGTGATGAAGGGTGGAGAAATTTTGGCTAAGTGTTGAAATACACTTTGCGGAAATTCAGCTCCAGATTGTGATCTCAAATTCCAGATCGCGATATGGAACTCAAACTTCTGCAAAGGCTAATTTTCATCTGAGTCGAGATCGCAATCTCAAATAATCGTCTCGATATCGCAATCTCAATTCTATCGAAATCACGATCTCAGAATCGAGATTCCGATCTCGAGATCAGTCCAGATCAGAATCTGGAAAATCCAAATCGCAATCTGGAAAATCTAGATCGTAATCTCGACAAGCAAAAAGGATTACTTATGCAGCTCTTCTTATTTTTTTCTCAAAATTTTCCAATCTTCTTCTCTTTCAATCGAAAAAATCCTTCCTCAATCCCAAATTTTTTTCCATTTTCTTCCATTGAAAATCACTCCAACCATCATAACCCACTACTAACATCTTTCTACTTCTTCCTAGGATCATCAAGGCAAGGATATTGAAGATGAACATTTTCTCTGTTTTTCATGATTTAGCACCTTGACTTTTAATTACTTTTATTTTCAGTATTTTGATTTGGGATATTTTATTTTTTCTTTTGAGTAGATTGGCTGATGGCGTTAAGCTCACACTAAATAGATATCTTTTTGATGCTTCATGGATTAAATCTTTTTGAGAATTGCATTGTTGGATATTTGGTGTGGTTTTTGGTCATGTTTATTGACTAATTAGAGTAGATTGGCTAAGGGCCTTAAGCTGATGCCATTTTTGCAATTATTGATGAGTTGAATTACATGTTGATTTTTATGGAGCTTAATTGATGAGTTGCATGGCTTGGTTAAATACTCTTAGCACTTTTACTCAGTTTCAATTGTCAGCTTAAAATTGTGTCGTAGTTTGAGTAGTTCTTGCTATTGGTGGACATGTCTTTGTGGTGGATTTTGGGTGAGTGGAAGGATGATTTATTCATCAACTTGAATAAAAGAGGCTAGTTTGGGGGTTTTTATTTTTCGTGTGGGGAATGGTTATTTTGTGCATATTGATGTCACTTGATGTATAATGGATGGAAAATTGATCAAATAAGTACTCGATGATGATGAATTTTGACGTCCAATACTATATAATTGAAGTATTTAATTGGGTCATTTCATGGATTTAAGTGTGAATGAGTAGTTTTTTTACAACATAAAGATAGATTTCAAAAACTTGGCATTACTATTTTGTCAAAAAGAAGTACTGAAAATTTAGAAAAATTTATTTAAAATATTGTTTCTGATCAAATCACTTATATTATTTTGTTAGATGATTTATCTTTTGGAAAAAAAGTGAATTAAATGAAATAGAAGAAATTTTGGGACATTTTGTGTGTAAATAGGGAATATTCTTCTAATTTATGAATAATTGGTATTTGAGATTAGTTTTAAGTACATGTCAATCCTTTTCCTTGGTTTAGGGTCATCTTTAATAAAAAAGAAAAAAAAAATTGCTTTTATGAATAAGGCAAGTACGGGATTTTAACATGTACCCATGTTGTTTTTCCGAAATAAACCATTAGAGTAGTAATAAGGCGAGTACGGGATTTTGACATGTATCCATATTGTTTCTCCGCATTAAGCCATTAGGAATTGTATTTTAGTAAACTAATAAGTTAAGAAGTAAATGTTTGTAATGCTTATCATTGATCTCATATTACTTATTCCTTAAGATTGTTAGAGGTCTATTCCCAAAATGTGTGACATTTGCATTTAAGTAGATTCCTAAATGAACTTCTATTTTCGTGAGGCCTAGTTGGGATAATTGACTAACTCCATAATATTTGTGATTTGAGAAGCAGTGATGTTTTAAATGGATAGAACTAAAACGTTTGGTAATTCTTTATGAGAATAGTAATTCTTGGTGACTTGAAATCTTGTGTAGTAAATGAACGTGTGCTTCTTTGTAGAAAAATTACAAATTTGGATTGACTCATTTAAACACTCCACTTATCATATAGTATTGAAAGTTTCTTGAGAGGTTTCTTAATTGTTCTAAGTACATCTACAATTCATCAAGTGTTTTGTCAATTTTGGTCGTGTTTATGTTTTTAAGTGTTAGTAGGGTTCTTTTAAATTTTGTTTTACTCGGGACTAGCAAAACGCTAAGTTTATGGGTGTGATAACTCTAGTAAATTAGAGTTATTTTACTCTAAATTATGGCATTTTGATAGTTTCATAATTAAATTTCGGACTTTGGTTAATTAATTGAAGGTTTTAGTTAATTTCTTTCATATGTGTCTATATTTATGTTCTTGTTAAATATGATAAGTTTTTATTAAAATTTTAGCTAAATTAATGGCTTAATTGGACTAGTATTATGCAGGTCTAAATTAGAGGTTGGAAGTTGGAATGAACAAAATTCAAGGACCAAAATGCAATTATAAAAGAAATGAAGGCTTGTTGGGAGGAGAGTCCATATTGCGATCTAGAGTAGACTCAGGAATAAGCCAATTTATTTTGCAGTCCATGTCGCGATCTCATTTCTTCCAAATTGCGACATGGACTCGCTTTTAGCTTAAGTTGTAAGGGCAATTTTGTAATATTCTAGCAACCATTTTTTTTTTTTTGCAATGTGTAATACTCCACTATTTAAATTACTTTGAAGATGTAATAGAGAAAAACGTAGGAATACAGTAAGTAGGTAGTTAGTAATTTTTAGGGTAGATTAGAACAACTTAACTTTCAAGATTCCTTTTAATGAAAAGTTCTCTTTAATCATCCCTTAGATCTAGTTTTAATTTCCTTGCAAGTATAAATTTTGATTAGCTAGTTGTAGTGGGTTAATCATTAGCTTCAAGTAGATATAATTTTTACTTACTTTTTATCTTAAATTAGTGAGAATCTCATTGCTTTCATTCTAGGGTTTCATAGAGAAATTAGGGTTCTTGTTGATTTATTGCTTTTTAGTTAAGAATTTTTAATTTTTGCATTAATTTCTAGTTAATTTTTAGTGGGATTTCTTTATTATTATCAAAAATCCAAAAATATTTAGATTTCAATTTTAACTCTTTCCAAATTCCAGTTTAGAAATGGTTGCTTCTAGTCTTCAAAACTTCTTTTATGTAGTTTTTTAAATTTGGTTAATCACTTGCTTTTTAATTTTAGTTTTATTTTGGTTAATTTAGAGTAGAATTAAGTGCTTTTATTAGGATATAGTAGCTAGTTTCTCAATTCCGTAACTACTGTCTAAGATTAGTTTCATTTACTTGCTATAGTAGATAATTTAGCTTAAAATTAGGTTTAATTGCTTGAGTTTAATGATGGCTTTGAGTAGTGTAGTTTCATCTCCTATTGTTTGAATTTGCTTAACTATACAAAGATCCGTAAATCTTGGCAATTGCTTGCCAAACAATGTTTGTGGGAACGATACTCACTCATCCTATACTACTATCAACTTTGTATACTTGCGGAAGTGAGGTAGAGTATAGTGATTTTTTGAGGTTAATTATTGCTTGTTTGTTTTTAAAGTTGAACTCTACCCATAACAAACAATCACTAGTATTGTATATTAAGTTGTATACAATAAAAATTGCAAAATTATTAACTAATTATTTAGCTACATCATCAGTAATGTTGGATAGACTACAAGGTGGAGGTGGTAAGCTCACGATGTGCTAGAGGATCGGGTCTTAAACTAGCTAAAGGGAAATTCTAATTGCATGTACCCAATCCATGGTATAGTGTCATGGATACCTGCTTATATTAATCCAATGTTGAGTCACATCACCCAGGGTGATGTGGCCCAACATACTAAGGAGTCCATAGCATCGGTCCATGTAATAATTTTTCTTGGCTAAATTGTTCTAATGATGCATTTAGCTTCGTGTCCATACTTTGTAGTCCTACATCCTTAATGCTGTTGTTTAGCCTCAAGGACTCTAGTAGAATTAGCGAATCTAGATGCAGAAAAAGAGGCTCTAGCTATTTACTATGTCCTTGTATGCTGGCCACATTAAACACACTTCCAAGGACTCCATCTACTACCTCTAGGCACAGTCATTAGGGTGACTGCCACATCTTTGGAGACATTTAAAGACAAATCAAATAGAAGCCAACTTGTGGAGTGTAGGTTGTCCAGGACAAATACAACTCGCTCTTGAGGGCTTGTACTTAAGAAACTTCATTTTCTAGTGTCGCTAAGGTTTCTCAAGCTTGTTTTAATGACACGACTTAGTTTATGTATTGAACTACTAATTGAAAGGACAATACAGAATTAGAACCTTAATCATAAAATTAATATGAAATCATCTACAAGAAAATGGCCCTTAAAATATCATTTGTGACCAAGGAAAACTTATCACTGTCTTGTACCAAGTGTTACAAGATTCAAGACCTACACAAGCATTAGCAATGAGACTTGTAGTTGTCACTAATAAGAAGGATTGAGTGACAAGAAGTAAGTGGTTGTCATTATAATAAGAAGGATTTGGTCTGACAACCTTAGATTGTTGTTGTCACTGATCATATAGTGTACGCAACAGAAATACTCCTTAGTGATAAAGTCGTCAGTGAACTTCCTAATAACCGTGACAGCTTTGAATGTAGTCACTATTGCCACATTGCTGTTGGCTTACAAACGCCTTTTGTCAACACAATATAGCTTTCTTGATTTGGTAACAAAACTTATTAATTTTTACTATCTCTAAACAACATTTTCTAAATTGTTTAGCCAATTTGTTTAATTTTAATCATATGACTAATGAGGATTGCATAGATTGTTGCACAATCTATACATGCAAGTGCACGTATCGTTACAAGTAATAAAGTGATAAGTAGAGTTCGTTTCCACTAGGACTTTATCCTAATCCCACTAAGTACTAAAATTAGAACAAAATAACTCTATCCAAAAGAATAATTGTTGATAGTACTTTAATAAAACTAACTAACAATATGAATTGAAATAAACCAAATAATTAAAGATTAAATCAGATAATGAAAAATCCTAGGGTTTAATTGTCACTTGTCGATCTCTTTCTATATCTTGTCTCTATTCTCTCTTGACTATGATTTTGGATTATTAATCTACGGTTTAATGTAATCAAATGCTTTCCATCGAACTCCATGCAAATCTACTAATTCCAACCAACACACTATATTTCTATGTAAATTCGAGCCAAGATTAGTACATAATAATGAACCCTAATTTGATTGCTTAAGGTGGATAGATATATTTCTATCCCTGCATACAAAATAGTTTTAATCAATGAGCGCGAAATGTTCTAAACAATGAATATTTAAACTTGTTCTAACCTTATGTATCCTTTCTCAATTTGAATTTAAGTCTACAATTAACTCTAGAGGGTGCCCAATCATCTAGAGCATTAAGAACAATTCTAATAAATAATCCTACTAATTAAATGTCCAAGAAAGATTAACAAAACTCAATATCTAGACTTCAAAACAAGCTTCAATGAAACCCTAAAAAATTAAATTAGTGAACAAATAAATCTATATAAATAATGAAGAAAGAGTTTACAATCATCTCCATACCAAAGAACCAGAAGAATAAGGTAGAAGAATGAATACTCTAGTTAGAAGTCTTGATCTTCAATCTTGCTCCTCATCTAAGCTTGGATGGATGGATGGCTTCTCTTGATGTAAGACTGGCCTAAGACTCTCTACATATCCTTAAAAATATCATAAAACACTTATTTATGGAGTTTCTAGCATTGTACAAAGTTTTAGGCTGAAATAAGCCCAAAAGTCCACTACCCTAAGAAAAAAAAAAAAAAAAAAGAAATCAAAATCAAAATCAAAAGCAAAACCCAGTCTCCAGCCTTTAGGTGCGACTTGAAGGCTTTGGGCACGCTTGCGCCTTCTTCTTTGCTGGATGTGCCCAGGCTTTACTTCGTTTTACTTTGTTTTCTTCTCGTTTGACCCCTGAATGATCCCAAACCTAAAAAATACATTAAAACACATAAATAAGTGTAATTAAATCTTAAAAAAGATAAACTAATATTTTGGACTAAAACCCTAAAAATGATCATAATATCCCTCCTTACTAAATACAACCTTGGAATCTAATTAAAATTCAAGCTAAAATGTATTTAAATAACTCTTTTTTGGAGAATTAACACACCTCTAGCTTGAAGTTTTACTTGTCCCGACAAAAACAAAACAACAAAACACACTAAGTTTCTTTAATGCATCTATCGTCATAATAGGGTAAACTAAGCAAGTAGAGGAATGAACTCAATATGTATATAAGGAACCTTGCCAATCAATTTCCCAAATCATCGTCATAAAAGTGGTAAACTCTTCACTTGTGAAAGCAAATATCTCTGGCTCACTAGTCGATAAAGAAACCCATTGAATAAAATCTTAACAAGTTGGAAGCAATTACAAATACAATACTCACAAATGCAAATGAATTCAAACCAAGGATCAAGTATGTATTTAAAGCTTGAAAAGTAGGATAAGGGATAAAGGTGCAATATATTTGGATCAAAGTGCTCATGTCACCTTAGACACATGGGTGAATAACTTGAACCATAACCCTCTAGATCATTCCTTAATAAGAATAGCATTTAACCAACTACTACCCTCGAAGACAAAAAAGTACCTTTCTTAATACAAACCAAAGGAATTTTTCTTCTTTATTCACAACACTTAACATATAAATTTTTTCTTCTTTTCTTTTCTTCTTTTCAAATTTTTTTCTTTTTTTTTTCCATTAACATAGCACAACATAGGGGATTTGCAGCAAACAAGCAATATAATTTGACTTTTTCCCATTCAAACAGAACATTTCCTTTCCATCTAGCCACTATTACATCATAACCATAGTATTGATGTTGCATACCACCAACACTAACTAAGGTGATGGGTAGAAAGAATAAAAAAATAAATCAAGTCTTATTCCCACTAAGTGTGGTCGGCTGCATGAATCTTGCTACGCCATTGCGCTCTATCATGGACCATATCTTTCTCAATTCCCAGATGGGCTATATCTTTCTTACAAGTTACCCACCAATTCTTTTCGGTCTCTCCTTACCCCTCTTATGTTGACTATTCTCTCTAAAATCTACTCTTGTGACATGCCCTTCTGCTGGCCGTCTTAACACATGACCTAACCACCTTAAGCGTGTTTCTCTCATCTTCTCATCAATAGGTGCTACTCCAATTTTATCACGAATATACTCATTGAATATTTTGTCCATCCTAGTATACCTACACATCTATCTTAACATTCGTATTTCTGCTACTCTCATCTTTTGCTCGTGTGTGTAATTCATAGCCCACTGATCAATTCAGACTCATAAAGCATTGTTGGCCTAATTGCCGTTCTATAAAATGTACCCTTAAGTCATGAAGGAATTTTGCAGTCGCACATGATGCCATTCGCCATTTAGCCCAACCTGCTTGTATCTGATGTGTGATATCTCGATCTATACCACTACCACTCTGAATAACTGAACCAAAATACTTAAAATTTTCACTTACGGGTATATCGTGATTTTCGATACTAACCCCTATTCTATTCCTGTGTCCATTCTTACTAAACTTAAATTTCATATATTTTGTTTTTGATTTACTAAGTCTAAACCATTTTGCCTCAAGTGCCTCTCCCAGATCTTGAGTTTAGCATTAACCGTATGTTTGGTTTAATCTACTAAAACAATGTCGTCTGCAAACAACATACACTATGGCGTTTCCTTCTTATGTTTTTTGTAAATTCATCTATAACCAATGCAAATAAATAAGGATTTAAAACTGAAACTTGTTGTAAACCTATGTTTATAGGGAACTCTCGTTGTGTCAACCCTCTTGGGATTCTAACACTTGTAACCATATCCCTATTCTAATACTTGAGTCCATATATGCTACTCTGACTCCAATTTTTTTCTAAAAGTCTCCACATAACTTTTCTAGGGACTCTATCGTATGCCTTTTCAAGATCAATCAAAATCATGTGCAAATCCTTTTTCTTAGCCTTGTATCTCTCGGTAAGTCTACTTAAGAGATGTATGGATTCAGTAGTCCCTGGCATGAAACCAAACTGATTATTTGACACCTTCATTTCATAACCTTCTTTCTATCACCCTCTCCCAAAGTTTTATCGTATGGCTGATTAACTTAATAGCTCTGTCATTCACACAATTTTGTATATCCTCTTTGTTTTTGTATATGGGTACGAGAGTACTCTTATTCCATTGGTCGGGCATCTTTCGACTCTTCAATTTTTTATTGAAAGATTTGTAAGACAACTTATGCCATTCTTTCCTAAGCATTTCCACAACTCAATTGGAATATCATCGGGCACATCTAGATGACCAACAAATTTTCCTTTCTTCATCTTCTTCAAAGCCTCTTCACCTCTGATTCCTGAATCCTTCGATAATACATTACGTTTCTATACTCCTCAAACTTATCTAACTTTCCCAAAATAATATCATCTCTATTTTCTTCATTGAATAGTTGATGGAAGTGTCTCTCTCATCTTTCCTTGATTTTCTCATCTCTTAGTAGCACCTTATTATTTTCATCCTTGATACACTGGACTTGGGTTATGTCCTTCGTTCTATGTGCTCTTGTTTTAGCAATTCTATAAATATCTCGCTTTCCTCCTTAGATTCTAATTTTTGGTAAAAATCTTCAAAATCCCTATCCATCGCTTTACTTACAGCCTTTTTTGCCTTCCTTTTTGCAAGCTTATATTTCTCAATATTCTCGTCACTTCTACAACTATGTAAAACTTTATAGTTAGTCCTTTTAACTTTGATTTTATCTTGTACATCTTCATCCCACCATCAAGATTCCTTGTTCATGGGGGTCATAACCTCTTGACTCTCCAAGTACCTTCTTAGCCACGATTCTTACTCTAGTTGCCATGTCATTGCATAAAGTGTCAGAATCTCCTTGTAAGTCTCAAATACTTTGCCCTAACAGATATTTCCTAAAAATTTCTTCTTTTTCCTTCTTTAAATTTCTCTACTTAATTCTAGGTAATCTAAGTAGTTTCCTTCGACTAATGTGATGTTTAAACCTCAAGTTCACCACCAAAAACCTATGCTAAAAGTTTAAACTTTCTCCAGGTATGATTTTACAATATCTACAAACCCATCTATCTTTCTTTCTTGAAAAGAGAAAGTTAACCTATCACTTTGTTGAACCACTTTTACAGGTAACTAAGTAATCCTTCCTCTTCTTGAAAAAAGTATTGATAATGCACAGGTCGAATGCCATTCCATACTCCAAGATGGACCATATCTACCATTCACCTCTTCATAATCCTCATTATCTCTTTCCACATGTCCATTTAGGTTACCTCCTATAACCAAATTTGCTTAACTTGAGGGATACTACCTATCATTACATCTAAATCCTCCAATACGTAGCCTTAATGGACTTATCTAGACTAACTTGAGGTGCATAGACACTAAAGCTATTAACAGTTTTGCGTTCTAAAATTAGTTTTAGGGACATAATCCTATCTACTTTTCTAGTCACCTGCACTACTTCATCCTTCACTGACCCATCTACAAGAATACCTACCCATTTCTAGTCCTGTTTAATCTTGAATACTAAAGTTTAAATCCATAATTATCTAATAGCTTAGCCTTTTCTCTTACCCATTTTGTCTCTTGTAAACTTAAAATATTAATTATTCTCCTAATCATTATATCTACCACTTCCATTGATTTACCAGTAAGAGTTCTAATATTCTGAGTTCCAATATTCCAAGTTCCTATTCTAATCCTATTCTCCTGAACATTTTTCTTTCCCACCACCATCTCCCTATTTTATGAGGACCCTTGCATATTTTTCACTACACCCAGACTGCTCTCATTGAGATGTAGTGGCCCTTGCCCATTATTCGCCGCACTAAGACAATGTGATGCATCGCGTATGGGGAATGCCCTACTATTAATGCAATATCGTAGTGGATTTATCTCAAAAAATTGACAAAGTTTTACGCTGGCTGTTGACCTAACACAGCCTTCCTTCTTTAGCCGGGCTTGGGACAGGCTATGCTAAAACAAACTCGACATAGGCGGAGTTTGATAGGTTGAAAGAATGGTAAAATAAAAAGTTAAGTTGGCTAAAATAACATAGTTATCCAAGAAATAAGGCTTATAAAGTTCAAGAGGGGACACTAGAAATTATATTTCAACTGGGTAGGCATTTTGGCACTAACGATCCAAAGAATTTGTAAATCATTTCCTTGGTTTAAAATTCACTTATATTTTCCAAGTATCCAATCACACACAATTCCAACGAATACCACAAGCTAAAGAAATCGCAAGGCAATCATGATTAACACTCAATGCAAATTATCTCACTTTCTCCCATACCCCCAATCAGAGGAAATCATTTAAGAACATACTGGTAATTCTTCCATAATTTATAGGGTCCAAAAAGTAAAAATTTTATATATAGTTTCAATCCAAACACTATAACAAAAATAGTCCTCTTGAAATATTTTTAAACTACACATAGACTCAAAAGCAAATGAACACAAAAAATTACTAAAATGAAAAGTCCTTTTGTTTAACTCTCTACAATTAATACTTCAGGCAAAGAGGTTGTAGAAATCCTAAAGGTTCCGGTTCGGTAATTAAGGAGCCTTTTATGTAGTTAGATCCTCAAGATTGATAAAAAAAATAAAATGCAAAATAAAATCAAATACACCACACCTTCTTAAATTCATGAACAAAATAAAAACTAAAAATAGCACAAGTACACATTCCAAACGCAACCCAAACAATAATGGAAGAATAAGAATATTTAAAGACATACAGTACTCCCCTCATGATGCCAAGGTAGTTTAGGAATCTTTAGATAACAAACAACCCTAGGAACCCATTGGAAAGCTTCATGACAAAGCCAAGGTGGCTTCGCTATCTTTAGATAGTCATATGCATGTTCAAGTGTTTACTCAGCATCTTGGCGATAATCCCATGCAGCACTTCCTATAGTATATGACGGAATCTTCTTGACAAATTGGAGCTTTATGCTGCTTAGCTCAACCTCCATAATAAGGATTGGTTCTTGAATTTGAAGTAGAGGTGATATTTCTTTTATCCGTAACCTACTGCAAATTTGTCTAGAATAGCTGCATCTATCTCATAAGTCATTTGACATGTAATCTATGATATCTTACTTTGCCAGATTTTCAGATGTGCCCTTCTTATCCATTCCATCTTATGAATTACTACTTGCCACTGGCTTTAAAGGTTGATCCCCAAATAAAATCCCTAGTTGCTCTACTGAGAATATCGTCACTAAATGATTGCATTATTAGTGGCATTTCTGATGTTGCAATGACAAGCTTTCAAATCTACTTCTCCAAACTATGTATTAAAGAAACTACGCCTCATTTGAAATCCTCAACCTTGTCTCTATTAATTCAAAATATCTTGTTATCCTTTCCACAAGATTGGTCTTTTCTTCCATACGAGACCATTCATCTTCTGGATGTGGTACTACTTCATTAAGTGGATTTGAGTAGTACTACTCATATGGGTAGCACAGGTAGTCTAAATACTCCTCCAACTAGGATTGTATGTATTATTATACAAATATCACACCTGTTGAATGAATTTGAATGGTTAGTATAATCATGAGAAGGAAGAACATATTTGTTACCTGTATGATATTCATAGCTCCCGTGGGTTTCCACAACGAAAGTTATAGGTAATTTACATTTGCATTACATTATCTAACTTCTTATTTAATCCTTGTAGTTACACTACCAATTCTGAGTACATATTATCAACATAAGCACAAGCAGTTTCATCAATTAACCATGGATACAAACTTTTATATATAATAAAACTATTAAAAACAAGAATAAAACTGAAAAACTAAGATCAATATTAGTAGAAAAAAATAAGAAGAAACAAGTTTGAAATAGAACTAGTTTTCTTTGTATTAATATTAGTAGAGATTAAGAACTAAGTCCCTGACATTGGCACTAAAACTTGCTGCGTGACTTATACTGCAAGTGCAAGTATCGTTACAAGTAATAAAGTGATAGTTGAGTTCGTTCCCACGATGACTTTGTCTTAATCCTACTAAGTACTAAAATTAGAACAACCTAGCTCTATACAAAGAATAATTATTGTTCATATTTTACTAAAACTAACAACATGAAATTAAATAAACCAAATAGTTAAAGAATAAATCAAATAATGAAAAGTCCTAGGGTTAAATTGTCACTTGTTAATCCATTTTCATATCTTGTTTCTCTTCACTCTTGATTATGATTTCAAATTATTAATCTGGGGTTTAATGTAATCACATGCTTTCTATCAAACTCCATGAAAATCTATTAACCTCAACCAACCTACTATTTTTCTATGTGAATTTTGAGTCAAGATCAACGAGATTTTGCATAATAATGACCATAATTTTATTGCTTGAGGTGAATAGGTATATTTCTATATGTACCCACGAAATGGTTCAATCAATAAGCAAATGTTCCAAAAAAAAGACTATTCAAGCCTGTCCTAATCCTATGCATGCTCTCTCAATTCAAATGAAGGTTTACAATTCATTCTAGAGAGTGGTCAATCATCTAGAGGCGTTAAGAAAAATTCGAGTAAATAATCGTACCAATAAAATATCAAAGAGACATGAACAAAACTCAATATGCAGACATCATGAAAAGCTTCAATTGAAACTCTAGCTAATTAAATTAATGAATAAATAAAACTATATAAATAATCAAGAAAGAATTACAGTCATCTCCATAGCAAAGAATAAGAAGAATAAAGTACAAGAATGAAAACTCTTGTTAGAAGCCTTAATCTTGAATCTTGCTCTTTATCTCAACTTTGGATGGATCGCTGATTTGTCTTGATATAAGACTAGCCTAAGAATATCTACATAATCTGAAAAATATCCTAGAAAACTTAGTTATAGAGTTTCCTGGGGTTATACAAAGTTTTAAGTCAAAATAAACCCCGGAGAGTCCTAAACTTGCCAAAAAAAGAAGTCAAAACACCATTTCTGGATAATGCTAGTTATGACCAAGGAACTCTAGGCATGGCTATGCCCAACCTTTAGCCCCTAGCCAAGGCTTATTGCTGCCCTCTTCTCTGCTGGCTATGCCCCGACTTCACTTTGTTTTACTTTGTTCTCATCCGTTTACCTTCCAAATGATCCAAAACCAACAAAAACACATTAAAATAAATAAATATATGCAACGTAACCTTAACAGAACATATAACTCATATTTTGGATTAAAATCTTAAAAATAACCAAAATACCTCTACTTACTATACACAAATCTCAGTATCTGATTAAAACCCAAGCTAAATTGTACGTAAATAACTCTCTCCTAGAGAGTTAACACAGACCTAACTGAAATTTCAAAGCACTAAGCCTATCTACCAGTGATAAAATTGTTTATTTAAAATCTTAATTAATTCATTTATACTATTTGTTGATAATTAGCTAGTAGATTATCCACATAGTACAATAGCTTTACTAGCAGAGGTTTTAAAGATTTCAGTCCCCAAATATTTGGTATAATAACTTCATTTTGTGTTTGTTGGTTTCAGAACTCATTTCGGATTCTTAGAGGGAGGAGTTGATGTCTACAGCTACTCTGCACGAGCTTAAGAAAGTGGTTGGGCAACTAGATAAAGAAAGTGTTTTAGTGCTGGATGGTTTCTTGAGGGTTTTCTATGTTGGTTTTTGGGATATTATTGTTGATGACCTATTTTCAGCTATCCTAGAATTTTTTGAGGGGGTTCCTTTGTCGATGGGCATTGCTTGTCCTTATTCCAAAGAAGGATAACATTAGCTCTTTCGCTGACTTTCGACCAATCTCAATATGTAACTATTTCAATATGATTTTTCCAATTCTTGGCTAACAGGTTGGCATGGATTCTTCCTTGTTAGCAATGATCTCACAAAAGCAATTGGGATTTGTACAACGTCATTCGATCGCGGACAATATATTTCTGTCTTAGGAATTATTTGCTTCATTGGACAAGAAAGCCCGAGGACATAATATGGTGATTAAATTTGATATGATGAAAGATTTGACAGAGTTTCTTGGCATTTTTTAAAGGCAGTCTTACGGAAAATTGGAATTCTGAATACTTTTATGAAGCTTGTTCTAAACAATTTGAGGGGTAGTTTGTTCTTTTTGCTAATTAATGGGGAGGTTTCAGGGTACTTTCAATCCTCGCGTGGAGTGAAGCAAGGGGATCCTCTCTTCCCTCTTTTGTTATTTTGTCTTTGGAGGTCCTTTATAGGGGTCTTAAAGCTTTAGTTGGATCGAGTAGGGTGCTATCATTCTCACTTCCTCGTGGTTCTCTGTCGGATTCTCATTTAGTATATCTGGATGATTGTATTATTTTCACGAGGGAAGATAGAAGATCTTTAAAATACTTGCTGAATTTTTTTGACTATATATATATATATATATATATATATATATATATATATAAACATATATATATCAAAAGGGGTCTGGATAGAAAATCGATTTTACTAAGAGCTCACTATTTTGCCCTACAAAGGCTAATTGTGGGATCACGGTCTCAATTGAATCTTTGACAGCGATGCACAGGGCTTCCTTTTCAATGACATACCTTGGCTGTCCGATCTTTCTTGGAAGGAAAACAAAAATTATTTTTGAGCGTCTATTGACTAAGATACGAAAATGCCTAGAGGGTTGGAATCAAAAATTGATTTCTTCAAGGGTAAGCTTATTCTGATTAAACACGTTCTTTCCTTCATTTTGATACATATCTTGTCTGTACTTTATCCCCCAAAAGTAGTGGTTAAGTCTTTGGAGCACTGTTTAGCATCATTCTTTTGGGATGCATCTGAAGGAGGGAGCAAACATCATTGAAGTCATTGGAGCTGGCTTTGTTTTCCTGCTCAAGAGAATGAATCAGGGTTCCGGGAATGGCTATTAATACCATTGTTCAAGCTTTTTCTCTCAAAATGTGGAACAATTTCTATGATTCATCTTCATTATGGGTTGATTTTTTGCATAAAAGGTACCTTAATACTTCGGCTAGAAACCCTTCTTGCATTTGGCACCGTATGTTAAAAGTTCCTAATGTCAGCAAGATTAATTTTCAAAAACTTGTTCGATCAGGGTACACTTCCTTTTGGTATGACAATTAGCTTGGATACTCTTATTCGCAATCTTTTTTTGAATCACCATTGCTGGAATTTTCAATCTCTTGGGTTGCAGCTACTAGCGGTGGTGCAACCTAAGATTATGGCTTTTCCTTTTTTCCTTTCCTCTTTCAATGATATTATGATTTGGAAACCGACTTCCAGTGGTGCATTCTCCACTTTCTCAGCTTATGAAGTCCTAAGGGCTCGTCGAAATAAATTAATGTCCAAGGCCTATATTTGGAGCGCTTGAATCCCGCTCAAAATTTCTGTATTTTTATGGAAACTATTGCACAGAGCATCTCCTTGGCATTCCACACTTGGAGGTCGATTCCGTCCTTCATGAATTCCAACTTTAGTGGATGCACTCCTCTTTGTTTGTTAATGGATAGCTTTGTTCACTCCTTCCTCAACTCATTTGTTGGCATATATGCTTTGTTTCATACATTCACTTCAGATTAAAAGCCCTTCAATCACTTTGTCTTTGCTTTGTAGATTGGAGGTAAATTCTAGATCAAGGCCGATGGCTGTGGCTTGGCACAGACCTCCGTTGGGTGTCTTTAAGCTTAATATTGATGGGTCTTCTCTAGGATGACCTGGTCATTCGGCGGGAGGAGGCATTTTGTGCGACTCGGCAGGTAATTTAATATTTGCATTCTTGACGTATTATGGGTCTTGTCTACGATGCCCTAGTCCTCATAGGAACGATCCTTACTCACTTGATCTACAAACATACCTTGTTTCCTTGCGAGCGTGTGTAAGTATTGATTAGGGTTATTAAGGCTTAATTTATTACTTTTTGATTGTGAATTAGATTACCTAATCAATACTTACCCAAACAAAGTCACAGAACATAAAATTGAGCATCTGGATTTCATGAACATACGCTCCAAATGGTATACATGTGAACAAAATAAGTCACCTTAACTTGTAAATTCCTTTCCTAAACTACTCAAACCATCAACAACACCTTAAAATTATGTAATAGTCCACTTAACTTGCAATTTAAGATGATATGGGCACAAATTACAAGAAAACTAAAGAAAATCATTAGCAAACATACAAAATAAATTATAAAAGGACATCGTTTGCCTTTTCTATAGCGCTTTTATTTATTGTCATTAGCTCGATGGGGTACTTAAAATTAGGCATTGACAAGGTAAACAGTCTCTAGTTCCTCCTTGACGATTCTTCCATAGTAGCATTTCACCAAGTGGCAATTAACCTTGACATTTCCTTGGATTCCTTAGAGCTCTACCGTGCCGTACGGGAATGTCCGCACTACTTCAAACAGTCCACTCCAATATCTTAACTTCAACTTTCCAGGAAACAATTTGTCTTGAGTTGTATAATAAAACCATTTCCCCGATTTTGAATTCCTTGCTAGAAATATGCTTGTCATGCCATAATTTTGTCCTCTCTTTATAAAGCCTTGCATTATCATAGGCTTCTCTTCGGAATTCATCAATTTGTTCAAATTTAGAAGTCTCTTCTTCCCAGCTTCCTTCAAATCATAATTAAGACTTTTGATTGCCCAATATGCCTTGTGCTTGGAGATGACAAGCCTTACCATAAATCATTCTACACGGAGACATCCCAATTAGAGTTTAGAAGGCGGTCCTTTATGCTAATAATGTGTCATCAACTTCTTAGACTAGTCCTTCCTTGAAGAATTCATAGTTTTCTCAAGAATGCACTTCAATCCTAATTAGATACTTCCAATTGTCCAGAAGTTTGCAGATGATATGATAGGGTTTGGGTGATTTCGTATTTGGACAAGACGGACTCAAACAATAAAATTTTGAAATGTTGTCTCTGCTCCTCCATCATTTATGATAGCTAGTGGGACATAAAACCTTGAGAAAATGTTCGTTCTCACTAAATTCACCACTACTCTAGCATCATTGGTTGGTACCGCCACTATTTCCACCGTTGTTGTGTGATGGTAGACAGGGGCCCATAAAATCAATACCCCACACATCAAAGATCTCACAAACTAGGATATTATTCAATGGCATTTCATCCCTCGTAGACAAGTTACTGGCACGTTGATATTCATCACATTGCATTACAAAGTCTCTTGCATCCCGAAATAAGATAGGTTAGATTAGTTCACTTTGAAGGATTTTAGCTGCCGTCCTTTGAGAGCCATGGTACCCTTCTACCGTTGAATAGTGTCAATGATATAGAACATTTCGAATCTCACTTTCTATTATGCATCTTCGAATCACTTGATCCTTACACCGGCCGTTAAGATAAAAATCATCCCAAATGTAATATTTCATCTCTGAAAGGAACTTTTTTGCTGATTGTACTCCATATTTTAGTTGATGGAATTACCTTGGCTATGAGAAAATTAATGATGTCTGCATACCAAAGTGCATCCTATCCACTCTTATCAGATGTTCCTCCGGAAAGGTCTCATTAATCAGCACCTTCTCATCTATTTTTGCCATTGGTTGCTCTAACCTTGATAAGTGATCTGCCACTATGTTTTCAGCTCCCTTCTTATCTACGACCTCCCAATCAGATTCCTACAATACAAAAATCCACCCGATTAGTATAGGTTTAGCATCATTTTTAGTCAATAAGTACTTAAGAGCTGGATGATTTGTATGAACGATCACCTTATTACCTATTAGATATGACTTAAACTTATCAAATGCAAATAAAATTGCTAGCAACTCCTTTTCAGTGGTGGACTAGTTCACTTGAGCTTCATTAATGGAATAGCTAGCATAGTATACAACATGCAAAACTTTATCTTTCTTTTGACATAATACCGCTCCCACAATATAATCTCTTGCATCACACCTTAGATCAACCAAGAAGGCAAAATCCAATTTGGAGGGACTATGACTGGTGCGGTAATCAAAACTTCTTTCAATTTATTAAAAGCAGATGAACATTCATTATTAAAACCAAATGGTACATCTTTTTCCAACAAAGTACATAATGTGCGAGAAATCAAAGAATTTTTTTTACTGAAACGTGAGTAAAAACTAGCGTGATCAAGGAAGCTCCTCACCCCCTTCACATTAGCAGAAGGTAGTAATTTTTCAATGACCTCTACTCTAGACTTATCTACTTCTATCTCCTTAACAGAAATTCGATGGCCCAACATAATCGCTTCCTTTGCCATGAAACGAGACTTTTCCCAGTTTAGTGCCAAGCTAGTAGACTCACATCTTTCCAAACCACAAGCAAGGTTTTCCAAACATGAATCAAAAGAATCACCAAAAACACTACAGTCATCCATGAAATTGTCAATCATGTCATGAAAAATAGCTAACATACATCGTTAGAATGTGCTAGAAGCATTGCACAATACAAAATGCCATACACCAGTAATCTAAAGTTCCATAAAGACAAGTAAAAGTGGTTTTCTCTTGATTTTCAGGGGCTATGGCTATTTGGAAATACCTGAATAACTATCTAGAAAGCAATAAAAAGCATGTCCTGATAGGTGCTCAAGCATTTGATAAATGAATGGCAAGGGATAGTGGTTTTTCCTAGTGGCTTCATTAAGTTTCCTATAGTCAATGCACATCTGCCACCCCATCACTAATCTAGAGGGAATTAGCTCATTTCTCTCATTTAAAACTATTGTGATTCCCCTTTTCTTTGATACTACTTTAGTCAGGCTCACGCATTCACTGTCACTCATGGGATAAATGATCCCGGGGTCTAGTAATTTCAAAACCTCATTTTTGACTATTTCTTCTAAAGTACGCTTTAACCTTTGTTGAGGTTATGTAGTTGGTATATAATTATCACTAAGGAGTATTTTGTGCATGCAAAGTGAAGGGCTTGTTCCTTTTATTTCCTAAATTCTTCATGCACTCCAATTACCCCACGATACTTTTTCAAAATAAAAATCAACTTTCCCAATTCAATGTAAAAAAGAGAGGCACTAAAAATGACAGGATATGTATTATTTTCTACTTGAGAAACATATTTAAGATGAGCAAGAAGATGTTTGAGCTCAAACTTGGGGGTATGTTGGTGGGATACCCCTATTACCTTAACTCATCACATTGCTCTCACCTGTAGCTTTTTTCAACTCTTCATCTTCAATGCTTTCTTGTTTGCTAGGCTACGTCTCACTATCATGGATGTCTTTCATATCTATAGTGTCATCTTCTATAGATTTCCTATAAAAATCATCAACTAATTCACCAATAATATCAACACTCATTACATTATCATATTAAGCGGGAAATTTAAAAGAATAAAAAACAATAAATAAAACAATGTCAGTGTTGACTCTGAATTGTAGATTTTAGACTTGGACATCTATAATGGCTTGTTCAGTGGCCAAGAAAGGTCTTCCCAGAATTAACGGGGTTACCACGAGTTAAGCATCTATATTCCTCCATGTCTGGCACTGTGAAATCTACTAGCAGGAATACTTTGCCCACTTTGACAATTAGATCCTTGACCACTCCCATCAGTTGCCTTACACTTCTGTCAGCCAATTGAAGAGTGACATTTGTGGGCATCAGTCCTCCGCCATTAAACTTTTTATACGTAGAATGAGGCATAAGGTTGACGGAGGCACTCAAATCACAAATGGCTTTTTGAAACGTCAACTCTCCAATCTCACATGGAATAGAAAGTGATCTAGGATACTTGAGTTTAGGGGAAAAATTCTTTTGGATGATGGTACTGCATCCTTTATTTAGACATAAGATCTCATTCCCCATTAGCTTCCTCTTGCTTGACAAAATATGTTTCATAAACTTAGCATAGCTAGGCATGTTTTCAACAGCTACAATGAAAGGAATGTTAATCTCAATATTTTTAAAAATTTCCAAAATCTCTTGAATTTCTTAGCTTTCTCATCCTCTTTCATTGTTTGTGAGAAAGGAATATACTTACTTGTTTACCCATTGACAATGAGAGATCCATGTTCTCACTGTTGGCCCCAAACAGCAACCTAAGAGGGGGGTGAATTAGGTTGTTTCTAAAACAAACCTTATGATGTGCTTATTAAGAAATGTAAACTTTATGCACCAAATAAAAACTTAAAGCACAAATGAATACAATAGATATTAAACAATTTAAGCTTAAAGAACAAATAAGAAGATTGGATTAAAAGTATCAAACCAAACTCCCAAGCTTCTCAAGCTTGGAGCTTACAACCACAAAGAGCTTCTTACAAGGAAACTACCAAGTTCTCAACTTGAAGTTTAGCCACTAAAAGTCTCTTCAAAGTAGGTGAGACAATAACCTCTTGTACACAAATGAGGATCACTCTTGCTCACACTAATTTCCTTTAGTTGAGCCAAGAGTTTTACACTCACAACCTCCCTTTGTTACAATTGTTATCTCTCAATTCTTATACTTGAAGAACTCTTACACTTCTAAGCTCTTTTCACAATACTACCCACACTATTACAACACTTGTACCTACTATTTCTCCCAAATAGCTCAAGTATTACTTGTAATCAATGTACAAGTCTCTTTTTATTTAATTCAGGCTTACGGTTATTTATAGTTGCCAAAAAACTACTTCCAACAACTTTCCAACGGCTATTTTCTGTTTACTGGAAAACTAGCTGTTGGACCTTTTGGACTGCCACTGCTAACTTTTGCGTCCGACGCTACATCCGTTCTCTGAGGGTATTCGTTCGGACGTTCGAGGATGTGTCCGAACATGCGTTCGATCGAAGCAGAGTCTTCTGGAAATATGATCGGACACTGTTCTTCGTCTGAGACTTGCTTCAAATTCTTTGTGTCGGACGATAACCATCGTCTGAAGCTCTATCTTTCGGACACTCATTTGCGTCCGTGGATTCTTCTGGTTGTTATGTTCGGATGATCCTTTGTGTCCAAACCTACCTATTTTTCTGCACACTTGTTTTCAAACTATTAGTGCGATTTGTGTCATCATCAAAACATGATTATCATAACTGGGGTTCAACACTCACCTTGTCACTCGAGTTCTGGTAGGTTTCTTTACATCATCCTTGCTCTTGAAAGATTCTCCTTTTCCCTTTTCCCTACTTTCATCCTCAATTCTTGCATCATCCTCTTCAACTCTCTTTGGTTCCATAGTTTCTCCACTCCTCAAAGTAACTACATTAACATACTCTCTCCTATGGGTACTATCCCTTGGGTTTAGAATGGTATTACTTGGCAATGCCTAAACTAATCTCTCATTAGTTTGCCAAGCTATTGTCCCAATTGAAGTTGCAAGTTATTTGTAGAAGCTCGCAAATTCTCATACTACCTCTGCAAAGTTTCCAATTCCATTATCATATTATCTTTGTTGGATTTATCATGGGTTACATGTGAAGGATTATTGGGATTTTGAGATGGGGTCTTGGTGGTGGTGGTAGTAGTGGTTAGTATGAGTTATTTTGTTGAGGTGAAAATTTTGGGCATTCCTTTGATTTAGTGAGGTGGTTGGTATGGTCTAGAGGATGAAATTTGGTTAGAAAATTTTTGTTGTACCTGGTTAGATTGGAAAGATGGATTTTGAACATTATTCTGATTATTACAGGGAAAATTTAATTGGGTACGCCAAGATAACTTATAGGTATTACCATAGGAGGTATGTTGATTCCTTGAGATGGAATTTTGATTGGAAATATATGGACTTGCTCATCTTGCATCATAGATGCTTTACATAGTTCATTTTGATGATTCCCTCTGCAGAAATCACAACTAAGCATTCGTTGAGATGTTAATGCTATGGAATTCACTGGACTCCTTCCCATATACTCTATGGCTTTTGTCAAATTTGTCGTCACACGTCACATTCATCATTATACCCTATTGAGCTAAGAAAACATCATTAAGATTCATCAAACCTCCTTGTTGGGCATTCACTTGATGCGCTTGCTATTGTGGTTGTTGTCCAACTGAATGAGTGATTGTCCCATGGTAGTAGTAGAGGTTGATGCCATTCTTTCTAACAGTTCTTGAGTTCCTTCTGAGGTCTTAAGAGGAAAAGCACCTCCTGCGCTTGTATTAACAATCAATCTTGTCTCCAAAAATAATCTACTGTAATATGTTAAAATTTATAGCCACAATGGAATAACATGGTGCGGACACTTTCTAAGCAACTCCTTGAAGCACTCCTATGCCTTGCTTAAACTCTCCCCAGTGATTTGTTTGAATGAAGTAACGTCATTGTGGAGCTGTGCAGTTCTAGCCCGTGGAATGTGTTTGGCTAGAATCCCTTGAGCCAATTGGATTCACGTGGTGAAAGTACCTTGTTGAAAATATTACAACCAAGACTTTGCACTATCTCTCAAAGAAAATGGAAAGGATCTCATTCTAATACAATCTGGATGAACTCCGTTGTACTTGACTGTGTCAATAACTTCCTCAAAATTTATTGCTACCAAGAATAATTCCCGGCAACGGCGCCAAAAATGTGTATGGATATATAATTGATAATATTAGGCCTTTTAGTTCACAAAGAAGTAATAAATAAAACCTTAATAACCCTAATCAACACTTACGTGCTCACAAGGATACGAGGTAAGTTTGTAGATTGGGTGAGTATGGATTGTTCCCGCGAGGATTACAGAACAATTGCTAAGGTTCACAAACCTATTTACTAGTTAGACAAATTAATTAATGATTTTGTTCTCTATCTAAATAAATTAGTTCTAGCCACTAAGAAGATTTAAAAATAAGAACAATTACTAAAGCTAATTAAATCTAATAAAGCTATTAACTATAACGAAATCAAACTTCAATTAATAAACTAGAAGAGTAAACACACTATGATTAAATTTAAACTACAAAATTTCAGTAAAGAATTAGAATTGAATTGAATACTAGAAAGCGAACTCAGTAATCGTGGTCGAAACAAAGATTGATGAATCTTGAAATCTTGATAAGAAATTAAAAAAACCCTTGAAAAGGGGTCCAACCAAACAAAAAAGGTTGCCAAAATCAACAAATTTCTCTGAAGCCCACTACGTCGTGCACACGTCCGCATGAAATCTCGTGCATGTGTGTGTTGAACAGAACCAAACATCTCCTCTCTGGAAGTTGCGCACATGTGCAAGTTCTAGTCGTGCATGTGCACGATTTCCAGAATGGCAGCATCAATGTCTACCTCGATTTGACCTTGAGGCTAATAGAATTTGTGAAAATTCAAAACATGAAAGTTATAGTTCTCTCTCTTAAATTTCCAATGCATCTTGAATCAACTCAATCAGAGCTTGGAAAAGAAAGTTATTCTTAAAATACCAAATAATATCCAAATATGCTCCTTTCTAGTGTACGTTTTCCATCCTTATGATTGTTCTCTAATCTTTTCATTGATTTTTATTCATTCCAAACCTACACAAACTAAAAATAAAATAATAAAGCTCAAAATCAACTCAAACATTGCTTGCATCACATGAAAACGCAGTAAATGATACATAAAATATAAGACATTTATGAGCTTATCACGAGAAAATCCCATACATAGCTTTTGTTTTTCCTTGAGCAAAAATAGAATTGAAACAGATAAGCTCATTGAAAATTTATGCAGCATATCTCAACAATTGTCCATATAAATAATCATGAACCAATCCATCATCAGAAGTAATCTAAGAACTCAAGAGTTCAAATGCTAATAAAACCTAGACATGAAATCCGGTGTGTGTGTGAATATAGCCATTCAATAAAAACTCAGTTTTCAGAACACTAGGATCAAATCATGTAAACTCTTAGAATTTTTCCAAACACCCCATACGAGAATTCCACGATATTCAGGAAAAAACTTAATCCCTTAATGTCAATACATAACAAACACAACTTACATAACAAATAAGTTAAATATAAAACAACAAAAAGTACGACATCATCTTAAAATAAAATCAAGAAAAACATAAAACATTAGCAGGTTCCTCTATGACAGTAATAAAATTCCAAGGCTTCAATGACATGATAATGGATCAATCAATTCTTGTCATGCCTAGAAGGTGCCAACTCCGGTAGAAATGGAGGGAAAAGAGGAAATGTGGACAAGTCCTCCCCTTGCTCACATTCTAGCTTTTGAACCTCTATGTTCTATTTCCAGGCATGCTGAAAGGGAATGTATGTATCAAATCGGCATCACATGTGCAACTTTTCCAACAAAATTTGCTCAAGAAGCTTCTCTTTACCTTAGAATTGGTTCATTACTCGATGGCTATGAAGTTAAAACCTGAGAATGGGTTAGTCTAACTGGGCACTCGTTCCATCCAATGTAATAGGCTTACTTGGCTTCAATTTTTAATCAACCGAATCAATCTTGACCCCTTCCTCCATACACAATGTAGTAATTAAATATGGAAACCACAAGCCAGATTGTTTGACTACTGTTGTATAACAAATCTAGGGCTAATCAGGTGGTCCACATCTACCGGCCCTCCCGAAGCAATAGTATATAAAAGTTTAGCTCACTCTAATATAACATATGTAGGATAACAAACCGGGAACTCAGAGGTGGCCAGATTGTTTGACTACTATTGTATAACAAATATGCTGGCTAATTAGGTGGCCCGCTTCTATCGGCCAGCCTGAAGCAATAGCATATTAAAGTTTAGCTCTCTTCAATGTAACATGAGTATGATATCTAACCGGGAGGAGGCGAGCACATAAAAATTTGAACCAAACTAACCAAATGGGTTAAAGCATATTAGCGTTAAAATGACATGGAGCACACGTGGTACCATATGTCCACTATATTTTAGCTGTGCAAATAAGGTTTGTGATGTCGCTAAGTTCCATGTTGGTGTAACGAATAGTCGGCCACCTATCATTGTGAACTCAATTTACTCTCAGTAGCCGATTGATCGTATTTCCAGAAATATCCACATTTTTTCCCCTGACATATACCTTAGTCTCACTATACTTAGCCAAATTAGCGTAAAATTCTTACACAACAGGGAGTACCATGTCCTTAGGGGTAGATGTGAAATAATTCCACCCACACGTCCTAATGACATGGCCAAATCTTTGGGGCAGTAGTACTAGGGATTTGTATACCCTTTTCCTTAATTGCTGCCCTTATCAAAATATATAACTTGTACTTTTTCTGAGTAGCAGCATTTAGGAATTGCTCTTGAACATTTTCCTCTATTGGATTTCCTTGAGGTTCTTGTTGTGGTGCTGAGGAAGAAGAGTCTTCGGTTATCGTAAGATTTGCTGGTTGTTTTCCCTTGCCTGCAATTCCTACAAAAAATGTAATATGAGATACAAAATACCTAAATAAAACCACTACCGCCCCACACTTATTCAATTCTATAACCTCAAACTAATAATCAACCTTAGTATTGACAATATAAAATCAATTATGTTAGTGCCAATACTAAGTGATGTAGATATGTTTGAAACACTGTTGGAACCTTTTTTACCAATAAAATGAATAGAGAAGAATCATATGTCATAATTGAAGTCCTTGGAATTGAATTCATGCACTAATGCCAAGTGTTTTAAGATTTTTCTTTATTGTATAGCCATTTCATCGAACACTTGCATGCATTAACAAATAATGGATTTTTTTTTCTATGTAAATACCACATAGTTACTTTCCAATCCAAATAAAAATTCAATAATTAAGCATATCAACAATTAATTATTCAATCCATCACAAGTAAGCACAATCAAATTATCAAAAATCAAAACTTTCTTTCAACAAAATTACAAAATCCAAAAAGGAAAAACATAAAAAAAATCAATGAAATCCATACCTTAATGTTGTATACTCTTGAAAGAAGAAGAAATTGATGTGAATGGAAGGGATCATAGAGTGTAGGTATAAAAATGTTGGGGATTATGGGTTGTGAGAGAAGGATGGTTGAAAGAGGGATTATGCCGCTTGAGTGCTGAAAATAATGGGGTTCAGCTATCTAACTCTCCTTGAGCACATATGCACGATCACTCACGCATGTGCGTAAGAAGTAGAATGGGTTGTGTTTGGTTCTACCTCTTGCGGTTCTACCTCTTGCACACGTGCACATTAGGAGGTATGGGTGCGTATATTTCATGTGTCATTTACCTCAATTTTCATGTGATACAAGCAATAATTGAGTTAATTATGAGCATAATTGTTTTATATGAATATCTTCTTAGGAATCATTAAATCCTAGAAAAGATTGTTCTTATGTATCATGGTGAAATTGTCTGTGTTGAAAAATGAAAAAGGAGTAAAAGAAACCAATAAGTTGGAGAAAAATCAAAAGGATGAAAAATGTACACCGGCAAGGAGGGAATTTGGACACTGTTCGGCATTTTGATCATAACGTTCTTGTCCGAGTTCCAATTGAGGTAATTCTAGATTCTTTGAAAAGTTAAAAGAGATAGCTACAATTTCCACATTTGAGTTTTCCCAAATTCTATCAATAGCATGGTCAAAATCAAAATTGAAATTGAGACTAGTGTACTGGAATTCGTGCACATGCGTAAACAAAAGTGTGTGCATATGTGCAAGTAAAACAAAGGAAATTTTTGTTTCCAGAAATTGCGTCACATGCGCGGGAATTTGTATTCAGGATGTTTAACAAGTTATGAAAATTACTTCTTTTTCAAGTTATCTCCATCCAGTTGGACTCCTTTATAGATTTTATTGTATTTCTGTCATCTAAGGGGACAAAACCCTAATACATCCCCTATAAATATCCGATTGTATGAGGAGCTGAACATACATTGTAGCCATTAGATAGAATAGACATTTGAATAGAAAATTCCTTATGTAAGGGTTAGGGTTTTCTTTTCAGCACTCAAGACTTCAAGATCCATCAACATTTTGTTCTAGCTATGCTATTGGGTTTGCTTTCTTGATCAATATTCAATTTAATTCTAGTTCTTGTTTCAATTCTGTAGTTTTAAAAAAATCTGCCTACATTTACTTTTCTAGTTCACTAATTTAAGTTTGCTTTTAGTAAATTTTATTGCTTTCTCTAGTTTTAATTAGTTTTGGTAATCATTCTTTATTTCATAGTGATTAAAATTAATTTAGTTGTAGAATAAATTATCTTGCAATTAATTTGTCCAACTAGTATAAAGATTTGTGAACCCTAGTACTTGTCCAGTAGTCCTCGTGGGAATGTTTCGTACTCACAATATCTACAAACATACCTCGTATCCTTGCGAGCATGTGTACGTATTGATTAGGGTTATTAAGGCTTAATTCATTACTTGTTTGTGAATCATATTACCTAATCAACATTTACCTGAACAAGTTTTTTGCACCATTCCCGGTGACTATTTTTGCACAATATAAGGTTTAGTGAGCCTTACTAGATTAGACTTTTTATTTTCTTTCAATTATTTATGATTGCTTTTTGTTCTTTTTTATTTTTCTTGCTGATTTTCCTTTAATATTCCAACTTTGGTTTTTTCCTTGTAGTTTATGGTAAATACTCGTTCTTCTAACTAACCCCTATTTCTAGGTGATTTGGAGATTGAACGAACTATAACCAGAAATCCCAGGAAACCACAAGAATCAAGCCAAGGAGAAAATTTAATGGAGAATCCAAACAAATCATAATGTTGGGGATCGAGATGAAGTAGCAGGTAATCATGGCAATAGAGGAAATGTTAATCCTCGACCCCTTAGAGATTATGAGATACCAAATTTTGAGGGGACAAGTTCTAGCATTGCCCGAATTCCCATACAAACTAACAACTTTGGGGTTAAGTTTGCCTTGATCGAAATGCTTCAAACCCATGCAATGTTTACAGATGGCCTGAATAAGGAATGAGAAACTGTTCACCTTTTTAATGCCTGATCTCAAGTGCTGAAGTCGAGCATAAGACTACAAAAAAAGGATGCTTCTTGAGGGCCAACAAAAGCTTTTATTGCTTTCTTATTGTTCTTCACATTTAGCTACTTAAATATGTTGGGTTTTGTTTATTTTCTTGTTCTTAATTTCTTAATGGGTTAAACGTTTTGTTTTCGTTTTAGTGTTAATGACGTGTTTCAACTCACTTAATGGATATTTATGTCAGGATATACTATGCCAATCGTTTTACATTACAAGAGAAGCTTTTCCTTTTTCCCTTTTTATTCTTTTATTTTATTTAACATTGGGGACAATGTTTATTCCAAAATGTGGGGTGGGGAGTTATCTGAATTTATATTTTCTTGGTGTAGTTTGCTCAATTTTTTCTTTGATATCTTATCTTTTCTTTTGGCTTGAGACATTTTCAAGAATTTTAAAAATTCCTGTGCGAATTAGTGGAAAATTTTGAAAATTTTGCAATCGTTTAGCATGTCTCTTTGATTTTTTGCGTGATAATTTTTGAGCTAAACCATTATTAGGAGGTAGTGAATGTTAATAATTTCCTTTGATGATTTTTGAGAATTTTTTATCACTAATAGCAATAAATTATTTTTATTTTTGACATTTCGAGATAATTATGTAGACTCATTTATATTGCATCCCAAAACATGCTTTATTACATTTTTAAGCAAAATTATGAACAGCTTAATTTGATTTAAAGATGAGGGTAGAACATTTCTTTGGATGCTTGAGCCTTTCAAGCCACGATAAAACCTTCTTGAAATTTTTATCCCTAGCACCCTATTAGAGCCCTTAATTTGTAATGAATGGAGAAAAACACCATTCACATTTTTTCATAAAAGCTCATTTTACCTACTTTTGTAAGACTAATAAATTCTTTAATTTTGCTATCCCAAAAATGTCCCTTGGGAGTTTTATTTCACACATCAATTGTTAAGGGAATAAATGGGTGAAAGGTAGTTGTTCAATGAGGGTGGTAAATTGTGTGAGCTGATGTACATTAATGGGGCAAAGAGATACCGGGAAGAAGATGAAAATATTTAAAAAGTCCAGGTAGTGCCTATCACTAGTATTTGCACTGTTTTGATTATAGGTAATGCCTATCACTGGTACCTGCATTGATGTGTTTGCGGGTAGTGCCTATCATTGGTACCAGTATTGGGAGCAGACATAAAAAAATGATGAATAAATGTCTGGAAAAAGGTTGGCATGTTGGGTTGATATTCAAAATGGAAGACTTTTTGTCTTTTTTATCAATACCTTAGCCTTCGTTACAAGCTAAAAGTCCTACTTGATTTAAATTGAGTTAGTAGTCTATATTAGTGTAGAGGAGTAAGAAAGATTGGATTATGGGGTGTTTAGAATAAAAGTTTGTATGATTTGACCCTGGTGTCTTTAAAATTGAGTTTTTATTGAATGGCTATATTCACACACACACACCTGATTCCATGTATAGGGTTTTATTAACATTTGAACTCTTGAGTTCTTAATATTAATCTTGATGGTGGATTAGTTATTAATTATTTATGATGACAATTTTTGAGATGTGTTGGGTACATTTGTTATGAGCTTATGTGTGGGGTATTTGATAACCTCATAAATATAGTATATTTCATGTGTCATTTACCTCAACCTTCATGTGATGCAAGCACTGATATAGTTAATTATGAGCTTAATTGTTTTTGTTTTAGTGTGTGTAGGTTTTGAATGAAAAAAGAGTCAAAAAGATCAAAAAGCTGGAGAAAAATCAAAAGGAAATAAAAAACGAACACCAGCAAGAAGTGAATTTGGACACTGTTTGGCATTTTGTTCATAACTTTCTTGTCCAAACTTCCATTGAGGTGATTCAAGATGCTTTAGAAATCTAAGAAATAGTGTTACAACTTTCATGTTTTGAGCTTTTACAAATTCTATCTGCATCAAGGTCAAAATCAAGATAGAAATTGAGATTGGTGCAATAGAATTCGTGCACATGTGCGAATGAAGGTGTGTGCATGTGCGCAAGTTGAAAAAAGGAATTTTTTTCTTCTAGAAATTGCACAGATGCATGCTTTGTATGTGGCCAACAAGATTGGAATCATCTAAATTGAATTTAGTCATTGTTTTGTTTTGATCAGAGACACTCTTGTCTTAATCGTTACAATTTTGTTACTGTGTGTCTTTGAATAGTAGTTATGTGCTGGTAGCATTATTTACCTCTGAGTTAGGTTATGGTGTACTGATCTAAATATTACCTTGTCCTTCCTATTTACCTAGGGGCTATTACGAGGAATTTGTGCGCATGACTTGCAGCAGGTTATGAAAATTACTTGTCTTTGAAATTTTCTCTACCCAGCTAGACTCCTTTGCGAATTTTATTGTATTTCTATCATCTAATGACACAAAACCCTAATATATCTCCTATAAATACCTCATGGGGACAAAATACTAATATATCCCCCATAATTACACCATTGTATGAGTAGTTGAACATATGTAGTAGCCATTAGTTAGAATAGACATTAGAATATAAAATTCCTAAGATTAGGGTCGGGGTTTTCTTTTCTTGTTCAAGATTTCAAGCTCCATCAACTTTTTGTTCCGGCTACGCTACTGAATTTGCTTTCTTGATCCATGTTCAATTTAATTCTAGTTATTATTTCAATTCCATAATTTTAATTTAATCTTCCTCCATTTACTTTTCTATTTCATTAATGTAAGTTTGCTTTCGGTAAATTTTATTGCTTTCTCTAGTTTTAATTAGTTTTGGTAACCGTGATTAATTTCATTAAGTGGTTAAAATTAATTTAGGTAGGTAGAATAAAATCTTGGAATTAATTTGTCAAACTAGTATAAGGATTTGTGAACCTTACTGCTTGTCCAATAGTTCTCGTGAGAACGATCCTTACTCGATCTACAAACATAACTCATTTCCTTGCGAGCGTGTGTAAGTGTTGATTACTGTTATTAAGGCTTAATTTATTAATTTTTTGTGAATTAGATTATCTAATCTATACTTACCTGAACAGTGTCTATATAACTTAAAATTGAGCTTCTAAATTTCACGCACATGCATACCAAATGGTATGCATGTGCGCAAAATAAGTCCCCTTAACTTGTAAGTTCCTTTCCTAAACTACTCAAACCATCAACAAGACCTTAAAATTATGTTCTAGTCCATCTAACTTGCAATTTAAGATGATATGCACACAAATTACAAGAAATCTAAAGAAAATAAAAAACAAACACACAAAATAAATTATAAAAGGACATGGTTTGCCTATTTTGTAGCACAACACATCTATTTATTTATTGTCATTAGCTCGATGCAGCACTTAAAATCAGGCATTGACAAGGTGAATAATCTCCCATTCCTCATTGATGATTCCTCCATAGTAGCACTTCAACTGGTGGCAATTAACCTTGAAATTTCCTTGGCTTCCTTTGAGCTCTACCGTGCCATACGAGAATGTCCACACTACTTCAAATAGCCCACTCCATGTTGACTTCAACTATTCGGGAAACAATTTTAGTCTTGAGATACATAATAAAACCATTTCCCCAGTTTTGAATTCCTTGCCAGAAATATGCTTGTCGTACCATAATTTTGTTTTCTCTTTATAAATACTTGCATTTTCATTGGCTTTTCTTTGGAATTCATCCAATTCGTTCAAATCTGGAAGCCTCTTCTTTCCAACTTCCTTCAAATCATATTTAAGGCTTTTGATTGCCCAATATGCCTTGGGATCGATTTCAACTACGAGATGACAAGACTTACCATAAATCATTCTATTAGGAGACACTCTGAATCCCAATTGGAGTTTTGAAGGTAGTCCTATATGCCAATAATGCATCATCAACCTTCTTAGACCAGTCTTTCCTTGAAGAATTCACAGTTTTCTCAAGAATGCGCTTCAATTCCTGATTAGATACTTCCACTTGTTCAGAAGTTTGTGGATCATATGATGGACAATCTTGTGGGTGACTCCATATTTTTACAATACGGACTCAAACAACGAGATTTAGAAGTGTGTTCCTCTGTCACTTATGATAATTCGAGGGACATAGTACCGTGAGAAAATATTTTTTCTCACAAAATTCACCACTACTCTAGCATCATTGGTCGGTAGCACTATTGCTTCCACCCACGTAGACACATAATCCACTGCCACAAGGATAAATTTATTATTGTGAGATGGTGGAAAAAGGCCCATAAAATCAATACCCGACACATCAAAGATCTCACAAACTAGGATATTATTCAAAGGCATTTCATCCCTCATAGACAAGTTGCCGGCACGTTGACCTTTTAGGCTTAAAAGCTGACAAACATTCATTATTAAAATCAAAAGACACATCTTTTTGCAACAAAGTACATAATGGGCGAGAAATAAAAGAAATTTTTTTATTAAAACGCCAGAAAAAACCAGCGTGACCAAAGAAGCTCCTTACCACCTTCACATTAGTCGAAGGTGGTAATTTTTCAATGACCTCTACTCTAGACTTATCTACTTCTATGTCCTTATTAGAAATTTGATGGCCTAACATAATCCCTTCCTTTGCCGTGAAATGACACTTTTCCCAGTTTAGTACCACGTTAGTAGACTCACATCTTTCGAAAGCACAAGCAAGGTTATTCAAACACGAATAAAAAGAATCACCAAAAATATTAAAGTCATCCATGAAATTTTCAATAAAACATGTCATGGAAAATGGCTAACATACATCATGGGAATATTCTAGAAGCATTGCACAACACAAAAGGCATACGCTGGTAAGCAAAAGTTCCATAAGGACAAGTAAAAAGTGGTTTTCTCTTTTGATTTTAAGGGGCTATGGCTATTTGGTAATACCCTGAATAACCGTCGAGAAAGTTATAAAAAGAATGTCCTAATAGGTGCTCAAGTATTTGATCAATGAATGGGAAGGAAAAGTGGTATTTCTTAGTGGCTTCATTAAGTTTCCTGTAGTCAATGCAGATCCGTCACCCCGTCACTAATCTAGAGGGAATTAGCTCATTTCTCTCATTTAAAACTACTGTGATTCCCCTTTTCTTTTGTACTACTTTAGTCGGGCTCACCCACTCTCTATCACTCATGAGATAAATGATCCTAGGGTCTAGTAATTTCAAAACCTCCTTTTATCTACCTCTGTCAAAGTAGGATTTAACCTTCATTGAGGTTGTGTAGTTGGTTTATAATTATCATTAACGAGTTTTTTGTGCATGAAAAGTGAAGGGCTTATTCCTTTTATGTCCTCAACGCTCCATGCAATTGCTCACGATGCTTTTTCAAAATAAAAATCAAATTTCCCAATTCAATGTAGTGATAATAACAGAGGCACGAACAATGTCAGGATATGTATTATTTTCTCCTAGAAAACATATTTAAGATCAGATGGAAGTGGTTTGAGCTCAACCTTGGGGGATACGTTGGTCAGATACCCCCATTTACCTTTACTCTTCTTATTGCTCTCTTCAACTCCTCATCTTCAATGCTCTCTTGTTTGCTAGGCTCCATCTCACTATCATGGATGTCTTTCATGTCTATGGTGTCCTCTTCTATAGATTTCTTATAAAAATCAGCAATCAGTTCGTCAATAATATCAACACTCATTACGTTGTCATATTTAGTAAAAATTTAAAAGAATCAAAAACATTAAATGAAACAATGTCATTGTCGGCTCTAAATTGTTGATTTTTTACTTAGACATCTCTAATGGCTAGTCCAATGGCCAAGAAAGGTCTACCCAGAATTAATGGAGTCACCACATATTCCTCCATGGTTAGCACTACAAAATTTGCCGATATGAATACTTTGCCCATATTGACAATTTGGAATAGATCCACGACCACTCCCACTAGTTTCTTTACACTACTATTGGCCAATAGAAGAGTGACATTTGTGGGTTTCAATCCTGTGTCATTCAACCTTTTATAAATAGAAAGAGGCATAAGATGATGGAGGCTATTGGCCCCAAAGCAACCTAAGAGGGGGGAGGGTGAATTAGGTTTCTAAAACAAATTACTTTGCAAAATATGCACTTGTAAAATCTTTTGTACTAACAATTAGTTTGATAGAGATAAAATCACTTAAGCTTATGAAGCATAGAAAGGGTAAAGAAAAAAATTAGACAAACAAAACTTCCAAGCTAGCAAGCTTGAAGTGTTAATCCACTAGAATGCTCATCAAATTTGGTGAGCCAGTAATCTCAAATGTACATAAAGTCGGACAATCTTTGCTCACACTAATTCTCTTTAGTTGAGCAAAGGATTTTACTCTCAACCTCACTTTTGTACAAGTATAATTATCACTCTACTCAATATTTTGAATTACACTTTAAAGTACAGTAGCACTGAATACAATATTGCTAAATAGCTATTTTGTACTCAAATTGCTTTTCTTCTTGCTTGTATTCAATGTGTAAGATGATTCTCCATTATACATAGGAGTTGATATTTATAGGTGCAATAAATTGAGTTCTAACAACTTCCTAACGGCTCACTAATAAATGCTCAAAAACTAGCCGTTATAAGTTTTAGACGTCAGATATTATTGTTGTGCATCTGGCCCAACGTCCGATCTTAAATATAAGTGAGTAGTGGATGCCGTTCAGACGGTCGAACTTGCATCCGTTCTATCGTCCGAACAAGGTGTGTTTGAAAGGTTCATACATCAGATGGTGTATTATGTCCGAAAGGTTTAATACCTATCAGGGAATTGTTTCTTTCGGACATTCAGCTTTGTCCGATGTAAGCTTATTTCAGACAGTTGGATGCGTCCATTGCAAGTGCTTAAAATTCTTTATTCTGCCTTACTTTTTCGGATAGAGAAATACGTCCGAGGAATATTCCTTCGTCATCCGACGTGCCTGTTCGTCCGTTGTAGATGCTCAAAAAACATGCTCTTTGTCTGATCGTTCAGACAGTGAATTGCGTCTATGGTAATCTTGATCGAACGAGCTGGTTCATCTGTGAGATGTAGTGCTGTTCGGACGGTTTACTATGTCCGAAAGCTCTGTTTCCAGCAAATATAATAGCAGACCTGCACAGCATAGGTTAAGAGGTAAAATGCATTTGTCATCATCAAAATAAGGTTTGTGGATCATCAATCTCTCCCTTTTTGATAATGACAAACTATGAATCAAAAACACAATCAATATCCATCATTTAATATATGCTCCTACTTCCCCTTTGACATCATCAAAATGAATTAAACTCCCCCTTAGAGGGTGCTTCCCCTTACGTAAGCAATGATGTAAAACAAGAATAAGCAAACCAAACTAAGTAGAGTAAGCAATAAATACATTTAGAACAGTCAATCACAATAAAGTTAAACAAATCCAGTCTAAGTAGAGTCAATCTAAGCTAAAGACAAATTAAAATAGGCAATAAGTAAAGTCATGCGACTTTTTGGATCGTTTCTCAATTTTGCATTTCTTGGTCGGTGCATTATCCTCGGTAGCTTCGCTGTCATGACCACTTAAGTCTTCGGGATCATGGCGTTACATGATATAGTTGAAAGTGTCATCAATGTCTTCTTCATCATCATCAGCACAAGGATCAGTAGATTTGTCAAGATTGGTGGTGCATGTAGGGTCCTCACGATCGTCTTCCCCATGAATGGAATGATCATCATCATTGGTGTCACCGTCATCGCTTTCAGAGGAAGACTCAAGAGTGTACTGAGACTGGATATTGGCAAACTAGACTTGAGATGAAGTAGACATTCCTAAGCTAAGTGCCTCTTGAAGAATTGTTTGTCGAGTTTCATGTCTTTTCAGTTTTTCATTGGTGCAACGCTGAAAGGAGCACATTTGGTTGCTCAAAGAAGTAAGAAGGCTGCATAATGAGAGAGGGAAGGTTCTAAAGAAGAAGTTCATACAGTATGGGGATCATAGGATGGTGGAAGTGTTTGAGGAGGAGGGGAATGAGGAAGTGCAAATCCGGAGGTAGAAGCTTGAGATTTAGATTTCTCAATTTCATAAGCAGCTTTTCTTAACCATTGCTCATTGAAAAATCTCAAACCCTTACGCTCAATGTAAGCTTTGTTAAAGTAAGGAGGATATTATTGTTTGCCAGTGAAGGGAATGTCAAAATGACCGAAAATCTTAGTAAGGAATTTGCCTAAAAGTATGTTTCGGCTAGTATCAGTTAAGAAGAGCTCCCACAGAGAGCAAAAGAGATAACCAAAATCAAGTTGGATGCCTTTAAAAATACAGTAAAATAAATCGAGCTGCATTTTACCAGGCTCAGTGCGATGCCCATCAGTCGGTAACAGTAAATTATTGACCAAAGTGTATAAAATGTTGAGTTCAGGAGTAAGCAGAGCGGTTTTGGCTTCCAAAGCCTGTTTAAAATTGACATTAAAAATATTTCTAACATCGTTGATGTCAACACTTCAAAATGAGTATCCAAAGCAGGCCATTTATCCAATGACAAGAAATAGGAAAAATCGTTAGGCAAGGGAACTTCACATTCAAAAATAGAGTTAATGACATTGGAGGAAATCTCAAGATTTATGTTGTTCGCACGAGATACTAACATACGAATAGTGGGACCTTTCCTAAGATTACCAGTGAATTGGAGTACCATATCATGATAGACTGGCAAATCTAAGTGAACCAAATGACCCCAATTTTATTTTTCAAAGCAAGATTTCTCAATAGGTGACCTAGAGAAACATTTCTTTGAACAATAATGGACTTGCTAAGAAGAGAGGTGTACCGGTTAGATGCTATGGCATCAATGAATTTGGGTAGAGAAGGATCGGTAATGGTTTGAGGATTTGTGGATGATTGTCCCTACACAGGAGTCTTGCCCTTTGATTTTCGTCCTCGGGTTGCCATAGAAGATCCACCGCGTTATCGTACCATTATAAATTTGAAGAAGAAGAGGAAGAGAAATAAAGGGCGTTTGAGTAGATTTGTGGGAAATTGAAAGAAATAAGATGTGAAACTGGTGAAATAGGATTCAATTGGGGTAAGTGAGAAGATGGGAAAGGAAAATTCTTAAGCAATTTTAGAGATGAAAGAGGAGAATGAGAGAATTTTGTGAACACTCTTGCGTGCCAGAGAAAAGGTTCGATGGAGAGGAGTGTCCAAAAATGAGGAAAATGAAGAAATTTAAACAAGTAAAATAATCGTTTGGACGTCTGAACGATTCGTATCCGTCTTTTTTTGCATCCAATTGAAGATGAACAGTCGGCCGAAACCTTATGTTTTGCGTTTGAAGTAATGTCGGATAGTGATACGCGTCTGTTAGAAATTCTGAAGAGTTAGAGGAATGAGAAGGATAGTTCGGATGATTACAAGTGTCCGAGACAAAAGAGAGGATTTTGAATGTTTGGGTACGTCCGATAGAGCAGATAGTTCGAACGATTGTATCTGTCTGAACGTAGAATTCAGACAAATTTTCTTAGGAAATTAATGATGCCCAAACGAGTTCTGAGAAATTCAAAGCTATCTAAAGCCAATGGTTTAGTAAAACTATCTGCAAGTTGATCTTTTGTACACACAATTTTCCTTTTTGCACACAAGATCTCAAATAAAGTGGTGTTCAACATCAATGTGTTTGGTTCTAGAATGCATGAAAGGATTTTTTGTGAGATTAATTGCACTAGTGTTATCACATCTTATAGGTACACAATCAAAGATGACACAAAAGTCTTTTGATGTATGTTTCATCCACAGAAGTTGAGCACAGCAGTTTACAACAGCAATATATTCGGCTTCTGCCATAGAAAGTGAAATAGAATTTGCTTCTTGCTAAACCAGGACACTAGATAGTTACCCAAGAAGTGACACATACCACTAGTACTTTTTCTATCCATTTTACAACCAGCAATGTCAGTATCAGAATAACTAATTAAATCGAAAGTGGAGGATTTTGGATACCAAAGACCAAAATCCATTGTACCCTTTAAGTTGATGATCTGAAAATTCCTTTTACTGCAATCAAGTGTGATTCTTTAGGACAAGATTGAAATCTAGAACACAGAAAAATAGCAAACGTAATATCTGTTCTGCTAGCTATTAAGTAAAGTAGGCATCCGATCATACCTCTATAGTGTTTTTCATCAACACCATTACCTTCTTCATCTTTGTCAAGTTTGGTTGAAGTGAACATTGGTGACCCAACCTGTTTGCAATCTTCCATTTCAAATCGCTTGAGCAACTGCTTTGTGTACTTGATTTGTGTAATGAATGTTCCTTCCTTCGTTTGGTGAACTTGGAGTCTAAGGAAGAATTGTAAGTCTCCCTTTATACTCATTTCAAATTCTTTTTGCATCGAGCACGAGAATTCCTTGCACAAGCTTCCATTAGTTGCTCCAAAAATAATATCATCAACATAAATTTGAACAATTAATAAACCATTAGATTTAGTTTTGGTAAAGAGAGTGGTGTCAACAACACCTCTTTTAAATCCATTCTCAAAATTTGTCAAAAATTGACTTAGCCTTTCATACCAATCTCTGGGGGGCTTGTTTCAAACCATACAAATGCACTTTTGACATCCATTTGGAGTAATTTGAAATTGTTAAAGCATACATATGCAAGAAACATGCAAATAGATTCTAAACAAGTAACGGGTGCAAAGGTTTCAATAAAATCAATGTCTTCTTCTTGAGCATAACCCTTTGCAACAAGTTTATCTTTGTTCCTAATGATTTCACCTTTATCATTTTATTTGTTTATAAAAACCCATTTTGTTCCGATTACTGGATGAATTCATGGTCTTTCAACTAAGGTCCATACATTGTTTTCTGAAATTGGCTAAGTTCATCTTGCATAGCAAAGGCTGAAGATTCGTCATTCAATGCATCATCGACACGTTTAGATTCAATATGAGAAAGCAATGCATAGTTACTATTCAAGGGTTTATGAGATCGAGTTTTCACCCCATCGGATCGATCACCTATGATCAAATCTTGAGAGTGACTACATAAGAGACAAATCTCCATGCTCCTGGAAGATCTTTAGAGTGTCTTTGTTCTTTTCTCCTTCTTCATCCAAGTGATGGGTGTTGTCCTCATTGTTTGACGTGATCTCTTGATGATCTTCATGAATAGTGAGCTTTTCAAGCTCCTTTTGAATATCTACATCTTCATCTTCACATACATTCTTTGAAATAACAACATTAGTTTCATCAAATGTCACATGCACAACCTTTTCAATCAAAAGTGTTCTTCTATTGTATACTCGATATGCTTTCTGTCACTAGAATATCCTAGAAAAATTCCTTCATTCGATTTTTTGTCAAATTTTCCAAGATTTTCTTTGAATTTTAAAATAAAACATTTACAACCAAAAACTTTGAAATAGCTCACAATGGGTTTTTTTACAAAACAAGAGTTCATAAGGTGTTTATTTAAAATAGGCCTCAACATAACTCGATTCAAAACATAACTAGCCGTGTTAACGGCTTCGGCCCAAAAATATTTTGGTAGATCACCATTCACTAATCATAGTTCTAGTGGCCTCTTGAAGTGTTCTATTTTTCCTTTCAACAACACCATTTTGTTGAGGCACTTTAACAACCAAAAATTCATGTGAAATACCGTTGTGATCATAAAATTTGGGAAAACCTCAGAATTTAAATTCGAGTCCATTATCACTTCTCAAACAGATGATTTTGAAATTCAACAAATTTTAAATTTTGGAAAACAATTTTACAAAATTTTCAAAAGCTTCATTTTTGTGAAGAAGAAATAGTACCCAAGTATACCTAGAATAGTCATCAACAATCACAAACGCATATTTACTACCACCGAGACTAGCATGTTGAGTTGGACCAAGCAAATCCAAATGCAATAATTCCAAGGGTTTAGAAGTAGACACACAATTCTTTGATTTAAAAGACACTTTGACTTGTTTACCAAATTGGCATGCATCCCAAATTTTGTTTTTCAAAAACTTTAATTTTGGCAAGCCTCTTACCAATTCCTTCTTGGCAAGAGTTTTTCAATTAAATCTATGTTGAAATGACAAAGCCTTCTGTGCCAAAGCCAACGATCATCTATAGAAGTGGTTGTACATTTTACATTGCTACTACCAATATTGTCAAGATAAATCACATAAACATCATTGTGCCTAGTACCTTTACATAAAACAACACAATTTTTATCAAGAATTAGACATTCATGTTTTAATTAAGGTCTTACCATTTTTACCTATATCACCAAGGCCAATTGATTTTGCTTTCATGTTATCCCCAAAAGTCACCTTTCCACTACTTTTGGATATGAGTTTGGTGAAGAGAGATGCATCACCCGTTATATATCTTGAGCACCCGCTATCTATGAACCATTTGATATCCTTGGTGATATTCATTTTCTACACAAGAAATTAAGTGATAACTTTTGGTACCCATATTTTCTTGGGTCCATAAGAGTTAGTAAAATGGCTAAAAATCCATACGGTATTCATACCAAGTTTTTCATTTCTCTTGACATAGAGAGCAGTTATTTTTCACATGTCCATATTGTTGACAATAATTGCAAATAACATTTTTATTTCCATATAAAGAAGATTTTGATTTTACAAATCATAAATCATTCATTGTAAAGGAGACAAAGTTCTTGTTGATCAATACATTTCTATTCTTTTTCAAATCAACAATATTTTTCCTTTTTTTATGCAAGAGAATATTCAAGTCATCCAATCTTTTCTTCAAGGAGACTTGTTCTTCCTTGATCCGTGTTTTCACATGCATTCTTTTCTTCAAATCATTATTTTCTTGTGATATCCTATTATTTTCATTCACAAGTTTAGAGTTAGCATTCAATAAAGTATTTGATTTCTTTACTAATTCCTTATTTCTAGCATATGATTCCTTTAAGCTATCAAGCATTTTAAAATGAAGGCTTCAAGATTATTGTCATCATTTTCATCATTAGAGTCATAATTAGAAGTTACCTCATCATCACCAATGCCCATAAAGGCCATGTGTGCCGACTCCAGGAAGCTAATTTCTTCTTCAACTTCTCCTTCGGAGTTGCAATCAACCCATGTGATTTGGAAATTGTTGAAGCGGGGCTTTCTTCCTTCCTTTTTCTTCTTGGAAGGACAGTCATTTGCAAAGTGTCCAAGTTGACCACATTGAAAGCACTTTTCATTTTGCTTTTTCATTTCTAGCTTGGTCCTCCCTTTGAAATTAGTTGAATTGATAGCTCCATCTCTTCTCATTCTCCGTTTATTGATGTAATGTTTGAGAAATCCTTTGGTGATGAGTGCAAGATCTTCATCTTCTAAGTTGATGGAGCCATTTTCATCTTCTTCTTGAGAAGTCTTTAATGCAACGCTCCTTTTTGGTTTGCTTCTTCATCATCCACCACTTTAGCCTTTAGCTTCAATTCATAGGACATAAGAGAGTTAATTAAAGATTCAATCGGCATAGAATTTTAATTTTTTGCTTCCTCTATAGCGATAGTTTTGGCCTCCCACTCTTTGGATGGAGCATTCAAAATTTTAGTCTATTTTTCTCATCCAAAGAGTATTCCTTTCCCAAGGCTTCAAGATCCTTGATAATATCATTGAATCTACAATACATTTTATTAATGTTTTCATGTGGCTCCATCTTGAAGGACTCATACTTGGCAACAAGTAAGGATTTCTTTTGTTCTCGAAATCATCGCTCCCTTCATGAATTTCTTTTAATTTGTCCCTTCTTTAGCGCAAACGCATCCTTTCACTCGAGTTGATTCGTTGGCATCTGGTGTGCAAATAATATGTTGTCGAGTTTCAATGTTGTCGTAAGCACCCAAAATTAACAATCTCAATATGTAGTAGCGATAAGTACAGGTCGTCCCATAGAGAACGGAGTTAATTGTCATGCTAAATGGAAAAAGGGGGGTTTTGAATGCTTTTAACTAAAATTAAAACAATAAAATAATTGAAGAAATTCGATGTAAGAAAAGTCTTGGTTTTGGTCATATCCACCATGTCAATTTCAGTAGTCGATCCTTGACACACATCTAGATAATTCGATTCTATATCAAGCGCTAATTGAAGAATTAACCCGAACGACACCAATACAAAGTTGATTCTTATTTCTTTCTAAAGTTGGTTAATTTTCAACACGCGATCCAATTAACCCTAACTATTAATTTAACCAAGACACACGCCAAAGATCAATTAATAGAAGCTTTAAGATCAACAAGAACAATTAGACTAATTAAACATAAACACACGCGGTTATGCCAATTTGATGATTAATTTCCATAAATTCAATAACTCAAATCTATTAATTATCAAATTTAGTTGCTTCACAGATTGAATTAAACACACGTGGTTAAAAAAATCTAGCAGTAGATTAATTCTAATAACTTAATATTCTGCAGCAATAACAAGTTAAAAAGAACAATCATAAATTTAATCGCAGAAAAATAATCAATACTTGAGATAAAAGTGAATAATTCAAGCATAAGAAGTCTCACAACTTTGAAGAATTGATCATGGCTTGAAGTCCCTCTACCAAGAACAGATGTGAAGGGTTTTGGCACAAAGTGCCATGAAAGAATAAAGAGGAATTTCTACTGCTAAAAACCCTAGACAAAAGAAAATAAAGGTGTGGATCCCTTTTTCTCACCCTAAATGGGGTATTTATAATGAGTACTTAGGGTTACAATTAATGCTTACAGATAAGAATGTGAAATCAGGTAAAAAAGAGTCCAACCGGCCGAAAAATCTGCCAAAAATATCAACTTCATGCTTCCCAGCGCATGTGCGTGCGAGGCAGTAAGGTCCAGGCATTTGTCCACCTCATACATGCGCATAGATCCTAGCGCGCATGTGTGCGCAAGCGTCTTCTAGAAATTTGCTTCTGGATGCAGCGCATGTGTGCTGGCTTCCTCAACTGTGCTCTGCCTTCGGCTTTGATTTTCACCTTCATGCTTGCGTGATTTGGAAATGTGTAAAACACGAAAGTTGTAGCTCTATCCCTTAGCTTCCCAATGAATCTTAAATTACCTCAATCGGAGCTCAGGATTAAAAGTTATTCTTAAAATACGAAATAGTGTCTGAAATGGCTTCATACTCGTGCCTGTCCTGGACTAAGCATTTTCTTTCATCTGTTTCCATCTTTTTCACCTCTTTTTCATTTTAACCCTACAAAAACTAAGAATAAATAAATTAAGCTCAATAATAAATCAAATCTTGCTTACAACACATAAAAACATGGTAATTGACACATAAAATATAGCACAATTATGAACTTATCAAACTACCCCACACTTAGCCTTTGATCGTCCTCGATCAAACATAAAATTAAAACATTTAAGCATAACACATTCTACTCAACATATTCCTTCAAATATCCACATAATAATCAATAATCAATCCAACAATCAAAGTAGTCAAAGAACCCAAGAGCTCAAATGCTAATAAAAATCAAAACATGAAATTCGTGTGTATGTGTGTATAGCCATTCAAAAAATTTAGATTTGAAAATATCTAGATTAAATCGTGAAGACCCTTAAAATTTTTCTAAACACCCATATTTTCAAATCTGTCATAGCTCACTCTTCTTACACCTCTCCACTAATCTAGACAACCGATTCAATTCAAATCTAAGTAGGACTTTCAGTTTGAAAAATAGGTTAGGATATTTGTTAGCTAATGAAGGGAGAGGATATAGCAAATAAGAACAAGAGCTTTATAGTAATGACAGATACACATTAAAATAAAACTTCTCTTCACATAGGAATATCAAACATCCACAACCCCACACTTGTGTAACGAACACCCATTAAGAATTTGAAACAACCAAACATGCCACCCTCTCTCAGACATATATACATCATCATTTTTTTCTATATCCGCTCATAGTACGGGTACCAGTGGTAGGCACTACCCGCAATTATCAACATGCAGGTACCAGAGATGGGCACTACCTGGAAATACAGGTATCAGTGATGGGCACCACTTGTAAATATAAAAAACATGCAGGTACCAGTGATGGCATTACCTGCAACTACAAAAACTTCCACAATCATTTTTTTTCAACAAATTTTTTTCCAATCGTTAGATGCCCCATTTCGTAACAAAAAATATACATCACTCACTTCTCACAAACTTCCACCCTTATATCCCCTTAACAAATAATGTGCACCATAAAGCTCTTAAAGGGAAAACTTAGGATAAAACAATGAAAAGAACATTAAGCTCAATAAGGGTAGGTAAATTGAGTTTAAGTGAAAGAAGGAGAATGATGTTACTCTTCACAAGAATAAAGATCAAATAAGGTACTTAGAACAAATTGTTAAAATGGTTGGCTAGAAAAGCTCATCAAACAAAAAGGCACTACCCTAATTTGTCAACTAAATTGGGTCGTCTAAGAATTAGCTTCGAAAATGTAACAAAGTAAGTTTTTGGGATGCAACGTAATTGAGTTTAAATAAATTTGTCTAAATATCCCAAATCAGCAATTAAAGTATGGCTTAGTGTTCAAAAATCTTGAAAATCATGAATGGAAAATATTAACACTGACTACTCATTCATGCATGGTTCAATTAATGATTATCATACAGCCCAAAAAATGGAGAAAATACATTAAGAAAAAAATTTCAAAAATTCCTAAAAATGGTCAATTAATCCACAAAATTTTGAAATTTTTTGACAAAATCTCCGATCAAAGGAAAAGTTAAAATATTGCAGCAAAATCAAGCAAAATACACCAAACAACTTAAAAATCCAAATAACTTCCCCCACCCCACACTTAAAAATAAGCATTGTCCTCAATGCAAAAATAAAAGCATAAAAAAATGGGAAAAGAAAAGCTTCTCTAGATTAAATTTGCGTTTGGAGCAATATCCCCTATAAATATCCCCTTGTCGCGAATGAAAGTTGGAGAGAACACTAAACAAAACAAAACAAAACAAAACAAATAATCCCCTTGAGACAATAAGAAAAACAAGAATATAGTAGAATATAATCCTACAATAATCAAGAAAAAACTTACTCTCTTAAGAGAATACACAACAAAAAGAAGCGAAAACACCATTCTGATAATAAAACCTAACTAAAAGGAAATTAACTACACTAAAATGAAACCTAACTAACAAGAATGAATGTCAAATATAGTCTAGGAAATCAATGACGATAAATATCAAAGAAAGAAAATGGCCCAACACATTGGGCATAAAAACTCAAGGATCATGTGGCCCCAAATCCTGCGGAAATGGTGGGAATGTTGAAGGGTCCTCTCCCCGCTCTCTGGCCATCTGACGAGCCTCCATTTTTTGTTTCCAAGTAAACTGATATTGCATAAACGAATCAAAATGTTGGCCCATCCACTGTTGTTCTGCCAAAATTTGATGTAGAAGGTTCTCCTGAGACTATGGAGGAGCAGGTACTGGCTCGTCATCCAAATCATCAGCTTCCTCCACTTGTGATGTAGAAGCTTGGGCTCTAGTACATTTAACTGGAGGTCTTATACCTTCCATTGCGATCATTTGTCTTGGCCTCAATTTTTCTTCAGAAGGCTCAATTAACACCCCACTTTCCAAACATAGTGTCATAATCAGATTGGAAAACCATAATAATCATTGCACCCAGTTGCCTTCTGGTAGCGGAGTAGTAAATTTGCTGATGTATGAGCTGACCCACATCAATGGCTTTCCCAGTAGCAATGCAATACAGCAATTTGACCCTTTCCATATTAACATGGATGAGACGGTTTACCGGTAGAAGGCGGCCACAAATGAATTTAAACCAGACAAACCATGCGGGCTTAAGTTTATTCGCGTGAAAATGCCGAGCCGTCGCGCCATCCGCAGTAAAGGTCCAATCCACATCCCCGTCACAAAGAACACTGGTGATCTGCTGAAGCTCTACATTGACATTACGGGTGTTAGGCCATTTATCATTATGAACACGAGTGACCTTCAAAATTCTATTGATTTCATTAGCAGAGATATCCATTTCCTTCCCCCTTACATATACCCTGGTGGAGCTATAATGATCAAAATTAGAATAGAACTCACGCACCACCGGAAGGACGGCATCTATGGGGGTTGAAGTGAGAAGTTCCCATCCACGATTGCGAATAGTTAACTTAATATTTCTGGCACCCCTGCCAACGGAACTTGAATGCCCCATTCCTATATTACAGCTATTTAGGGATAGCATAATCATATTTTTGTTTGGCTGCTGCTGTTAAGAAACGTAAACTGCCACCAACCCTTAGTAGTCTAGCTCCGGATGATGAAGATTTTCCAGTACCCTTGCCTGTGACTGTTTTCTTGGCTGATCTTTCCATTCCTATATCACATAAACAAACCGCATCACCCCCAAACAAATAACGACAACACCCCACAGTTAAATAAAAGGTCATTCCCTCAAATCATAAGCCTTAGATTAGACATGGAAATCTAAGCAAAATAATGCCTAAAACTATTCCTATGCATGAAAACTAATTAGAAAAAATTCATATGAAATAATCAAAATCCTAGGAATGAAATTCATGCATCAATGCCTTGTGTTTGAACATTTTTATTCATTGAGACGTATTATCGAACACATGGCATGCATAAAGAAAGAGGAAATTTGTGGGTATATTATGATTACATGCAATCCATCCTCAATCAAAATTCAAACAAAAATCCCACCAAATTTATGTTTTAAGCTCAATCCATATGAGATTTCATGAATTCAAAGCAATAAAAGACTAAAAATATTCTTGAAAATTAATTGAAACCCTAAAAAAATTGAAGAAAGAAAGAGAAATTCATGCCTTGATTTGATTTTCCTTAAAAGAAGAAGAAATTTGGGTGTAAGTTGATGGAATTGGGGTGAGTTTTGGAAAACTAAAAGTGGGGAATTTTAGGGTTTGAGAGGAAGTTTAAAGAGTAGAGGATTGTGAAGGAATGATGGGGATTAGAAACGGTTGAGTTCCTTTATCCCCTCGCCCGCACGTGCGCAGCTTCCTCAGCGCGAATGTGCGCGCGAGACAGAGGCTCTGTTGGATAATCAACTCAACGCACATGCGCTAGGCTTTGAGCGTGCATGTGCGCGCGAGCCAGAGGACAAATTTCAAAAGGGTTCAACGCTTGAGTACGCATGTGCGTTGAAGGAAGAATGAAAATTACATTTTTTTTTTCAACACATAAAACATTCCTAAATCACCCTCATAATACATAAACCCTTCAAAGATATATTTTATCATTTTAGCCTCTAAATGCAATCGATTTCCCAATTAACTACGAAATTAAAATATGAATCCTTTAAACTAAAATAAGCAAAAATAAAGTTGCAAAAATTAAATAACAGAATAAAATTGAAATGGACATGGGTTGCCTCCCATGCAGCGCCTTTGTTTACTGTCATTAGCTCGACTTGATGTTCGTTCACCAATCAATCAAGTAACTCCCATGTGAAGGAGTCCAAGAATCTTCCGCTTCACTGTTTTCACAAATGAGGGATTCAATCTCCTTTGCTCTTGTAGGATCCGAACAAGTTGCTCTTCTTGTTACTTGCTAAGTTGACTTGAGATTATCACCCTCTCCTTATCCTTCAAAAATATGTACTTAAGGTGAATAGGAAGGAGATTATAATCTGGAATTGTTCCCTCCATTGCAACAACAGATAACTTCAATTCTCGTTAGAAAGTAGTGAGGCATTAGGACTTCCATTGCTTGTTTGTTGCAACAAGTCCTTGTTCTTTTCCTTGAGACGTTCTTCACGGTTAGTGTTCACCTCTTGATTATCGATATGTTCATGCATTTCCTGGATTAGAGGCTTACACAGATCGATTACAGAAACAAGTTTAGTATGGTTAGATGGTTCAACATCATCATAAATGCTAAAATTAACACTTTTATCCCCAAATTCCATACTAAGAGTGTCTTTAAGAACATTTATCTTTGTCTGGAAAGTAGCTAGAAATGGTCTTCCTAACAAAATAGGAGCATTGAATCACCTTGTTCCATTTCTATCACATAAAAATCAGCAGAAAAAACTAGACTTCCCACTTGAATTAAGATATCCTCTACGATTCCCTTAGGATAGGCCAAAGATCTATCAGCCAACTGAATTACTATACTAGTTTTGTTCAATGGTCGTATTTTCAATGCATCATACATATGAATATGGCATTACATTAATAGATGCACCTAAATCCAGCATGGCCTTTTCCAAGTGTGTATTGCCTATCTTGCAGGGAACAGAGAACATACCTGGGTCCTTACGCTTTTCGAGTAGGGATTTCTGAATTATTGATGAAACATTTCTCCCCACCTCTACCTTTCTAACTTTATTCTCTTTTTGCTTTCTTTTATAGGAACACAATTCCTTCAAAAACTTAGCATATCGAGGTATTTGTTTAATAGCGTCTAATAAAGGAATATTTACCTCACACTTACGAAAAGTCTCGTATAGCTCTTTCTCGGGATCCTCCTTTGAAAACTCTTTCGATGCCTTGGGAAATGGAGGTTCAGGCTTAACTTCAGGCCATACAAGAAAACTTTTATCTTCACTGCTGCTGCTTTTCTTCTCGCATGGTTCAACCTCTTTTTCTACTGTGGTCTTATTCTTTTCAGCCTCAATATGTTCAGGAACTAATTTCCGCTGCACATCAACCTCTTTACTACTTCTACCAACGTAATTGCACTCACATTATCCTAGGGATTGGTGACTGTTTGAGACGGAAACTTCCCGAAGCTTTGTTCTTCCAACCTGCTAATTGCGGTAGCCATTTGTCCCATTTGATGTTGCAACTGCTGAATACTGGCCTTTGTATCCTGCTAGAATTGAATCATATTTTCAGTTAAAATATCCAGCCGTACCTCTAAAGACTTACCAGATTGATTATTCAGAGTTGCTTGTTGTCTTTGAGCAAATGGTGGCCTATAAGGTTGCAAGTTCTGCCTATTTTGTTGAGGCTGATTTTGGGCTGGGTTTCCGTATCTCAAGTTAGGATGATCCCTTCATCCAGGATTGTACGTGTTCGAGTAGAGATCATAACTTTGTCGTGCCTACCCTGGGAATCCTCCAGCTGTATTTACGTGCTCTTGACCCTCATCTTATAGTGTGGGACACGTATTTGTTGAGTGTCCCTCATTTGAGAAAATTTCACATGGTTGTGTAGTCGATACGGTATGTCCGGAAGCCAACTGTCGAACAAAAGATGTCAAACTTGCCATTTTTTGTTCTAATGATGAAACATTTACCTCGTTTACATGTTTGACAGGTTGATCGCATCGTATCCCCAACTTTTGAGAACGCGCGACCAAATATAAACTCACGAGCAGCGTCTATGGTCAAATTGTCTAACGCCCTTCCACTTGTGGCGTCGACCATGTTCCTTTCATTAAGCAACAACCCTTCATAAAAATATTGAATTAGTAAGGAGTCACTTATCTGATGATGCAGACAACTTGCACACAATTTCTTGAAGCGCTCCCACAACTCATGCAAGGATTCTTCATTGAACTACCTTATTCCACAAATTTCTTTGCGAATATTTGCAGTTCAAGAAGCTGGAAAGTATTTAGCCAAGAATAACCTATTCATCTGCTCCCAAGTTGTGATACTACCCGAAGGAAAATCGAATAGCCAATCCTTCGCCTCATCCTTGAGTGAGAACGGAAATTCTTTTAACTTGAAATATGCTCCTCTGACACCCCGGTGGGTCTCATACTTGTGCAAACCACATGGAACTCCTTAAAATGCCTGTTCGGGTCTTCACCTGGCAATCCATGAAAAGAAGGTAATAAATGGATTAGTCCAGATTTTAATTCAAATGTGACATTAGCATCTAATTCTGGATGTGTAATGCATACAGATTGTTGGTTCAGAGCGGGCGTGGCTAATTTCCTCAAAGTCCATTGTTCCATGTTCATCTCTTCCTGTTGTTCTAGATCACCTGCAAAGATATAGTTAAACAATTGTCCTTTCCCTAACTGTCGTTCTCTTATCTATTTTCCCAATCTGCGTAATGTTTTCTGTATTAAATATTTTCCCAACTTGTCCAGCAGACCGGGTTACAGGCATACACAATTAGCGGAAGAATTATAATAAAAAGAAAGAAAAGAAAAACTGAAATAAATAGCACAAAAATAATTAAAACCGTTCCCCGGTAATGGCGCCAAAATTTTCGTGTGCAAATAATATGTTGTCAAGTTGCAATGCTATTGTAAGCACCCAAAATTAACAGCTCTCAATATGTAGTAGAGGTGAGTACAGGTCGTCCCATAGAGAACGGAGTTTATTGTCATGCTAAATGGAAAAAGGGGGGTTTTGAATGCTTTTAACTAAAATTAAAACAATAAAATAATTGAAGAAATTCGATGTAAGAAAAGTCTTGGTTTTGGTCATATCCACCATGGCAATTTTAGTAGTCGATCCTTGACACACAAGATAATTCGATTCTATATCAAGAACTAATTGAAGAATTAACCCGAACGATACCAATTCAAAGTTGATTCTTATTTCTTTCTAAAGTTGGTTAATTTTTAACACGCGATCCAATTAACCCTAACTATTAATTTAACCAAGACATGCACCAAAGATCAATTAATAGAAGATTTAAGATCAACAAGAACAATTAGACTAATTAAACATAAACACGCGCGGTTATGCCAATTAGATGATTAATTTTTCTAAATTCAATAACTAAGACAAGTTAAATTTAGTTGCTTCACAGATTGAATTAAACACACGTGGTTAAAACAATCTTGCGGTGGATTAATTCTAATAACTTAATATTCTGCAGCAATGACAAGTTAAAAAGAGTAGTCATAAATTTAATCACAGAAAAATAATCAATACTTGAGATAAAAGTGAATAATTCAAGTACAAGAAGTCTCACAACTTTTTAGAATTGACCATGGCTTGAATTCCCTCTACCAAGAAAAGGGTTTAGGCACAAAGTGCCATGAAAGAATAAAGAGGAATTTCTACTGCTAAAAACCCTAGCCAAAAGAAAATAAAGGTGTCGATCCCATTTTCTCACCTTAAATGGGGTATTTATAATGAGTACTTAGGGTTACAATTAATGCCTACAGATAAGAAAGTGAAATCAGGTAAAAAAAAGTCCAACCGACAAAAGAATCTGCCGAAAAAATCAACTTCACACTTCCTGTTTCCCTCTGCGCACATGCGCTGGGGTCCCTGCGCGCATGTGCGCTCGAGACAAGCAGTAAGGTCCAGTCAGTTTTTGTCCTCCGTGCACATTTGCAGAGACCCTAGTACGCATGTGCACATGAGCCACTTCTGGAAATTTGCTTCTGGATGTAGTGCACATGCGCTGCACAGTTCCTATGCATGTACGCTTGCTTCCTCTCCTGTTTTCCGACTTCGGATTCAATTTTCACCTTGATGCTTGTGTGATTTGAGAAAGTGTAAAACACAAAAGTTGTATCTCTATCGCTTACCTTCCCAATTCATCTTAAATCACCTCAATCGAAGCTCGGGATCAAAAGTTATGCTTGAAATACAAAACAGTGTTTGAAATGGCTTCATACTCATGCCTGTCCCGTACTAAGCATTTTCTTTCATTTTTTTCCATCTTTTTCACCTCTTTTTCACCTTTTTTCACTTTAACCCAAAAAAAACTAAGAATAATAAAATTAAGCTCGATAATAAATCAAATCTTTCTTACAACACATAAAAACGTGGTAATTGACACATAAAATATAGTACAATTGTTATGAACTTATCGGCATCCAAGGCATTGTATAGCACATTCATAGCTTTTGCATTTAAGGTCAAGTTTGCCTTGTCTTGTGGAGTGAGCTCGTCCCTTGTCTTTTATCTTCTTCTATTTGTATGATCATCAATGATGGTAGCATCAAAAGGACCTTCATTTACAACATACCACAGGTCAATATCAATGGATTGCAAAAATATTTTCATTCTATCTTTCCAACTAATAAAATTTGCCCCATAAAAGATTATGTTTCCATAAGGGATCTTTACCCACACTTTTGTACACATTGACCCTAAAAAAAAATACCATTATTGACCCTAAAAAAAAAATACCATTATTGGTTTCCATAAGGGATCTTTACCCACACTAATTCTCTTTAGTTGAGCTTAGGATTTTACTCTCAACCTCAATTTTGTACAAGATTATCACTCCACTCAATATTTTTGAATAGCACTTCTAAAGTACACACTTAATACAATATTTCTCAATAGCTAATTTGCACTACAAATTGCTTTTCTTCTTGCTTACATTCAATGTGTAAGATGATTTTCCATTATACACAGGAGTTGGTATTTATAGGTGCAATAAATTGAGTTCTAACCACTTCCTAATGGCTCAATAATAAATGCTCAAAAACTAGCTGTTATAAGTTTTGGACGTCCGATATTATTGTTGCGCAGCCGACTTAATGTCCGATCTTAAATATAAGCGAGTAGTGGATGCCGTTCGGACGGTCGAGCTTGCGCCCGTTCCATCGTTCGAACCAGGTATGTTTGAAAGGTTCACACATCGGATGGTGTATTGTGTTCGAAAGGTTTAATGCCTATCAGGGAATTGTTTATTTTGGATAGTCAGGTTCGTCCGATGTAAACTTCTTTCGGACGATTGGATGCGTCCATTGCAAGTGCTTAAAATTCTTGATTCTGCCTTACTTTTCGGACGGTGAAATATGTCCAAGGAACATTCCTTCAGACGCGCATGTGCGTCCGTTGTAGATGCTCAAAAACTCTTCTTTCTGTTTGATCGTTCAGATAGTGAATTGCGTCCGTGGTAATCTTGATCGGACGAGCTTGTGCTTCCGAGAGATGTAGTGCTGTTTGGATGGTGTACTACATCCGAAAGCTCTGATTCCAGTAAATATAATAGCAAACCTACACAGCTTAGGTTAAGAGTTAAAATGCATTTGTCATCATCAAAATAAGGTTTGTAGATCATCAGAGGAGCCAAAATCACAAAAGGCTCTTTGAAACGTCACCCCTCCAATCTCGCATGGAATAGAAAGTGAGCATGGACCCTTGAGTTTAGGGAAAAAATTTTTTTGGATGATAGTAGTGCATTATTCATTTAGACATAAGATCTCATTCCCCATTAGCTTCCTGTGGCTTGACGAAATCTGTTTCATAAACTTAGCATAGCTAGGCCTGTTTGCAATAGATACGATGAAAGGAATCTTAACCTCAACATTTTTAAAAATTTCCAAAAATCTCTTGAATTTCTTAGCTTTCTCATCTTCTAAGAGTCCATTCCTTGAGGGAAAGGAATACTTACCTATTTGCCCATTGAAGTTGAGAAATCCATGTTCTCACCTTGTCGGTCAAGAGTTTTGGTAGGTTCCTTTTCGTCATCCTTGGTCTTGGAGGATTCTCCCTTTTCCTTTTCCCTACAATTCTTCACAATTCTTGCATCATCCTCTTCAACTCTCTGTGGTTCCACGGTTTTTTCACTACTCAAAGTAACAACATTAACATACTCTCTCCCATGGGTGTTATCCCTTGGTTTGGAATGGTATTACTTGGCAATGCCCCAACCGATCTCTCATTATTTTGCCAAGCTAATTGTCCCAATTGAAGTTCCAAGTTTCTTGTAGAAACTCACAAATTCTCATACTCTTTCCACAAAGTTTCCAATTCTTTCCTCAAATTATCTTTGTTGGATTGATCATGGGTTGCATGTGAAGGATAATAGGGATTTTGAGGTGGAGGTGGAGGTCTTGGTGGTTGGTATGAGTTATTTTGTTGAGTCAGCAGAAAGTTTTGGGAATTCCTTTAGTGAGGTGGTTAGTATGGTCTAGAGGATGAAGTTTGGTTAGAAAAATTTGGTTGTAGCTAGTTAGATTGGAAAGATGGATTTTAAACAATATTCTACTTATTCCAAGAAAAATTTTAATGGTTACGTGAAGATGAGTTATAGGTATTACCATAAGAGATTTGCTAATTCCTTGAGCTGGAATTTTGATTGGAAATATATTGGACTTGCTCATCTTGCATCATTGATGCTTTACATAGGCCATTTTGATGATTCCCTCGGCAGAAATCACAACTGAGCATCCCTTGAGACGTTGAAGGAATGGATTCATTGGACTCTTTCCCATATTCTCTATGGCTTTTGTCAAATTTGTTGTCACATTCATCATCATACCCTATTAAGATAAGAAAACATCATCGAGATTCATCATACCTCCTTGTTGGGCATTCACTTGTTGCACTTGCTATTGTGGTTGTTGTCCAATTGAATGAGTGACTGTCACCATGGTAGTAGTGGGTTGATATCATTCTTTCCAATAGTTCTTGTGTTCCTTCTAGGGTCTTTAAAGGAAAAGCACCTCCAGCACTTGCATCAACAATCAATCTCGTCTCTGAAAATAATCAAAGAATTTTGTGTCCACTCGTAAACCTTCAGAATTGTTGCAATTAGACTTGTTTGGACCTACTCAACATGCTAGTCTTGGTGGTTGCAAATATGCCTTTGTTATTGTTGATGACTATTCTAGGTACACTTGGGTATTATTTCTTATTCCCAAAAATGAATCTTTTGAAAAATTTGTAAAATTGTTTTCCAAAATTCAAAATTTATTGAATTTAAAGATCATTCATTTAAGAAGTGCAATGGTGCCGAATTTAAATTTGGACGTTTTCCCGAATTTTATGATCACAACGGTATTTTTCATGAATTTTCGGTTGTTAGAGTCCCTAAACAAAATGGTGTTGTTGAAAGGAAAAATAGGCCTCTTCAAACAACCGCTAGAACTATGTGCATTGATTAGTGAATGCGACTTACCACAATATTTTTGGGCCGAAGCCGTTAACACGGCTTGTTATGTCATGAATCGAGTTTTATTAAGATCCTTTTAAAACAAAACTCCTTATGAACTCCTTTTTTGTAGAAAACCCGTTGTGAGCTATTTTAAAGTTTTTGGGAGCAAATGTTTTGTTTTAAGAATCAAAGAAAATCTTGGTAAATTTGACAAAAAATTGGATGAAGGGATCTTTCTAGGATATTCTAGTGACAAGAAAGCATACCGAGTATACAATAGAAGAACGCTCTTGATTGAAAAAGTTGTACATGTTACCTTTGATGAAGCTAATGATGTTATCTCAAAGAATTTATGTGAAGATGAAGATATAGGTATTCAAAAGGAGGTCGAGAAGCTCACTATCCATGAAGATCATCAAGAGATCACATTAAGCAATGATGTCAACAACCATCAAGTAGATGATGAAGAAGAAAAGAATGAGGACACTCCAAAAGAGCTTTCAAAACCTGAGCTTGGAGATTCGTCTCTAGTCACCCTCAAGATTTAATCATAGGTAATCTATCCCATGGGGTAACTACTTGTTCTCATAAACCTTTGAATAGTAATTGTGCATTACTTTCTCTCATTGAACCTAAACATGTAGATGTTGCTTTGAATGATGAATTTTGGGTCTTTGCCATGCAAAATGAACTTAGTCAATTTGAGAAAAATAACATATGGACCTTAGTTGAAAGACCATCTTCTCATCCTGTAATTGGAACAAAATGGGTTTTTAGAAACAAATTAAATGATAAAGGTGAAATCATAAGGAACAAAGCTAGACTTGTTGCAAAAGGGTATGCTCAAGAAGAAGGTATTGACTTTGATGAAACCTTTGCACCCGTGGCTAGATTAGAATCCATTCACATGTTTCTCGCATTTGTATATTTCAATGATTTCAAATTATTTAAAATGGATGTCAAAAGAGCATTTTTAAATGGTTTTATTGATCAAGAAGTTTTCGTTGAACACGCACAAACCTCCGGGCTTTGAAAATAAAAATTTTCCAAATCATGTTTTCAAACTCTCTAAAGCTTTATATGGTTTGAAACAAGCTCCAAGAGCTAAGTATGAAAGACTAAGTGGTTTCTTGATTGAAAATGGATTTAAAAGAGGTGTAGTTGACACCACTCTTTTTACAAAAACATATTCCAATGGTTTGTTAATTGTTCAAATTTATGTTGATGATATTATTTTTGGAGCAACTAATGAAAGCTTATGCAAGGATTTTTCACATTTAATGCAAAAAGAGTTTGAGATGAGTATGATGGGCAAGTTACAATTTTTCCTTGGACTACAAGTTCACCAAACAAAGGAAGGAACGTTTATTACACAAATCAAGTATAAAAAGGAGCTACTCAAATGATTTGGAATGGAAGATTGCAAACAAGTTGGTACGCCTATGTGCACTTCAACCAAACTTGATAAAGATGAAGGAGGTAATATTGTTGATGAAAAACACTATAGAGGTATGATCGGGCAGCCTAATTTACTTAACAGCTAGTAGACCAGATATTATGTTTGCTATTTGTTTATGTGCTAGATTTCAATCTTGCCCCATAGAATCGCACTTGATAGCTGTAAAAAAGATTTTTAGATATTTGAAGGGTACAATGAATTTTGGTTTGTGGTATCCAAAGTCCTCTACATTTGATTTAATTAGTTATTCTGACGCTAACTTTGCTGGGTGTAAAATTGATAGAAAAAGTACCAGTGGTATGTGTCATTTCCTGGGTAATTGTCTTGTGTCTTGGTTTAGCAAAAAACAAAATTCTATTTCTCTTTCTACGGCTGAAGCCGAATACAATGATGCTGGAAATTGTTGCGCTCAACTTTTGTGGATGAAACATACTCTAAAAGATTTTGGTGTTAGTTTTGATTGTGTGCCTATAAGGTGTGACAACACTAGTGCAATTAATCTCACAAAAAAACATCTTTTACACTCTAGAACCAAACACATTGATGTTAAACACCATTTTATTAGAGATCTAGATGTCAGCTAATTGTTGTAAGAACGAAATACGTGTTGATTTCGTGCCTACTTTAGATCAACTGGCTGACATTTTTACAAAACCCTTGGCTCTAGATCATTTTGAATCTCTCAGAAAACGTTTTGGGATTTTACAGTTCATTTTGGCATAATCTCCTCGTTCGGACCCACCCAGTCGTCTGAACAACACTCTTTCTCGGATGCTCTCACTCGTCTAAAAACCTCCTCTCTGCCTTGGATGCTTATGATCGTCCGAACGTTACTCAAATTCTTCACTTACTCACTGCAATTCTACCAGACGCTTCCCATCGTCCGAAATAATATCGGACGCACTAGCTCTTCGATCGGCCGTCCGTTCATCAGCTTTCAGACGCTTCATCGGATGCACACCAATCGTTTGGACGTCCGAACGGTCTCCCTACTCGATTAAAACCGTCCACTTTCCCCCTTTTCGGACTCACCCAACCAACCGAAACCCTATCTGGCGAAATTTTTCCTCTCAAAAACTCATCCAACTTCTTCCTATTTAAGCTCTCTCTACAAATTGTTTGGAAAATTGTCATTCCCAAAGTATTCATCACCATTTTGTACCGAATTCCACCCATCTACCATCTCATTTCATCAAATTCCCACCAACCTTGTGAAAAATTTAATTTTTCTTTCTTTCTTTCCTTTCATTCACAATGGTCAAATGCCGTGGAGGTTCTTCAACGGCAACTCGTGGATGAAAATCAAAAGGGAAAGCTCCAGTGCATGGGAAATTGTATGCTAATCCTCAAGCCTCATCAAATCCAACCTTACCAAAATTCATCAATGCCAAGGCATCCGAACGGTATACATCTCTTCTTAGCAAATCTATAATTGTTCAACGCCCTGCTTCCCAAAGTCTTTTCGATGAATTTAATCTTTCCCTTGTCAAATCGTGTTTTGAAAAACAAAATTGGGGTCACTTAGTTCATACTGACTTACCTGTTTATCATGACATGGTGCTTCAATTCACAGCCAATCTTAGGAAAGGCCCCACTGTTCGCACACTAGTCAGAATTCTCATGTAAACAGCACAAATCCTGAAATTTCCTCCAACATCATGTACACTATTTTTGAATGTGAAGTATCAAATCCGAATGATTTCTCTTATTTCGTTTCCTTAGATAAATGGCCCGCTATTGATACTCGATTTGACATTGACAAGGTCAGAGCTATTTTTAACATCAATTTCAAACAGGCCTTAGAAGCCAAAACCACATTGCTCACTCCTGAACTGAACATTCTGTACACTCTTGTCACGAATTCGCTGTTACCAACAGATGGGCATCGCACTAAGCCAAGAAAAATGCAGCTTTACTTATTTTTTTTTGTATTTTCAAGGGAATTCCTCTTGACTTTGGGTATCTCTTCTGCTCCCTGTGGGAACTCTTTCTTATTGATAAACATTCCTTTTGGAAAATTTCTCACCAAAGTATTTATTTCCTTGATGTACCTTTCAGCGGAAACACACAATTTTCCCCCTATTTTAACAAATCTTATATTGAACGAAAAGGCCTCCATTTTTTTAACGATCAATGGTTAACTAAGGCAGCTTTTGATATTGAACGTTCAAAATCCCAGGCCTCTACCTCTGGTTTGGCACTTCCCCATTCTCCTCCTCCTCAAACACCTCCACCAGTCCATGATCCTCGTCCATCTTCCTCTGAACCTTCACTTTCTCAAATCTGTGACTTTCTCACTTCTTTGAGCACTCAATTAAGTTCCTTTCAACGTCGCACTAATCGTAAGTCAAAGTGACTTGAAACTCGTCAGTTGATTCTCCAAGAGGCACTTAGCTTGGGCATGTCTGCTTCAGCTCAGGTTCAATTTGCCAATATTCAGTCACAATATCCACTCGACTCCTCTACCGAAAGTGATGACAATGCCAAAGAAGGGGATGTTCGTGAGGATGACGAAGAGGACACAAATAATCAAGGTGCTGCCAATGAAGATGACAGCGATGATGAGGACGTTGACAACACATTCAATTTCATCATGCAACACCGTAATGAAGAAGATGAAAACAGTGAGGCTACTGATGATGACGCTTTTTCCAAATGCCGCAAGATCAAAAAACGCTCTAAGAAGAAAAATGACTCAACTTAGATTCTTTAATAATATGTATTTTAGTTTTGGCATTTCTCTGAATTTTTCCTTTGACTAGTTGGATTCGCTCTTGGTTTTATCCTTTTATGAATTACTTTATCTCTTTGCACTATTCCTGTTGAATATTTGGGTATATTTGGGTTTCATCCTTTTATGAATTTTTGCACTATTCCTATTGAATATTTGCACTTTCTCTGGGGGAGCTTTGTTTGATGATGTCAAAAGGGGGAGTAGTAATTTATATATATGTTGATTTTGCATAATTATTCCATGACTCTTTGTCATCATAAAAAATGGAGAGATTGATGTTTTCCAAACCTTATTTTGATGATGACATAAGCACTAAACTATGTAAACAAGCTTTGCAGATCTGTTACTTGTTCTGCTAGAAACAAGGTGTTCGGACGCAGTACACCGTCAGAACTATGTCAAATCTTCTCAGATGCAATCCACCGTCCAAACCAACAGGCAGAAAGCAAGGTTCTTAATGCTTCTCTACGGACGCACATAATTGTCCGAACAAAGTCTCTTTCGGACGAACATGACCGTCCGAAGCTCTGTTCGGACGATGGAACGGACGCATGCACGATCGTCTGAATGATGTTCTTCACCAACTGCATGGAGATCGGACGATGTGTCGGATGCATCCTACTTATCTTGGATTAATCCGAAACCTCAACGGCTACTTTTTGTGCATTTATTATTTAGCCGTTAGGAAGTAGTTGCAACCACCATTTATTGATCTTATAAATAACTGCTTTACTATTCTGTAAAAATCATCTAATACATTGAATACAAGCCTTAGAAAAGAGCAATTTTAGTACAAATTGGCTATAGTGCTATATTGTATTAGTGTGCAGCTTAGAATGCAATTCAATTTTGAGTGGAGTGATAGTCTTGTACGAAAGTGAGGTTGTGAGTAAAATTCTTGGCTCAACTAATCAAGAGTTTTAGTGTGAGCAAGAATTTCCCTACTTTGTAAAGATTATTGGCTCACCAAGTGTGTGAAGCCTTCTAGTGAATTAGTACTTTAAGCTTGTTAGCTTGGTAGTATTGGTTGTTTAATTTCCTCTCTTTCTTACTTCACAGTTTCATTGATTCTGTTATATTAATTATTAGTTGAAAGATCTCAATAAGCTTAATATTTCTAAAAGTATTTTTAGAAACCTAATTCACCCCCCTCTCTCTTAGGTTGCTTTGGGACCAACAATTGGTACCAGAGTTTGGTCTTATTTTATTGCTTAAATTGCTTTTGAGAAAAGAACTATTATGGCAAACAACAATGCTCTATTTTTTAGGGTCAATCCGTTACTAGGCCCCCTATGTTCAATGGGGCAAATTTTATTTGTTGGAGAGATAGAATGAAAATATTTTTGCAATCTATTGATATTGACTTGTGGTATGTTGTTAATGAAGGTCCCTTTGAAGCTATTATCATTGATGATCACACAATCACATCATAGAAGAAGAGAACAGGCAAGTTATGAGCTCACTCCATAAGACAAGGCAAACTTGACGTTAAATGCAAAAGCCATGAATGTGGTATATAATGCCTTGGATGCAAATGAATAAACTCGCGTAAAGGGATGCATTTCCGCTAAAGAAATTTGGGATAAATTGAAGGAAATCCATGAAGGGAGCGACGATGTTCGTGAGCAAAATAAATCCTTACTTGTTGCCAAGTATGAGTCCTTCAAGATGGAAACACATGAAAATATTGACAAAATGTGTTGTAGGTTCAATGACATCATTAAGGATCTTGAAACCTTGGGTAAGGAGTTTTCTTTGGGTGAAAAGAATAGAAAAATCCTAAATGCTCTATCCAAAGAATGGGATGCCAAAACAATGGCTATAGAGGAAGCCAAGAATTTAAATTCAATGCCTATTGAATCGCTAATCAACTCTCTTACATCTTATGAATTGAAGTTGAAGGCCAAAGTGGTGGATGATGAATAAGCACGCTGAGACCAAGAAGGAGCATTGCTCTAAAGACCTCTCAAGAAGAGGATGAAAATGGCTCCATCAATCTAGAAGATGAAGATCATGTTGAAGGAGATCTTGCACTCATCACCAAAGGATTTCTTAAACATTACATCAACGAACGGAGAATGAGAAGAGGTGGAGCTACAAATTCAAATAATTTCAAAGGAAAGACTAAGGTAGAAAGGAATAAGCAAAACGAAAAGTGCTTTGAATGCGGTCAACTCGGACACTTTGCAAATGAGTGTCCTTCCAAGAAAAAAAAGGAAGGAAGAAAGCCTAGATTCAATAACTTTCAAATCACATAGGATGATTGCAACTCCGAAGAAGAAGTCGAAGAAGAAATGGAGTCGGCACAATTGGCCTTTATGGCCATTGGAGATGATGACGTAAATTCTAACTATTACTCCAATGACTCCAATGACTCCAATGATCTTGAGGCTTTCATTTTGAAATTGCATGATAGCTTAAAGGAATCATATGCTGGAGAAATAAGGAATTAGTAAAGAAATCAAATGCTCTATTGAATGCTAACTCTAAACTTGTGAATGAAAATAATAGGCTATCACAAGAAAATTGTGACTTGAAGAAAAGAATGCATGTGAGATCAAATGTCAAGGAAGAACAAGCCTCCTTGAAGAAAAGATTGGATGATTTGAATGCTCACTTGACTAGAAAGAAAAGAAAATGTTGTTGATTTGAAAAGAAATAGAAATGTATTAATCAACAAAAATTTTATCATGTTTAGAAGGGATGATTTATGTTTTGTAAAATCAAAATCCTCTTTATATGGAAATAAAAATATTATTTGTAGATATTGCCAACAACATGGACATGTCAAGAATATGTTTTATGTCAAGAAAAATGAGAAACTTGAATGAAAGTCGCATGGATTGATAGCAATTTCACTAACTCAAATGGACCCAAGAAAATGTGGGTACCAAAAGTTATCAATTGATCTATTGTGTAGGTACTTAACATCACCAACCAATGCTAAGTGGTTCATAGATAGTGGATGTTCAAGGCACATGACGGGTGATGCGTCTCTCTTCACAAATCTCAAATCCAAAAACAGTGGAAAAGTAACTTTTGGAGATAACAATAAAGCAAAATCAATCGGCATTGTTGATGTAGGAAAAAATGGTGAAACCTTGATAAAGAATGTGCTTCTTGTTGATAATTTGAACTATAATTTATTAAGTGTAAGTCAACTTTGTGATAAAAATTTATATGTATTTTTTACCAAGCATGAATGTCTTATCCTTGATAAAAATCATGTTGTTTTATTTAAGGGCACTAGGCACAATGATGTTTATGTGATTCATCTTGATAAAATTAGCAATAGCAATGTAAAATGTCTTACCGCTTCCATAGATTATCGTTGGCTTTGGAATAGAAGACTTTGTCATTTTAATATGGATTTAATTGAAAAACATGCTAAGAACGATTTGGTAAGAGGTTTGCCAAAACTATAGTTTTTGAAAAATAAGAATTTGTTATGCATGCCAATTTGGTAAACAAGTCAAAGTTTCTTTTAAACCAAAGAATTTTGTGTCCACTCATAAACCTTTAGAATTGCTGCATTTAGACTTGTTTGCAATAGAACACTTCTTACAGGTATAAAGACCTGATTAGAGCGAGTAAAAGGTGCTTGGGCAGATGAACTACCTAGTATTTTTTTGACTTACAGAACTACACCTCGGATAGGTAATAGAAGCACACACTTTAGTTTGGTATATGGCTCTGAGGTGGTTATACCGATAGAAAATGACTTGCCTTTAGCTTAAACAGCTCTGCATGATCCATCGTAGAATGATAAGGTGCTAATGATAAATCTTGATCTGCTCAAAGAGTGAAGGCATCATTCTTCTTTTTTAGAAGCAAAATATAAACAAGTGATGTTCAAACACAACAATTCTAAAGTAAAGCTGTGATATCTGAAGTCTGGGACTTGGTCCTTCGGAAAAATGAGGTCAGCAAGGTTGAAGGAATAAAAATTGTCTCTTAGTTAGATCCAAATTGGAAAGGCCCTTGCAAAATAATAGAGGATCATAGATCAGGCTATTATAACCTTGTAAATATGAATGGAGACTCAGTATCTCGGATGTGGAACATTGTAAATATTAAGAAGTATTATTCTTGGCTACAAAAGCTTGGGCTATGTTGAAGTAACAACAAGAGAATTTTGTTGATCCTAGTCATCTTCCCTCATCAAAATAAACAAAAAAGAGTTATCCTGGACCTGTCAAAGTGCTAAAGTGGCCAAGGTCAAGATTAGAAAAAAAAAAAAACAATGAGTGCTGGAGGGCTAAACCTAGTGATCCCCCCTCAAAATGAAAACAAATCTACCCTGGACTTGCTAAGGTGCTAAAATGGCTAGGATCAAGCTCAAAAAAGAACAAAAAATAGAAACAAAGAAGTAGAATAAGAAAGAAAGAATGCTTTAGGGCTGAGACCTAGTAGTCCCTTCTCAAAATGAATACAAAACTTCCTTGGACTCGTCGAGGTGCTAAAGTTAGAGTCAGGATCAAGCTAGAAAAATCAAAATAGAAAAAGAAAGGAAGAATAATAAAAAAGCATGGTTGCTTGGAGGGTTGAGACCTAGTGGTCTCCATTCAAAATAAAAACAAAGCTATCGTGGACCTGTTGATGTGCTAAAGTAGCTAGGATCAAGCTCAGAAAAATCAAAAAAGAAATGAAGAATAAAAAAGCATTAGTAGTAAGAGGGTTGAGACCTAGTAGTCCCACCTCAAAGTAAAAAGAGTTTCCTTAGACCCATTAAGGTGCAAAGGAGCCAAGATGAAGCTCAGAAAGAGCAAAAATGAGAAGAATAAAAAAAAGAAGAAGACGAGGAGAGAAGTGAGACCGTAAAGTTTTTTTTCTATGGGATGAAACCCAAGGATTTTTACCTATAAAAACTAAAAGAAGGCAAAGGCTTTTTCATGTCTTTCTTCATGAGCAAAACTTTGAATTCAATAGCTTTCTGAAAAAGGTTGTTGAAAGTTTGATGAACAAGTATGGAATTCATCTTTACAATTAGAATTTTTTACACACTTAAATTTTTGAAAACAACTCATAGTTGTTGAGTTATTATAAATAGATGAGAACAAGTCAGTGCAAGGTGAAGCAGTAAGGAGAAAGAAGCAAAATGTTCCAAATGTTGAATTTTATTCATCGAAACAAAAAATTTACAAGCAGAAGAATGACTTTTGCTATGAACTATTACAAAAAAAAGTCATCAAGGCTTAAGAAGCAGCAGCAGTTGCTTAAGGATTATTTGCTTCATTTTGCTAGGAAGGCTCAGCTGAGGAGTCTTGTTGCTGAGTCAGATTAGCCGAAGCACCGCTCATCTCGGCCTACTATGGTCGAGGAAAAGGGGTTTTGAACCGAGCTTCAATCTCGTTTAGCTTCTCTGCATTGATGCTAGGATTATAAGAAGTTTTTTTTTGTGAAGGTTGGATTCTGGACCAGACGATTAGAAGCTGATGTGAGCCTCATTATAAACGCATTTTGAGTAAACACCTTAATCCCCTTTTAATCCGCCTTAGCTAAAGTGATGAACTCATTCCTGCCTAATATCTTCATCGTGGCCTCTCGAGCAGTGACTTCAACCTTTGCCTAGGTGACATCCTCAGTAGCCTTGAGTAATTTTTCCTTAGCTTCCTTCAAATCCTTCTCGAGAATGGTTTTCTCAATCCTTTTTTGGTGAAGTCTATCCTTTACCTCCTTCATTGTAGCTTACCACTCGTTCAAATTCCCTACTACTGCTTTCTGGCACTCGATGTCATGCTCTTCCATAGCATCTTTGATCAGGGCCTTGACTCAAGTCTTACTCTTGGATTTGTAATATTGCACTTCATGACGAAGTGCTGTCACGTAAGATGCATTGCCCTCTCTTCTGACGCATGCATGCAAGATAGTGAGTATCTACAAGAAGCATTAAGAAATGATTAATAGAAAAGGAAAAAGCAATAAGTTGAGTTTGTATGACATAAAAAGAAAGAGAGAGGGAGAGACAACTTACGTTAATGGTAGAAACATTTGAATCAAGTCTCTAGAACTCATCAAACCTCTCCTGAGGAGTGACGCTCTTGGCTCTGTTTATGTTGGGGAAGAATCATTAATGTCCCTAGTTCTCGAGCTGCCCAATCATACTGGGATTAATCATTGATGTCCAAATTTAGGTAGGGCTTGAATTAGGTACTACTTGAGGTAGAAGTGCTCGATACAGGCTCCACCACCTGAGTCATCCAGGGTAAGTCTTGGAAACCAGCAACAGCTCACTTCTCCTTAGGAGTGGGTTTCTTCTCTACTGCGTGAAGACACACTATATCACATTTGGATTCTATGGAATACAAAAGCCTGTCAATTGAGTCCAAGGATAAGGGAGCTCACCTCTAGGGGTAATGTACTAAAAAGAGGTATTCTTGGACCATATCTCAAATGGAGCGAGCTGCTTAGAGTGATCCTAGAGCTACTTGGGATAGTTCCCCAGCTGCGGCCACAGTAGAGGCAACAATGGCCCGTTCCTCTTTAATTTCTTGGTTGCCACTCATTGCTCGACAGTAATCACGGTTCTAGATCGCTTGCGAATGGCTTATGTAAGAGCAGGGGCAGCAAAGGCTGGATTATCATTGGAAGAGATAGGATGAACAACTGTGGTGTCCACATCAATTAAGGTAAACACTGGTTTAGCATTCAGCACTGGGGTCAATGAGGCGCTAGCCACAGTTGCTTCAGTTGGTTGGTCACTGAAATAGGTTAAGCCTTGCTTGTACTGGCATATACAACAGGAATGGAGGCAATTAGGCCACCCAAAAACTCTCCAAGACCTACAAAATAACTCAAGCACTTAAGATTTAGAATAAGCAAATGGAAAAAAAACAACAGTAGCACCTAAGGCCAAAAAAATGGGGCAACGTTTCATAAAATCAAAATCTTTGGATACGTTCTGACTCAGGAAAAGGCCAGCAAAGCCCAATATGTTATTATCTACTATGACATTTGACCTTGGAAATTTATTAGGATGATAGCTCTTAATAATTTCTTTGCATCATCCCCCGGGTATGGAAACACAACGTTTTAAGTCGTGATGGAGTCCTTGACCAGGTTCCATTATCATCGTGGCATCACATGATTTAGATATCTAATGTAAAAGAACCCTTTCTTCTACTCATGAATGGCAGAAGGATTGCCCATAACTAATTAGTCCCTGCCAATCGTGGGGATACATAAAAAAAATCCATTACTGCGGGTTAATTTAAGAACCATCCTAAAAGTCTCTGAAGAAAGGATGACTTCATACAATTTACAAAGAATGCAAAATGCCACTATAATTTGGAAGCCATTAGGGGTCAGCTGTGAAATGATTATATGCCAACGACCAGGAACTTGGCAAAGAAGTGGAGGAATGGGAAAATGAAGGTCTGCTTGAAGTTGCTCTTTGTAGATGATCATATACCCGTCCTCGGCTCGGGGAAGTTTGATGTGGACATTCTCACGGAATTAATAAGTATTCCTAGGGTAGCGGATCGCTTCGACTAACAAAGAATTTTGAAGAGTCACGGGTGGAAAGGGTCTCATAGTCATTAACCAGAGATTGAGAGCCTGGTTCCCCTAGGAAAGCTAAAGGAATTGTAGTAAGTAAAGAAATATCACTAGGGTTCAAAAGAAAGTCTAAGGGAACCCTAAGGCTTGTGGTTTATGGTGTGCTAATAAAAAAGGAATGAGTGAACATACCAGATCTAGCCATTGTCTTTGTGAAATTGAAAAGAGATGACAGAAAGTTGAAGTCTTTTGTAGTCTTTGACTGGGAAAAGTTAAGGAACATGCAAGAAAATTTTCTCAAACTAAAGATTGAGGATGGTAAAATTTGCAAAAATAAGCAAAAAAAATTGTTATAGATTAGGAACAGTGAGGTAAAGGTTGAGAATTTGTAGAAGGACCTGTGGGCAGGAAAATTTGCGAGAAGGCTAGAAGGCTTTTTGGAAGATTTGAGGAAGTGCATAAAGTTTTGTAAGCTTTTCAATTTTGCTGAAGAACGCAGCAAAGGCGATAAATGCTAAATCAGAAAGTAAAAATGGTGAAAAATTCTATGTTAGGACATTTATATTAGGTGAATTTGGGCTGATGGGCTCAACAGATAAGGTAAAAGTCAGAAGAAATGGCACACATTGTGCCGGATCAATTGCTAAAAATGGGTTCACCCGATCTTGCAATCAAGTAAAAGAATTACTAGGGAAAATGGCATTAAATACTGGTGAAGGAGTTAAGGAGTTTTCTACAGTTCTCTAGATAAGTAATCATGAGGCCTATTCGAAGGGTTTAGAATTTAGCTATCAAACATGTCAAGAGGCTGAGACATGGAAATTTAACGGACACTTGGTGGAAAAGTGAAAAGACTGAAAAATTTGAATGTAAAGGCTCTAGCCACCTTTATCCTTGGCTCAAAGGCTAAAAATAAAAAATGACCAACAAGAAAGAGTCTCATAATGGGGACAGGTTCATAGGAATTAAGAAGAAAGAGTCTCAGATCAAAAGTGAGTTTCAGAATAATGAGGCTTCAGCTATCAATAGAGACTTGAAATGGGGAATTCAAGTATCAAGCTTTGGCTTAGAGACTTTCATGACAAAAAGGTTTCAGATCAAAGACTTTCAATCGATAAGCCTTAGATTGAGGACTTCGGAGGTCTATATCAGTTTAGCTCTAAGGCTAAGTTTAGCCCTAAGCTAAGTGGACTAATGATGATATTATAATTGGTTGCTTATATGGCACTAGATATTTGTGAACGTTGTCTATGTGGCAAGTTCATTAAGGGTATTTATGTAATTAGACACTATGATTACTTGGCAACATCATGACTCGAACACCCCTCATCTATGTCCATAACTACGAGGTCCTTGGGCACTTTCTGTAATTAATTCATTCTCTATTTCTCTTACCCCAAAGCATTTTGTCTGCTTCCTCTCTCTAACGTTCTACTGTCATCAGTGGGAATGCCTCTTTTTGGTTTTCCAACTGGCTTGGTGATGGCTACATAGTTGATTTGGTTAAGAAAAGTGAACAAACCAGAGACTGGCATTGCAATCAATCAACTAGGTTTATGATAATAAAGAAGATAACATCATTTGGAATCAAACTACTTCAATGCCCTTATTGTCCTCAGCTTATGATTTGGTCTCTCGTAAATGGGGAGGACTGATTCATTTGGGATCAAAGAATTCCTTGGAACTCTCTTTTTTCATGTTGCACATTCTAAATGGATTTCTCCCTTACTATGATATTTTTACGTACCTTGGATTTAGGCTTTCATCTTAATATGTATTTTGCAATTCTATAGAGGTGCTAGACCATTGTTTTAACTCTTGTCATTTGACAATGCAAATTTGGTCTCACCTTGAATGACTACAATATGTTTCCATCAAGAATTAATTATGACAGCTTAAGAAGTAGGCTACAAATGTGGTGCTTTGGCTCATCATATAATTCAGAATGTGAGATGTTAATCATCTTGCCAACCATAATCTGTTGGCACTTATGGGTTGCAAGATATGTTTGAGTTTATATGGGGTTAACTGATAGATTATTTCACCTATGCACATATATAATTAGTAAAATCAAGAAGCTAGTTTTTTTTATCTTAGTGCAAGAAAATCTTTTCTAGCTTCTGAGACTCTGAGTTAATCAATAGCATTTTCCAATTGTTACTAAACAGCCTAAGTCCATAGAGCATCTTTGATAGTTTGGCATCTTCCATGGATACGTACATACAAGCTTATTTAATTAGGTGCTTCTTTAATTAGCAATCCATGAATCTTAGGGGCTGGTGGCATTTTGAGTGTGAGACCATAGATACGGAAACTTTTCCCACCACTACGAATTGCGTACCAATTCAGGTTCGAATATCAAAGATAGTGAATTCTTATTAGAATAAGGATGTTTTGTTTCTTTTATTTTCTTAATGTTTTTATTTATTTATTTATTGAGAAAATGAGAAAATACTCTCTAAATTTTTTAAATTGGAACTATTCAGTATTAGATTGAAAATAATAATTATTGAAAGTTGAGAATTTTCTTTTATCTAGTCACAGTAAATAATTCAATATTTATTACAAATTTTATACTATCTACAGCTAACTACCTTCTATTTCTATAATATTGTAGTCTTTTGTAAGAAGTGGCATATCGTGACGTATCAACTAGGCATATCCTTACGTATCCAATATTTTAAAAAATGGGGAACCATATCTCTGTACCTATACCGGATTTTCTAATGTACGGTGGTTCTGGTGACTATGTGTGAGACTGAAAGGATTCTTTGATGTTATATAATTTCATAAAAAACACAATGAGGATTCCTTGGAAACAGGCAAACATTCTCAGGCAAATTCCAAAATGTTTTTCACAAAGGTGTTGTTGATGCAATAAATATTTTAACTCAAGGGATGAGTCTTAGGAAGTTTGATCATGACAATTCCTCCAATGCAAATGTTATAATAGACACACAATACTCACAATCGAACACCTGAGACAAAGAACAAGAGCAATGGGTTTTGTCCCCTGGAATACGCTTCGACAATCAAGTTAAAAATTGTTTGGTGACAAGAGGAAATTTAAAGGGTAAATGAAAGTTAAGAATAACAAGTGAAATGGTAATAAGAATTACATTACATAAATTTACTTTGCACCATTACTATTTATACTAGTACTTGATGGATTATAATAATAATTGGCCAAAAACCCATAGTTGGCCTATGGGGGCCTTAAAATTCTTTGGTTGACCATTAACCTGCGTTCGGATAAATATTGATTAGGTAATTCAATTCAAAAACAAGTAATAATTAAGTCTTAATAACCCTAATCGACACTTACACACAATTGCAAGGATAAGAGGTAAGTTTGTAAATTGGGTAAAGATTGTTTTCACGAGGACTATCGAGCAATTCCTAGAGTATACAAACCTTTATACTAGTTAGACAAACTAACTAAAAGATTTTGTTTCTACCCAACTAATTAATCCTAACCACTAGAAAATAAGAACAACTGTCGAATCTAATTAAAACTATAGAAAGCGATAAACTTTACTGGAAGAAAACTTCAAGGCATCTTATTAAACTAGAAAAGTAAACACAATAAGATTAAATCAAAACTATGAATTTGCAATAAAAACTAGAATTAAATTGAATATAAATAGAGAAATCAAACTCAGTAATTGTAGCTAGAACAAGAGTTGATGAAGCTCGATGTCTCGACAAGAAAATAAAAAGCTAATCTAATGATATATCTACTGTAACTAATGATGATTCTAACTAATGACTACTACGTACTCAACTCCTCTCTTTAATGGGGTATTTATTGGGGTTACTAGGGTTAAATTCTCCACACAAGCATCGATATAAGGAAACCATTAAAAAGGAGTCCAACAGGATGAAAACATCTACCAAAATAACAATTTTTACGCTAAGACACATTGCAACACATGCACATGCGTAGAAATTCCTCGTGCATGTGTGTAAGAATGGACTTCTAAAATTTTTACTCTTTAGAGTTTGCACATATGCACAGGCTTTGGGTCATGCATGTGCAGAATTCTATAATGCCTGCTTTACCACTTCCACCTCAATTTTGATCTTGATGCTGATGGAATTTGGGAAAACTTAAAATATGAAAGTTGTATCTCTCTCCCGTAGATTTCCAAATCATCTTATCAACTCAATCATGGCTCAAACAAGAAAGTTATGATCAAAACACCAAACAATATCCAAATTCGCTCCTCGCCAGTGCACGTTTTTCATCCTTTTGATTTTGCCCTAACTTTTTGATCCTTTTTTATTTCTTTTTCATTCCGAACCTACACAAACTAAAAATAAAATAATTAAGCTCATAATTAACTCAATTATTGCTTTCATCACATCAAAACTGAGGTAAATGACACATAAAATATACTACATTTATGAGCTTGTCAAATACCCAACACTTAGCTATTGATCGTCCTCGAGCAAAAATAAAAATCAAATAGATAAGCTCATCACAACCATACCCAATACATCTCATCAATTGTCCACATGAATAATTAGAACCATGCCACCATTAGAAGTAATCTAAGAACTCAAGAGTACTCATCAAATGCCAACAAAATCCTAGACATGAAATCCAATGTGTTTGTGAATATAGTCATTCAGTAAAAACTTAACTTTCAATGCACTCAGATCAAATCATGCAAACTCTTAAATTTTTTTTGAACACCTCGTCACTCACTTTTCTTACACTTCTTCACTAATATAGACAATCAACTCAATTTAAATTAAGTAGAACATTTTAGCATGTAACGTTAAGTTAGGGTATTGGTTAATCAAAGAAGGGATAAGGATATCACAAATAAGAAAGAAAGAGCTTTAAGATAATGTTGGCCACACATCAAAATAAAACTGCTTCTCTAAATCATTAGATACCAATCATCATAGAAATAACCCCAAACTTAATCAACAAATACCAATGAAAAATTTCAGACAACAAACAACAAAAAGTCCTCATTCATCAAAATCAACCCAAAAAGCCAACCATTTTTTTGGACATTTATTTATCATTTTTTATATCCACTCCAAATTTGGATACTAGTGATAGGCATAATTATAACCCATAAATGCACCAATGCATGTACCAATGATGGGCATTATCTTCAAATACACCAATGAAGGTACTAATGATGGGTACTACTAGCAAATATAGGTTCAAGTGATAGGCACTACCCGTATTTTCAAAAACTTTTTTTTTCTTAACTTTTTCAAGACCCCTTCTTGCCTTATAAAGGTACGCCACTCACTCATACAATTTTCCACCCTCATTTAAATACCTTTCACTCTTTTATCCCTTTTAACAAATAATGTGTGCAATAAAGCTCTTAAGCGACATTTTGGGATAGGAAAACAAGTGTCCAAATTATTAAGCTCATAAAGGTAAGTAAAATGAGTTCTAATGAAAGAATTGGTGTTTCTCTCCATTCATTACAAATTAAAGCTCAAGTAGGGTACTAGGGATAAAATTCCAATAAGGGTTGGCTTGAAAGGCTCAAACGTCCAAAGAAATGCTCTATCCTCATCTTTAAATTGAATTAAGTTATCTACAAAATTCTCTTCTGTGCGAAAATGTAAGAAATCAGGTTTTGGAATGCAATATAAATAATTCTACATAATTGTCTCTAAGTGTCAAAAATAAAATATTTTGTGGCTGTTAGTGCTCAAAAAATTCTCAGAAATCAGTGAAGAAAAATATTAATATTGACTACCTACTCATGATGGTTCAATTCAACAATTATTATGTAGAAAATCAAAGACATATGTTAAGTGATTGCAAAATTTTGAAAATTTCAAAGATTTAACTAATTTGCACAAAAATTTTCAAAAATTTTAAAAAACTCTCAGATTAGAAGAAAACCTTAAATGTTGAAGCAAAATTGAGCCAACTACACCAAACAATTGTAATTTAAATCCAGATTACACCCCACCCCACCCCACACTTAGAAATAAACAATTGTTCCTAAGGTTTAATAAAATGAAAAAGAAAAAAGGAATGCTTCTCTAGCAATGTAGAATGATGGTGTAGTGTCTCCTGACATAAATATCCACGAGGCGAGTTGAAACACATCATTAATCACTAGAACAAAAATAGAACGTTAAACCCATTCAGAAATTAAAAAAATCTAAGAAAGTAGAGGAATAAGATTCCATGATATTTAGAAAAACAAACTTAATCCTTTAGGGGCTTACATAACTAACAACACAAATAAGTGAAAAATAAAATAACAAAATGTATGATATCATCCTAAAATAAACTAAAAGGAAAGAAAAATAGAAAACGTCATTAAGCTCCTTTTAAGTAGCACTAGAAATCCAAGGCGTCATTCTCACGATAATGGGCAGATCAAGACTCGTCATCGGAAGTTGCTAACTCCTGTAAAAATGGAGGAAAAGGTGGGAATGTAGAGGAATCCTCCCCATGCTCCTGAACTAACCAATGGGCCTCCATGTTCTATTGCCACACATGCTCATAATGAATGTATTTATCAAAGCGGCATTGTATGCACTGTTGCTTCTCTAAAATTTGCTCAAGCATCTCTTCCTGAATTAGACTTGGAGCTAGTTTACTGGTCGTGACTAATGGCTGTGAAGTGGAAGCTAGAGAATAGATCCATCAAACTGGGGCCCTAGTTTCATCCAATGCAATAAGCATACTAGACTTCAGCTTTTCTTTGGTCGGATGAATCACAACATCCTCATCAATGCACAATGCAGTAACCAAATGTGGGAACCATAAGCCAGACTGTTTGATAACTGTGTTGTAACAGATCTATTGACTAATCAAATAGCTCACATCTACTGGCCTACCTGAAGCAATAGCATATATCAACTTAGCTCGCTCCAAACTAACATGAATAAGATGCCTAACTGGGAGGAGACGAGCACATATGAACTTAAACCAAACTAACTACACAGGCTTAAGCAGATTAGCATTGAAATGTCGGGCAACACACTCACCAGCATATGTTCACTCCATTTCACCCACGCAAATAAGGCTCATGCTATCATTAAGTGCCATATTGGTGTCACGAATAGTCGGCCACTCATCATTGCGAACTCAGTTCACTCTCAATAGCCAATTAATTACTGTCATGTTTCCAAAAATATGTACATCTTTGCCCCTGACATATACTTTTGTATCCTCGTACACAACTAAATTAGCGTAGAATTCTCTCACAATCGGGAGTACTATGTCCTTCTAGGATAGATGTGAAATAATTCCACCCATGCATCCTAATGGCATCTCAAACTCTAGGGCACTAGTTGTAAGGATTTTATACCGTTGTCCTTAATCGCTGCCCTCATCAAAATATCATATTTGTACCTTTTCTGGGCTACAACATTAAGAAATTGCTCCAGGACGTTCGCTTCCAAGGAATGCTCTTGAGGTTCCGATAGATGTGCCATAAAAGAAGAGGTTCCTACCGTCTCTTGACCTGCTAGTTGCTTGCCCTTGCCATTCCCAAAAAAAAAATAATATGAAATATAAGACATGCCAAGAAAAGCTCAAACACCCTATACTTATTCAAATCTATGCCCTCAAACTAAAAATTAAACTTAATATTCACAAGATAAAATAAAAAATGTTAGTGCTCTCAATACTAAATTATGTGTATATGTTCAAGACACTCCAATACCCTTTTTAACCACAAAAATTTAATAGGGAATAATCCTATGACATGATTGAAGTCTTAGGAATTGAATTCACACACAAATGCCTAGTATTTTAAGAGTTTTCTTCATTGAAGCATTTTATCAAACACTTGGCATGCATAAACAAAGAATGAATATTCTTCTATGTAATGACCACACAATTACTACCCAATTCAAAGAACAGTGCAATAATTAAGCACATCAATAACTAATTATGCAATTCATCACAAATCAGCACATCAAAGTATCAAAATGATAAGTTCATAATTGTGCTTTATTTTATGTGTCAATTACCACGTTTTTATGTGTAAGCATGATTTGAGTTATTACTGAGCCTAATTTGGTTATTCTTAGTTTTTGTAGGGTTAAAGTGAAAAAGAGTTGAAAAAGATGGAAAAGATGAAAGAAAATGCTAAGGGTGGAACATGCACGAGTATGATGCCATCACTTTGGTTGTTGTTTCGTATTTCAAGCATAACATTTGAGTCCAAGATCCGATTGAGATGATTTTGAATTATTTGGAAATATATCGAAGATGTCTACAACTTTTGTGTTTTGAGTTTTCCAGGATTCTATAAGCATCTTGTTCAAAATTGCAAAGTTGGAAAATGTGTACCGGTGAGGAGCGATTCTGACACAGTTTGGTAGATTCCACATAACTTTCTTATCTATGTTCCAATTGAGGTGATTCAAAATTTTTTGGAAAGCTAAGACATATATATACAACTTTCATGTTTTGTGTTTTGCCAAATTTGGTCTGCATCAGGGTCAAAATTGAAGCCAAAAGTGAATCCCAGTGCATATGCACTGGGTTTGAGCCGTCCATGTGTGTTGGGAACTTTTCAGCACTGCATAGGGCACACATGAGCCCAAAATAGGCAGTGCATGTGCCCCCGAAATAGCAGAATTGCGTATTTTTGAGTTTTTGACCGATTACTTCGTCCGGTTGGACATTCTTTTTGACCTGATTTCATGTTCTTATTTGTAGGCATTAATTGTAACCCTAAGTACTCATTGTGAATACCCCATTTAGGGTGAGAGAAAGGGAGATCGACACTTTTATTTTCTTTTGACTAGGGTTTTTAGCAGTAGAAATTCTTGTTTATTCTTTTATGGCACTTTGTGCCTAAATCCTTTTCTTGGTAGAGGGAATTGAAGCCATGGTCAATTCTACAAAGTTGTGAGACTTCTTGTGCTTGAATTTATTCAATTACATGTCAAGTATTGATTATTTTTCTGCAATTAATTTTATGATTGTTCTTTTAAACTTGTTATTGCTGCAGAATATTAAGTTATTGGAATTAATCTATAGCTGGATTGTTTTAACCACGTGGGTCTAATTCAATCTATGAAACAACTAAGTTTGATAATTACTCAATTAGTGTTATTGAATTTAGGGAAATTAATCATCTAATTGGCATAACCGCGTGTGTTTATGTTTAATTAGTCTAATTGTTCTCTACTTGTTGATTTTAAAGCTTCTATTAATTGATCTTTGGCTCGTGTCTTGGTTAAATTAATAGTTACGGTTAATTGGATCGCGTGTTGAAAATTAACCAACTTTAGAAAGAAATAAGAATCAACTTTGAATTGGTATTCGTTCAGGTTAATTCTTCAATTAGTGCTTGATATAGAATTGAATTATCTTGTGTGTCAATGATCAACTAGTGAAATTGCCATGGTGGTTATGACCAAGACCAAGATCTTTCTTAATTGAATTCTCTTTAGTATTTGATTGTTTAAATTTTGAGTTCAAAAGCATTCAAAAATCCCCCTTTTCCATTTAGCACAAGAATAAACTCCGTTCTCTGTGGGACGACTTGTACTAACCGCTACTACATTACAATTGAGAATTGTTAATTTTGGTTGCCTATGACAGCATTGCAACTCGACAACATATTATTTCACACCAAAATGTTGGCGCCATTGCCGGGGATCAAACTCGGGTCGCCCACGTGACAGGCGGGAATACTCACCACTATACTACAAAGATAATGGGTGCTTGAAATTTTGGCGCCGTTGCTGGAGAATGGTTTGATTTATTTTTGTGTTTGAATTTTTTTTTTAATTTAGTAGTGTAGACTTATTACTTGATCTCTATCATGGTTACCAATTCGCATGAGGTTTATTGTTCCAATTTCATTATCGACCAATTACCACCACAACCCTGGTATAACCCCTACACGTATAAGTACAATCAAGGATGGATAGATTTTCCTGAGTTTGGTTATCCATCACAAGATCATCTGTGTGTACATCCAGTTTTGCCACAACAACCGTATACCCAAACTGGTAAGTCTTTGGAATAATTAATTTATTCTCTTGCTGCTAATACTTTGCAATTTCAACAGCAAACAAGAGCCAGTCTACAAAGTTTGGAGCATCAACTAAATCAACTGAATTCTTCCATAAGTAGACTAGAATCTCAAGTGACTGAGGGTAGAGAAGATGAAGAAAAGGAGCAAGAACTAGACTGATGGGATTAATAGATGTGAAGCCTATTAAGGATAACTCTAGTTCATTGCCTCTTATTTTAGTGCCTCAAGATCTTCCAATGCAAGAGCCAATCAAGGTTTTAGGCTTAACTATGGACGAAACACAAGAGATTCTAACTACTGTGAAAGATACCCATTTGGCTGTTAATATGGATTGTATTGTTGTGCCAGTATACCCCACATTTTGTTATGGATCGACCTTAAGAATTGAAGATCAAACAGTGGCTCATAAAGAGTTTGATATTTTTAAGTCTCTTAAGGGTCATGAAGAAGAGGTTACACAAGGTTACATAGATGACAATGGGGTCAGAGTTGAGTTTATAACTGATGGAGTCAAGAAACAGATTGAGGATAAGTATATGGCGAGTAATTTCAAGGAGAGAGCCTATGCAGGATCACTAACAATTATTGAGCTCTCTTTCCTTTGGTATAGAGATGGTTATTCCAACCATCTTTTTCAAAGTCGAGCCAACGACAGTAAACTAACCAAAGGCGCTGCATGGGAAGCAACCCACGTTCATTTCCATTTTATTCTGTTTATTTGTTTTTGAAGTTTTACTTTTTTTTTATTTTGTTTTCAGGGTTGGCTTAGTTTTATTATGTTGTTAGTGCAGGAAATCGACTTAATAGATAAGTTAAGCTGATAAAATGGTCCTTTAAAAGGGAGCAAGGAGAGGACCCATCGACATTTCCACCTTTTCCTCATTTTCCAGCAGGATTTGGGACCCCACGCTCCTTGAGTTTTTTTTATGCCGTATGTGTTGGGACGTTTTCTTTATTTGATATTCATGGCAGTTGATTTCATAGATAATTTGAGTAGTTATTTTTTTATTCATTTTCATTAGTTAGGTTTCATTTTAGTTACTTTATTTCATATTGCTTAGGTTTATTTTCGTAATCGTGTGTTTCGTTTATTTTTGTTATGTATTCCCTTAAGGGAGTAAGTTTTTTCTTGATTATTGTAGGATTATTTTCTACAATTTTCTTGTTTTTCCACTCAGTACTTATTGTCTCAAGGAAATTATTTATTTGTTTTGTTCTGTTTTGTTTATTGTTCTCCAGCTTTCATTCGCGACAAGGGGCTATTTATAGCGGATACTACTCCAAATGCGAATTAAATCCAGGGAAGCTTTTCTTTTTCCCATTTTATGCTTTTATTTTTGCATTGAGGACCATGCTTATTTTCAAGTGTAGGGTGGAAGTTATTTGGATTTTTAAGTTGTTTGGTGTATTGCTCAATTTTGCTGCAATATTTTAACTTTTCCTTTGATCTGAGAGTTTGTTAAAATTTTTGAAAATTTTATGGATTAATTGACCATTATTTTTTTTTAAATTTTCAAAAATTTTCAAAATTTTTTTCTTAACATATTTTTCTTCATTTGTCTACATAATAAATCATTAGTTGAACCATGAATGAATAAGTAGTCAGTGTTAATATTTTTTGCATTCATGATTTTCAAGATTTTTGAGCACAAAGCCATACTTTAATTTTTGATTTGGGATATTTAGGGAGAGAAATTTATGTAGACTCAATTATGTTGCATCCCAAAAACTCACTTTATTACATTTTTGAAACTAATTCTTAAACGACCCGATTTAGTTTTAAAATGAGGGTAGTGCTTTTTGTTGTTGAGCCTTTCTCACCAACCATCTTAACAATTTACTATAAGTACCTTATTTGAGCCTTATTCTTAAAGAGAAATATCCTTCACCTTCTTTCACATAAACTCAATTTACCTACCTTTATTGAGCTTAATGTTATTTTCATTGTTTTATCCTAAGTTTTCCCTTTAAGAGCTTATGGTGCACATTATTTGTTAAGGGGATATAAGGGTGGAAGTTTGTGAGAAGTGAGTGATGTACAATTTTTTTGCGAAATAGGGTATTGGAAAAAAATTGTTGAGAAAAAATAAATATGGAAGTGTTGGTATATACAGGTAGTGCCCATCACTAGTACCTGCGTGTTTATTTGATATTTATAGGTAGTGCCTATCACTGGTACCTGTATTTGCAGGTGAGTGCCCATCACTGGTACCTGCGTGTTTATTTGTTGCGGGTAGTGCCTACCACTGGTACCTGTACTATGAGTGGACATAGAAAAAATAAAATGGTGATGTGATGTATATATGTCCGAGAGAGGTTGGCATGTTTGGTTTCAAATTTTTTATGGGTGTTTGTTACTCAAGTGTGGGGTTGTGGATGTATGATATTTTGCAAGGGAAAAGAAGTTTTATTTTAATGTGTGGCCATCACTATAAAGCTCTTGTTATTATTTTCTATATCCTTTCCCTTCTTTGGCATACAAATATCCTAACCTATAGTTCGAGCTAAAATTCTTGCCGAATTTGAATTGAATCGCAAAAATCAAAACTTTCCCTCAATGTAATTACCAACCCAAAAAGGAAAAATAGAAGAAAATCAATGAAGATCCATACCTTAATGGTGTTTATTCTTGATAGAAGAAGAAACGTTGATATGAATTGAACAGATAAAGGAGTGAATTGAGGGTAAAAATATGGGTGAGGTGAGAGGGTTCTGAGAAGAGAAGAAGGAATTTAAGAAGAAATTCATTTGAATGTTGGTAAAGAAAGGGTTTTGGGTTTTTATTCAGCTTGCGCATATGCTCTAGCTTACTCACGCTTGTGCACGAGAAACCAAGGGGTCAATTTCATTTCTGACTTTTATGCACAAGCGCAAGCTTCTGGTCATGCTTGTGCGTAACTTGCAGAATTAAAAATTTTTGCTTCTTGATTTCACGCACATGCATGCCAAATGGTGTGCATGTGTGCAAAAATAAAACCCTTAAACATGTAAAAACCTTTCCTAATTACTCAAACCAACAAGAAGACCACAAAACCATGTTCTAGTCCATTTATCTTGCATTTTAAGATGATATGCACACAAATAACAATGAAACTAAATAAAAGAAAAAACAAACACACAAACAAAATTATAAAAGGACATGGGTTGCCTCCAATGCAGCGTCTTTGTTTATAGTCATAGGCTCGACTTTGGCATTAGAGATCTAATTCCAAGCAATTAATGACGGTCAGCCATTCTTTTCTTTTTGGCTTCCACTAGAAAATTTTGACAGCATTTTTCATAACTCTTGAAGCTTGATTCCCGACTTTGGCTTAAACTTGCCCTTTTCTCCATGCATTTGCGAAAGATAGTGCACAAATTAAAACATCAAGTTGCTTCTTGGACATAATTTTCTTCTTTGTGCTCATGGGCACTTTGCTCAAAGCCTCACCTTTCTGTTCTTGTGAAGCCATTTCATAAGTCTTTTTCATCTCATCTTCGTCATTAGGTATTTTTTCTCCAAGTCAATGGTAGAATCCTCATTCGTTTCAACAGCCTTTTTGAGTGCGTTGTGGGTACCTTTTCTTCAATCCTATCAAAACGTGAACCCAAGGAATAATTAGCACTTTTTTCTACAAAAATTGGAACATTGTCAACATAATTAGAAACATCTATTTCAACTGATTCATTATCAACTTGCAAAATCAACATCCCATTATTACCGTCAATTAGGAAAAAACATATGCAATTGATAAAAATGGCCTTCCTAAAATCAATGGAATTTCATTATCCTTCCCGAATCCAATAACAATAAATCAACAGGAAACACAAACTTTTCTACTTGAATAGGCACATCATCCAACAAGCCATATGGTTTTATTTCGAAGAAGTCCATTGGTGATCCCTAACTTATAATAGATGGCCTTCGGAATGATATTGATACTTGCCCCCAAATCACAAAGTGAACGATGCAATGTGTGTCATCCTATCTTTATCGGCATAGAGAAACTACTGGGATCCTTGAGTTTAGGGGTAATCTCCGTTGAACAATGACACTACACTTGGCATTGAGGCAAACTGTCTCATCATCATCCCATTTCCACTTCATAGCCAAGAGATCCTTCATAAATAGAGCATAATTGGGAATCTTGTTGAGAACATCAACCAAAGGGATGTTTATATTAAGCTTTTGAGCATATCGAGAAGTTTGTGGAATTATTTCTTTTTTCCTCCCTTCTTGGGGATCAATGAGTCGTTGAGGAAATGGTACTCTCTAAAATGTATCCAATTTCAAGGGTTCTTTCATTTGTTGTCCCTTTGACTCCTTCACTGCATTCTCTTTAGTCATTATCTCATCCTTACCCCTTCAACTTCAAGTTTTTCTTCAATTGTCTTAGATTTTTGCTTCCCAACTTCTTTATGAACTGATTTGTTGTCATTTTGTACAACCAATTCCTTTCCACTTTTTGGTGAAATAACATTGCATTGTTCCTTCGGATTTGGAATGGTATCGCTTGGCAATGCTGCCATTGGTATTTCATTATTTTGCCGATCTAATTGTCTCATTTGAAGTTCCAAGTTTCTTGTAGAAGTTCATAAATTCTCAAGTTCCCTCTGCAGAGTTTTCAATTCTCTCCTCAAATTATCTTTAATGGATTGATCATGGTTCATATGTGAAGGATAATTGGGATTTTGAGGCAAGGGCCTTGGTGGTGGAGGTTGGTATGAGCTATTTTGTTGAGATCCACCCACTAAGAAAAGTTTTGGAAATTCTATTAGTGAGATGGTTGATAGGGTCTAGAAGATGAACCTTGATTGGAAAATTTTGATTCCAGCTGGTTGGGTTGGAAAAACGGATTTTGAACATTATTCTGATTACTCCATGTGAAATTTGAAAGATAATGCCAAGATGGGTTGTAGGTATTACCACAGGAATTAGACTTATTCTTTGGCCTTGTATTCTGATTTGCAAGAAATTGAACTTGCTCAACTTGTGGTATGGGTGTTTCACAAAGGCCATTTTTATGGTTTCCTCCACAAAAGTCACAATTTAAGTTCCCCTAAGGTGTTGAATCAATGGAGTTCACTAGACTCCTTCCCACGTTTTCTTAGGTGTTTGTCAATTTTGTCATCATGCTAAATATCATACCCTATTGAGTCAAGAAAGTATCATTAAAATTAATAATACCTCATTTTCGGGCATTGACTTGATACACTTGTTGTTATGGTTGTTTCCCAACCAACGGATTGATTGTGCCATGGTAGTAATGAGTTGAAGCCATTCTCTCTGATAGTTCTTGTGCTTCTTCTAGAGTTTTAAAAGGAAAAGTTCCTCCTGCGTTTGCATCAACAATCAATCTCGTCTCTAGGAACAATCCATTGTAGAATTTTTGTATTTGTAGCCATAATGGAATGGCATGATGTGGACACTTCCTAAGAAATTCCTTAAAATGCTCCCATGCTTCACTTAAGCTCTCCCCAGTAATTTGTCTGAACGATGTAATGTCATTGCGGAGCTTTAGATCCTTGATGGTGGAAAGTACTTGGCTAAAAATTCTTGAGCCAACTGATTCTATGTTGTTAAAAGTACCTTGCCTGAAGGAATGTAACCAAACCTCAGCCCTATCCCTCAACAAAAACGGAAAGGCTCTTATTCGAATACAATCAGGATGTACTCCATTATATTTGAATTTGTCAATGACTATCTCAAAATTCACCAAATGTGTATAGGGATCCTCGTTTGGTCCACCTCCAAACATTGCTTTAAAGGTTTGGAGCATTTGAATGAAGGTTCTCTTGATATGAAAGTTGTTCGCTTGTACGGGCATTTGGGCAATGCTAGAACTTTCTCCCTCAAAATTTGGTATTGCATAGTTTCTAAGGGGTTGAGGATGAACATGTCCTCTATTGCCATTGTTACCCACTAACTTTTCTTGCTCCACAGCTTTGTGATTCAGATTTTCCATTATATTTTCTCCTTAGCTTAATTCTTCTGGTTTCCTGTGGTTTCTGGTTATAGTTAATTCAATCTCAAATTCACCAGGATATAGTGGTTGTTTGGAACAATGAGTATTTACCATAAACTATAAGAAAGAAACCAAAGTTCCAATATCAAAGAAAAATCCAAAAAAAACATAAAAAGAACAAAAAGCAACTATAAATAATTAAAAGAAAACAAAAAGTCTAATCTAAAGCTTGCTAAACCTAATATTGCACCAAAAATAATCCTCGATAAATATTGATTAGGTAATTCAATTCACAAACAATTAACTGATTAAGCATTAATAACCCTAATCAACACTTACACATGCTCGCTAGGATAGGAGGTAACTTTGTAGATTGGGTGAGTAAGGATCGTTCCTTCGAGGACTACCGAGCAATTACTAGGGTTCACAAACCTTTATACTAGTTAGAAATATTAATTAAAATATTTTGTTTCTACCCAACTAAATTAATCCTAACCACAAGAAAATAAGAACAATTGTTGAATCTAATTACAACTAGAGAAAGTGATAAACTTTACCGAAAGCAAACTTGAATTAATAAACTAGAAAAGTAAATGCAATAAGAATAAATTAAAACTACGAATTTGCAATAAAAACTACAATTAAATTGAATATAAATAAAGAAAGCAAACTTAATAATTGTAGCTCGAAAAAGAGTTGAAGAAGCTTTAAGTCTTGACAAGAAAAAAAAAAAACCTAATCTAATGAACTATCTACTCTAACTAATAATGATTCTAATTAATGACTACTACGTACTCAACTCCTCTCTTTAATGGGGTATTTATATGGGCTATTAGGGTTAAATTCCCCATATAAGGATAGAAATAAGGAAACCCTCAAAAAGGAGTCCAACCGGATGAAAACAGCTGCCAAAGTAACAATTTATGCTGAGACACATTGCAACACGTGCACATGTCCACAAATTTATCATGGACAAATTTCTAAACTTTTTGCTCTCTGGAGTTTGCGCACAAGCATAGGCTTTGGGTCGCGCATATATGCATCTTCCAGATACCTGCTTTAATTTCTATCTTGATTTTGACCTTGATGCTGATAAATTTGGAAAAAACTTAAAACATAAAAGTTGTAGCTCTGTCTTAGCTTTCCAAATCATCTTGAATCAACTCAATCAAAGCTCGGACAAGAAAGTTATGATCAAAATGCTGAACAGTGTCCAAATTCGCTCATTGCCAGTGCATGTTTTTCGTCCTTCTGATTTTTTTCCAACTTTTTGAACTTTTTTTGTTCTTTTTCATCCCAAACTAACAAAAACTAATACAATAAAACATTTAATCTCATAATTAATTGAATTATTTCTTGCAGCACATCACAACTGAGGTAAATGATATATAAAATATACGACATTTATGAGCTTATCAACCTTGATCTTTGGTAAAAATAACCAAAATGCCCTCATGAATATTTGACCACTTTGACCAACTTGTGACGTGTCTCTGGGCGATTTGGTGGTATATTTATGTATTATTATTTGTCCTTCACTCTCAAGTCAAGTTTATCTGGGTTGAGAGTAGTGTGGTGGTTTTTGCCCTGTGACTTGATCGGAGCTGATAAAATTTTGATTGAAGCCAAAATTCAAAACTTAGATTTGAATTTGAGTTGAGCCTTAAGGTGTAAGCCTTAGGGTTGAGCTTGAGGTTGAACCTTAGGTTTGACCTTGAGATCTCAGCCTTAAGTTGAGGTTGAGGTATAAGCCTTAGGCTTGAGCTTGAGTTTAAACCGTAGGTTAAAACTTGAGGTGTAAGCTTAAGGAATGAAATTGAGGTTAAAACTTGAGCTTGAGGTTGAATCTTAGGCTTGTACTTAAGGTTGAGGTTGAAGGTTGAGGTTGAGGTTGAGGTTGAGGTTGAAGTTGAAAATTGAGGTTGCGGTTGAACCTTAGGCTTGTTCTTGAGGTTGAAGTTGAGGTTGAGGTTGAGGTTGAGGGTTAAGGTTGAGGTCGAGGTCGAGGTTACGGTTGAACGTTGAGGTTGAAGTTTGAGGTTGGGGTTGAGATTGAGGTTAGGGTTGAGGCTTAGGCTTGATGTTGAGGTTGAACCTTGGATTCACGCTTGAGGATGGAGCCCAAAGGTGGAGTTTGAGGTTGAGACCTTAAATTGAAGCTACAAATTGGAATTTCACTTGGGCTTTAAGATAAGAAAAATGGTCTATAAATCAACTTTTATCACAGCACCCAACTCTATCATGGCACCCAACTCTACTATAACACCCAACTCTTTTATAGCACCCATCTCTACCACAACACCCAACCTACTATAGCACTCAAGTCTCCTTCTACAAGATCCAACTCTACCACGACACCCAACTCTACCATATCATATTGGTTGATAAAATACTTGAGGCAGCCAACTGCCCTAAAGTAGAAGAAACTGCAGTTGCTCCATGTCAAGTCAATCTCAGTCCTTAAAAGAGAGATTCATCAAAGGCTACAGTGATTGTGAATCCATGTCATGACCAATTCTTCAATTTTTAGTGCTTATTTGTTAAATTGGTTGATAAATTGCTTGAAAAATGACAAGGGTGTTTATGGGAGTACTGACAGAAGAGCACGAATTAGGGGTAGCGGAGCAAGTTTGATAGGAAAAAAAAAGCCAATGAAGGGATGAGGAGAAAAAAGGAATAGGTGATAAGCTCATAAATGTAGCACATTTCATGTGTCGTTTACCTACTTTGAAAAACTTAGACTTTCACTTGGAGGGGTGAGGTGATACCAGAGGATAAGATGTTTTAGCCTTTGGAAGGGTGAGCCTTACTCTTGGAGTGTGACTTACCTTGTAGAAAGAACCTTACCTTTTACTTGCAAATACTTATACTTACCCCCGAAGGAATGAGGTGATCTTGGAGGATAAAATTCTTGACCCTCGGAAGGGTGATCCTTAGTCATGGGGTAAGTTGTAGAAACCTTTACTTACAAAGACTTATGCTTAGCTGCAGGGGGTGAGATGATCGTGGAGATGAAATTTCTGACCCTTGGATGGATAAGCCTTGTTCTTGGCGTGAGACCTAACTTGTAGAAACCTTTACTTGTGAAGACTTAGTCTTTCCCCCAGATAAGTGAGGTGATCCATGAGGATAAGGTCTTTGACCCTTGGAAGGCTGAGTCTCACTCTTTAGGTAAGATTTAGCTTGTAGATGCCTTTACTTAGGAAGACTTAGACTTGGCCCCAAAGGGATGAGGTGATCTCGGATGATGAGATTTTTTACCCTTAGAAGGGTCAGTGTCACTCTTAGGGTGAGACTTAGCTTGTAGTAGTTTTCGGTTGGGAAGACTTAGGCTTGCCCTTGGATGGGTGTCCAGATGATCCTAAAGGATGAGATTTTGACCCTTAGAAGGGTGAGACTTACGTTGTAGAATCCATCATTTGAGAAGATTTAGGCTTGCCCTCAGAAGTGTGAGGTGATCCCAAAAGATGAGATATGACCCTTAGAAGGATGAACGTCACTCTTGGGGTGAGACTTAGCTTCTAGAAGCCTTCAGTTGAGAAAACTTAGCCTTGCCGGGTGACGTGAATCCAAAGGATGTTAGTTAAGCACAACCTTGAGGTCGTCAATAGTTAAGTACTCTATCCTAGAAATTAAGATCAAGTAAGAGCTCTATTCCAAAAAGTGATAACAAGTGACAACTCAACCCCGAAGGGCGAAAGCAAAATAGACTTTGAGTCCTCCATTGTCCTCAAAGGATAGAAAGAGAAAGGTCTATCCTAGAGGGCATGAGTAGGGGTTCTTTTCTTTGAATTGGTAGATGTTCCAGATGTTGTCTAACGCGTATATCTTTCAACATAAATTTTTTTTGCCTTAACTTTTGGATCTTTTCATCCTTGTCCATAGCTTGGGGATTAGAATCTCTAGGTTCCATGGGCAGGGCTTTACTCTAGAGAGTATACGAAAAGGGGTCAATCTCGTAGGGGCAAGAGAAAGTGAGAGCTCTACCCCTAAGGGTAAGAACAAGTAGGAATTGTACCCCTAAGGGCATGTGCTGGTAAGAACTCTACCCTGTAGGACAGGATCCAGGGTTCTCTTCTTAAGTGAGTTAATGCTCAAGTTGTTCTTATTTGCATATCATCTAACATAGAATTTGGTTGTCTTGCTAATGGATCTCTCCATTTTTTTTCGTAATTTGGGGATTGAAATCCCAAGTTGCCTCCCAAGTCGAACAAACATTTTGATTAATCGATTTCACTAATGTTGGGAGGTGATTTGTCATTGTCTTCGTTGTTGCGGTGAGTAATACATGTGTTAGGTGCCATGACTTAGGATGGGTTTTATTAAGAATTCCCACGATAGTGCCAAATGTTGATGCTAAAATTCATATTTTAAGTCTTTGGGTTGAGTCCTAAGAAATCTGGGCATAACAATTCCTCTAATGCAAATATTATAACAGATGTGCCATACACACAATCAAACACCTGGACAAAGAAAGGGCAGAGGCGCTTTATCTCCCAGAATAGGCTCCGATGCTCAAGTTAGAAATTGTTTAACAAGAGGAAATTTAGAGTGCAAGTGAAAGCTAAGAATAACAAGTGAATTAGTAACGAGAATTATGTTATGAAAATTTACCTTATACCTTCACTATTTATACTAGTACTTGATGGGTTTGGAAAATTAATGGACCAAAAATCAAATAGTTGGTCCATAGGGGCCTTAAAATTCTTTGGTTGTCCAATGACCTGAGGTTAGATACAATTGACCAAAATGACCTTATGAATATTTGAATACTTTAACCAACTTGTCACATGACCGCAAACTATGTGGTGGTATATTTATATACCATCACGTGCTACATACTTGATAACAATTTTGAAGAGACAAATATGGTTGTGGATTTTTTTTTTGGCAGAAATTGGAACCTTGGTCTCAAATTGTAACAAAGACTTTTGTCCTCTGAGCATTCGAGGTCATATTACGGCTAGATAGTATAGGATATCCTTATGTTCATAGTTAGTTATGTATTCATTAATCTTCAATCGTTCATTTGTATAGGACTAGATGGATTTTTATGGTGCATCGTAGAGTTAAATCAATGTATCTCTAATTCCTAGGAATTCTTATGAGGTCTTGGCCTAATTACTCTTCTTGTGTCTATAGCTTTATTTTTATTAATAAAAGGGTATTTGACCACATACCAAGAAACCCGTGATTTACCTATGACATAAATCTATGTATTACGTGTTGGACCCCAGTTATGATAATCATATTTTGATGATAACCAAATCGTACTAATGGAATGAAAATAAGTGTGCAGAAAAACAAGAAGGCTCGAACAAAAATGATTATTCAAACACAATCAAGAAAAACAACCAAAAGTTGAACAACAGACACATCTAATGTCCTTATGGAAAAGGAAAAGCGTCCGAAAGAAATGAGCTCGGACGCAAGGGAGCTTCCGAAACATGACCAGACAATACTGAAGAAGAACACATCTTTCAGATGTAGATAACCGTCTAAAGAAAGTGCTTCGGACACAAAAGACCATCTGAGACAAGGAATCCGAAAGTCAAAACAATCGGATGTTGAAGACCGTCCGAAGAAATGATCTTGAAATCAAAAAAAAATTTGTCGAAGTTGTAGTTCGCATATGACTGTCCGAGACACTGTTCATCAATCTGTAGGACGCATACGACCATCCGAGACACTATTTGTGATGCTGTAGGATGCATGATCGGACGTCCGAACCATCGTCCAAACCCATAATGGCTAGTTTTTAATAGCTAGTTTTTTAACCGTTGTAACTCAAATTTCAGCACATCTATCATCTATGAATAACCCAAGGACATCCGAATGATGTAAGGAAGTACTACATTCAGTACAAACATTGTAAGAGCTATTTGGAGAGAAGAATAGGCTAAAATATTGTGGGTTGTATTGGTCTGGGCAGTATAGTTCACTTGGCTCAACTAGAGGGAATTAGTGTGAGCAAGATTAGACTAGTGAGTGATCTTCCAGTATAAAAGTGGAGGGATAACAAGTATACAAAAGTGAGGTTGTAGTGTAAAATCCTTTGACTCAACTAGACCGACTTAGTTGGTTCAAGGGTGAGTCTACTTTGTATACAAGAAGGTTATTGCCTCACATTCTTTGACGAGCCACTACTAGTGGATGTACTCCAAACTTGAATAGCTTGAGAGTTTGGTTTGATATTCTTTATCTCAATCTCTTTATTTGTTCTTTAAGTTTCAATTGTTAAATATTTACCTTTGATCATTTGTGCTTAAGTGCTCATTTGTTGCACAAAGTTTGCATTTTCATAAAGCACTTCAAAAGGTTTGTTTTTTTAGACAACCTAATTCACCCCCTCTTAGGTTGCTCTTGGGCCAACAATTGGTGTCAGAGCTTGGTCTCTTGAAATCTTGTCTTGGTTTAATCACCTTAGAGTAAAGATCATTATGGAAACCAATAATGTTTTGTTTTTAGAGGGGCATTCCATTACTAGACCTCCCATGTTTAATGGCATTAATTTTATTATTTGGAGGTAAAGAATGAAAATTTTCCTACAATCCATAGATACTGAGTTGTGGTACATTGTTGATGAAGGTCCTTTTGAGGCTAATATTCTTGATGATAATACACATAAATTAAGGCTTAAGACTAGATATGAGTTAAATGCACAAGATAGAGTAAATTTATCTTTAAATGCTAAGGCCATGAACATTTTTTATAATGCTTTGGATGCAGATGAGTCTTCTAAAGTGAAAGGCTGCAAATCGGCCAAGGAAATATGGGACAAATTGAAAGAAATCCATGTAGGAAGTGAAGATATAAGAGAGCAAAAGAAGTCACTTCTTGTGGCTAAATATGAATCCTTCAAAATGGAACCTCATGAAAATACTGACAAGATGTGTTGTAGGTTCTTTGTAATAGGATTAATAAAAATGATATTGTAAAGGATTTGGAAGGTTTAGGTAAATAATATTCTTTAGGTGAAAAGAATAGAAAGATTTTGAATGCTTTACCTAAGGAATGGGAACCTAAATTCATTGCCATAGAAGAGTCTAAAAATTTAAATTCTATGCCTATTGATTCTTTGATTAATTCACTAACCTCCTTTGAATTGAAGTTGAAATATAAGGTACAAGATGATGAGAAGGCAAGGGCAAAAAGAGGCATAGCATTGAAGGCTTCACAAAAAGATACAAGCAAGAAGCCAAGTGAAAAATGATATGAATATGGCAAATTGGGACACCATGCAAATGATTGTTCATCAAAAAGGAGAAAAGACTCAAGGAAGTCTCACTTCAACAACTTCCAAATCACATGGGATGATTGCAATTTGGATGGAAAAGTTGAAGAAGAACATGAGGCGGGTCAAATGACTTTTATGGCTCTTGGAAATAATGAGTTATCGTCTAGTTATGATTCTTGTGATGATGATGATGATGTTGAATCATTTATTTTTAAAATGCATGAATTTTTGAAAGAATCATATTCTAGGAACAAGGAGCAAAAAATCAAGATTAATGCTTTATTGAATGCTAACTCAAAGCTTGTGCATGAAAATAATTTGTTGACAAAAGAAAATGATTCTTTAGAAAAGGAATTTCATGTGAAAACCAAGATCAAGGAAGAAATAGCTTCATTAAAGAAAGATTAGATGATCTTGATGTATTTTTGCAAAAGAGAAAGGAAAATGTTTTTGAAAAGAAAAGAACTAGAATTATGCACATCAACAAAAATTTTGTCAACTTTCGAAATGATGGTTTATACTTTGTAAAATCTAAATCTTATGTTTTTGGCAATAATAATATTATTTTGTAATTATTGTCATCAACATGGGCATGTGAAAAATGATTGCTATGTTAAAAAAAATGAGAAATTTGGAATGAAGGCAATTTGGGTGATTAAACAAGCTACTAACCTAATTGGACCCAAGAAAGCCTTTTTGGGTACCAAAAGTTGTTGCTTAATTTTGTATATAGGTAAGCTTGGATAGCACCAAGGGATTCAAGATGGATTATCAATGGAGGGTGTTCAAAGCATATAAGCTAAAATGACATTGAAATGGGTAACATTTAAATTTTTTGAGAATATGTTAATGTGAACTATGATCTCTTGAATATTAATCAACTATGTGATTGAATTTGTTTAGATACTTGTGTATGAGTATCCCCAAATTTTATCTATATTAAGTCACTACTTGCAAAAAAAAGGGGTATCATTCTCATTTCTAAATGGCTTATTCATTAGAAATTAATTTACAATTGCATCACATATGCTTTATTCTTTGGATGATGCTTTTTGGTATGGAATGAGTAATAAATGCCTTGATGTTAATCCTTTACATAGAATTCCTCATTTCTACTTGATTTTATATTCTTGAAGGGAAGAAATACTTTGAACTTAACTTATCTTCTATATACTTGAATTGCATGCATAGTTAAAAGGGGGAGATTGTGTGTATAAATTATTTTTACTCTTATATTTTGATGATGCCAAAAGGGGGAGAAAATAAGGAACAAAACCTCTTGTCCTATGCTTCGTATGTTTCCGTTGTTTTTAGAATTGTCCAATTGATTTGTCAACATAAAAAAGGGGGAGATTGTTGGACCTCTGTTATGATAATTATATTTTGATGATGACCAAATCGTACTAATGGCTTGAAAAAAAGTTTGCAGAAAAACTGGAACGCAACGAAAATGATCATCTGAACACAATCAAGAAAAACAACCAAAAGTTGAACAACACCTTATGGACGATGAAGAGTGTCCGAAAGAAAGCAGCTGTGAACGAAAGGAAGAGTCTGAAATATGACCAGACAATACCGAAGAAGAACACATCTTTCAGACATAGATAATCGTCCGAAGAAAGTGCTTCGGACACAAAAGACCGTTCGAGGCAAGGAATCCGAAAGACAAAAGAATCGGACGTTGAAGACTGTCCGAAAAAATGAGCGACTTTGAAAAGAAGAAAATTTCTATCAAAGCTGTAGGATGCATATGACCACCCGAGACACTATTCATCAATCTGTAGGACGCATGTGATCGGACGTCCGAACCGCTGTCCGAACCCCTAACGGATAGTTTTTAACAACCAGTTTTTTAACCGTTGGAACTCAAATTTCAGCATATCTTTCATCTATAAATAACCCAATGACATCCAAATGATGTAAGGTACTACTACATTCAATACAAACACTTGTAAGAGCTATTTGGGGAGAAATAGGCTAAAATATTATGGGTTGTATTGGTTTGGGTAGTACAGTTCTCTTGGCTCAACTAGAGGAAATTAGTGTGAGGAAGAGTAGATTAGTGAGTGGTCTTCAAGTGTAAAAGTGGAGGGATAACAAGTATACAAAAGTGAGGTTGTAGTGTAAAACCCTTTGACTCAACTAGAGGGACTTATATGGTGCAAGGGTGAGCCTACTTTGTATACAAGAAGGTTATTGCCTCACCTTCTTTGATAAGAGGCACTACTAGTGGATGTACTCCAAACATGAATAGCTTGAGAGTTTGGTTTGATATTCTTTATCTCAATCTCTTTATTTGTTCTCTAAGGTTCAATTGTTAAATATTTATCTTTGATCATTTGTGCTTAAGTGCTCATTTGTTACAAAAAGTTTGCATTGTCATTAAGCACTTCAAAAGGTTTGATTTTTGAGACAACCTAATTTAACCACCCCCCCCCTAGGTTGCCCATGGGCCAACATTAGAAAAATAAATCATATCAAAATTATGTTCATAATGAACAAAAACATGGGGTGAGTAAACATTTCCTATTAAATAGTATTTAAACCAAATTATTAAATTCAAGCTTATCATTGCAGCAGGCAATGAACACAACTCATTCAATGATCAAGACACGAACGAAATTCATTGAGCACATTGTTTACTTAAATCCTCCAGTACTAGATCCATGTCTATCTATTATCCAACTAAGTATCACAGAATGTTGATCTCTTGTATCCAATAGATTGAGTATCACATTTACAGAGTAGAGTTTAATTATTTTTGACATAAAGCAAAATTGAGTCAACTTACGTGACCCATTGAGTTTCATTTTCATTCAACCATTCAAAGAAACATATGGAATAACATTGAAACAATGTGCATTAAGCATTAGAAGCATAAAGGACATTTACTACATAATAACCCTACTTACCTTTATTTTGCATAATATACGACTACGAAAAAGTATGCAGTGCGGTCAATGAAAGGTGTAAATAATATTTACCTTGTGGATGCCTTGGAACCCTAACTTAGAATGGATGGAAATTGTACCTTCTTCACCTAAAATCATGGAAAGGTAACATCATTCAATTGTCCATACGTAGTGTTATATGACTGAGTCAAGAAACATTCAAAATGAAATCAAATATACAGAAGAGACTTTTGAACACCGCGACACTTGACAAAGGAAAAGATTGAATGTCAAAAAATTTATCAAGTTTCTAGGTAGTTTTGAATATGATCAGTGCAAGGACATCCAGGAACCAGCCATTTTGGTTGGTAATAGAGCACAATTAAGATCAAAAGTATAAACAATTAATAGACTGATCTAGACATGAAAAAGAATGAACACCAAAAACCATAATCTAAAACCCTAAAAATACATGCACAAGATCAAGATCAGACCACTCCTCAATCATAAATCTTCAATTCAGTTATTTTGAAAGTTTTTTGATCCACAATTCAAGGCTAAAAAAGGCAAGAACTAAGAAACCAAGATTCTCGAACTAGACCACAAACCCCATTCGCTAAACCACACAAACAATTCAAATAAAACTTATCTACAAAGCTGGAAATTAGTTTTGAAACACTTCTACTCTTCCAATTTAGCTAGGTTAACAAGTTTGGCCCTAAAATTAAAGATAGAGGCAAAGTGATGTTTTTGGGAAGTTGAGAGCTAAGTAGGCTAGTTTGAAATGGAAATCAGTAGTCAAAGTCTTAGAAAGGTGGATTCATAAGGAAGCCATGAAATTTTAAATGGAAATTACACCTTAAGTCCCTCAATTATCAAATTTCCTCTTGGAGCTAGACTCCTTAACCAAATTTTATCCTTAGGAGGTCTAGTAAAATTTTCAATATAGACACCAAATTGAACTTGACTTAAACCAAATTGAAATACTTACACACCAAGTAGCACAAATTACACCAAGAAATCTTTCTAAGATGCCAAACAAACTAATTTCAAGAAAAAAGATTCAAGTTCATAAACAACTAAGGACGCATAAACCTACCAATTTAATCTCACATATATGGAATGTAATTAGTCAAAAGTATTAAATTAGAAGGATTTCACCAAATTGTAGCTTTTGAATGACTTTTTGTTTGATTCTTGGCTCCTAGCAACTTTTCCAAGAAGATCCTCTTGTTGGAGTTCTTACTTTTTACCTTTTTGCCCTCTTAAATTTGAAAATTGGAGCAATTGGTCACTTTTGATGTTTAGATTCAAGAATTAGACGGGGAAGGGTTTACAGGTGTTTAGGTGTGCTACACTCACTTTTGCCATTTTGGGCCGTTTTTGGTTTGTAGCTCAATTTTTTCTTGGTATACTCATTCCAAGCATCATTTAAGACATAAAAGATCAAATTAACTTAAGTTAGTCTAAAAACAAAATATGTTAAAAATTGGAAGTTTAGTACGAGAATAGAAAGTTAGAGTTGGAAACATGGGTTGCCTCTCATTGTGCATTTGTTTAATGTCTATAACTAGATATAGCTATTAGTTCATGTTATTAAATTCTTGAATCTTCATTGGGGATGTTATGAATATGCTCCTGCTTCTATCACATTAAATGTAGTTGAGTTGTTTTCTGCCTTTTGGATGACTTGTTCTTTGATGGTCTATGACAATTAAATCTTTTTCCATAGCAAGGTATGGCCTTCCAAATATAATGGATATATCATCCTTGTCTTCTTCATCCACATCCAGGACAATGAAATTAACCAAAAAGTTGAATTTCCTTACTTTGACGAGTGCATTATGTAATTCTCCCATTGGGTCTACTGTTCTCCTATCTACCAATTAAATAAGTTCATTGCATTCTTTGAGTTCCATCAACCGTATTCTCCTGCAAAGAGGTAACGACATTAAATTCATATCTTCTCCTAAACCACATAAAGCTCAATCAACAAAAATATCACCTATAACACAACGTATAGTGAAACTCCATGGATCTTTAAACTTTTTAAGTTGTATGTTTAGGAGTTTCTATTACAAATTTTTTAAACTTTTAGCATTTCTTCATTCTCCCATTGCTTGAGCAATGCTTTCATATCAATATACTCCTTTGTTTCTTCTTGATGATATCACGCTTCAAGCAATTTCACTTTCTTCTAGTACCAGAATAATCCAAGCAATCAAAACAAAATTCATCTTTAGATAACTCAAGTAACTAATCAAAATAAAGAGGGAGAACATAATGCCTATAGATGGTAGGGATAATGTTTCAATCATCAATGTAAAAGATCTATCCTTTAATTGCTCGCCAAGGTATCCACTTTTTCCTCTCCTTTTTCTCCAAGGTTATTTCGCCTTTTGTCTACTTTCAATCGTTGAACTACACTAGTTGCCATTTCGAATTGAGTTTATTATGCCTTAGTCTAACCATCTAAATACCTCTTTTTTTATCTTCTTCTTCTATGCTGGAGTTATGTCTTCTTGCTTTTCCGCAAAGGGTTTAATTGTAGCTTCACATATGACAGCATTAACTGCAAAACACTTCTCATCTTGGTTAGGCATTTCATAGCTTTAAAAACTTTAAATTTTACTTGCTTGTTTCGAACTCTCATGTTGAGCTTGCATTTTTGCATGTCAATTAGAGTCCTACCTATGGCTAGAAAAGGTGTACCGTATAATGATAGGAATGTTTGAATCTTCTCATAATCAAGTAGTATAAAGTTAGCAGGAAAAACAAACTTATCAACCTTTGCCAAAACATCCTTAGTAATGCCTCGTGGATGAGTTAGAGTCCTATCGGCCAGTTGTAGGGTCACAATTGTCAGCTTTACTTCTCCTATCCAAAGTTTCCTGAAAATAGATAAGGGTATTAAATTAATACTTTCTCCTAAATCGCACAAGGCCCTGACCTATAAACTGTGTGCCAATCATGCATGGGATGGTGAAGCTTCTGGGATCCTTATCATTGGTGGTGACTTTTGTTGGAGAATCGCAATGCACTCCTCCATTAAAGCTATCATTTTGAAGTCTGTGATCCTTTTTTTCTATATCATAGTTCCTTAACTTGACAAAACTAGGCATTGGTTCTAATGCCTCTGTACAAGGAATGTTAATATGCAATTTTTTAAAAATTTCTAAATATTTATAAAACTGACCATTTGACCTGTATTTTTTGAGCACCTCTTCGTGGATAAGGTACTAGAAGGAAAGGTGGCTTGACTTGATACCCTCTAGGTTTCTCATTCTTTCCCAGCTATTTTCTCCAACCATTACCTGTCCGTCATACTATAATTGCTCTCTCTAGCTGGTTCTTGACCACCACTTCTTCGCCATTATGAAGAGAGCCCTTTTCGTTTCTCTCTACTATTATTCTTTGGGTTATCCTCCAAGTTTCTTATTGATGATGTATGGCTTTGGAGAATGCATTCTGTTTTTAAAACATTGCATTGCTTTTGGCCATGTACTACCTCAAGAGATCCTCCATGCTATCCCATTTCTCCGAGTTTGGTTGGGTTTGCTTATTTTGCCCTTGGAACCCAAGTGGCAGTAGTGGCCTTATTGAGCTGTCGGCACCTCCCTGTTGGTTGTGTGCCTTGTTGGTTGTGGTTTCAAGAGAAGGTGGAATGGTTTCTCTAACTAGGGTTGTACTTGTTGGAGTATGCATTGTTCTGTGATTGATTGAAATTACCAATGTAAGTTTAATTGAAATTCTCCAAATTAATTGAGCACTACTCAGTCAGGTGTCCTTTATGGCATATTTCACAGGTTGCTACCATATATTGGACCTGTTTTGGTTCAATATCCACTCTTTCTAGCTTTTTGGTGAAGGTCGCCAACTTTTGCAACAAGAGTGATGAGTGCATCTGTCACTCCACTGACCCACACTTTCCAAGCACATGTCATTCGCAGTATTCATGAAATCGTACTCCCATAAATATAAAGCATCAATCATATATAATAGTCATTCATCGTATTCATGAAACTATACTCCCACGAATACAAAGCATCAATCATATATAATAACCTCAAATATAAATTACACAGTGACAATATCTATTCACAAATGATATCAATTTAACGTGGTACTTATTCAAATAACAAATCCTAAAATAACAAAATTACTGAATAAAAACATAGTGTTACGAGCGTACATACTCTACTTATTCCAACAGATGAACTATTTAAAGTTAAATAACTATATTATTTGTAAATCCTATTACTAAATAACAATCTTCTTTGTCTAAGTGTGTCTATGCATCGTACTGTATGATGATGCACTCGCACTCCTCGTCTTACAAATATAAGGAATAGGGTGAGTGACAAGTCACCCAAGAGATATCACTTACAACCTGCTAAATCATGCAGTTACATATGTATATATTTCATAGAGACAAGTCATACTATAACATGCTCATACCTTTTATCAAAATCATATTTTTCAAAATTGTATATCATTTTCAGTTTGTAATTAAGTAATTTAACTTGCATTTCAAAATTCATGTATCATTTATCTATACCAAATAAAGTAACATATACTTTTCAAATAATCTATGACAAATCACAAATTCATTTATAAATCATGTACAATTTTTTAGGGGCTCCAAACAATACATGCTTTTGGCAGTTATGACTAGGGGTGTAAACGAGCCGAATCGAGCACGAATAGTGCCCTACTTGAACTCGAACTCAAAATTTTTTCTGATACTCGAACATAGTTTTCGAGCTCGAGCTCAAACGAGCTTCAAAATTTGAGCTCGAGCTCGAGTTCGAAAATTTTGACATAGTTCGAGCTCGATTCGAGCTCGCTCGAAAATAAGTAAAACGAGCTCGAATTCGAGCTCGAACTCGAGTAGTTCGACTTTTTGAAGGTAAAATATGTAATTTTTTTAAAAAGTATGGATATTTTAGTAATTTTACATATAATAAAAAAATTTAAAAAAAAATTATATAATGCTCGAAAAGCTCGACGAGCACTCGAGCATATTATACATATGCTCGAGATCGGCTCGTCAAGAGTTTCGAACTCGAGCTCGGTCAACTCGAGCTCGAGTCGAGTTTTTGACCGAGCTGCTCGTGAGCAGCTCGGTTCGTTTACACCCCTAGTTATGACTACTCAGCCTTCTGATGACCTCACTAGAAAAGGTTGTCAAAAGGTTTCCATTGAAGCACTTGACCTATGGTATATCATGTATCAGGATACTAGTATAAATCAGGACTGTAATACCTATACCGACTATTTTATATCCCTTTAGAGACTTTATTCATTAATATTTACCCATTTGTCATATTCATTTCATACGTGTCAAAAGTCATGCATATATCACGTTTTTATAACTTGCAAACCAAATAAGTCAAATAGCCATACGTAATCCAGATTTTCATACTCAACATAATTATTTCATGAAACACATTTGATAAAACAATTGGGAAAACATGCAAGTTCATAAATCCAATTAAGAAAATATACAAGTTCGTAAAACAGTTTACAAATCAGAGGGTAACCACTACTTACCTTGGTATGCTGAACAATCACGTTCTTGTACTTCCTCCTTTTTGGTATTTCCGATCAAAGATTCACGTTTCCATAACTTACAATAGTGCTATTCTAGTTATTTCATCCCTTATGACTCTTACATGATTTTATCTTCCAGTAGGTTTAGGTATTTTATATTAAATTAAAAAAATTGTGGGCATTACATTCTACCCCTCTTATAAAAATTTTCGTCCTCAGTTAGAAACTTACGTAATTAATATCATGGCAACTCCAACCTTATTGACCACTTCAGTCAATCGATCCAAAAGTAAATCATCACTCCACTCACTAATTGTACATATAATTACACGCTTGCTAATCTAAATGGTATGCTCCTAATGTTCATACTTTGCATACGTGTATTCCTTAGTGTTTGTTTTTAACAGCTAACCACCTGTTCATTAGTGAGGGGCGCTACTCTCAAAATTTTATTAATGAATAAAATTATTACAAGTAGGGGGACATAATCCAAAACCTTCCAGAGTACAGATTTTTTGTAAGCAAAAATTCTAACCCTAGTCTATCTTTTAATTCTAATGTATTTACAGCCATCCCTATCTAAGTAGCAAGAGATTTGGCATAATTGGGTAGACTTGTATGATTGAGAATCATAGTACATTGATAATCGCAAGCCCAGTCTGCTAAGAAGTAAACCATTGCATTTGTTTCCCTATAAACATGTTGGAAAGTTGCATTGGTCTTAGAGTTTACTAGCTGTTTCTTGATTTGTTGAATATAATAATAAATCTTCCATGGAGTTTTGATTGATTGGTTGATAGCATTGACCAGAACTTGTGAGCCCAGTTCAACCTCTATATTTTTTTAACCTTTTTTCATGAATTAATTGAAGACCTTGAAGAAGTGATAAAACCTCTACCCGCATATTTGTACCCGCATGGGTGAAGTATATTGCAAAAGCTAATAGTATATTACCTTGCTTATCACATAATGGTCCTTCCCCTGCTATTTGACCTAGATTTCCTCTACAAACTCTATCACAATTAAGCTTGAGTAGGGCATGAGTAGGTGCATTCCAGTTTATTTCCATGACTGAAGGTGTTTTAGTTTGAGTGCTAACTGGTATCCACAACTAGTCTAGTAATATTTTATTTGTTGGAAGAAAAATAGCAATAAGAAAAGCAATTGGTATTAAATGAATGGATGATTTGATGGAATGAATTACCTGATGAGTTGTGATTGAGAGGTCTTCAAGTAAAGCTTGTTTCTAGCCTTCCAGATTTCCCAACAAATGACATTGGGAAGTAATTTGTATATGAGACCAATAAAAGACTTCTTTCTAGAATTTATCGACCAGCTATTGAGCATTTGATGAACATTACCTGCCTTCTAATCCTTTGGAAGAAAAATTCTAAAATAATTCCAAGCAGAAGTAGCTATTTTGTAGTTAACAAAAATGTGAGCAAGAGTCTCTTCCGAATAGCACCCAAAACGACATCTAGAGCTAGGATGATGCCTTTATGCTTAGGGAGGTGTCCAGTGGCAAAGAGTTATTAACAATCTCTGCATGAAAATGGAAATTTTGTTGGGAAGTCTACTATCCCATATCATGGTTCTAGAGGAAAGAGTAGCATTTCCTTCTATGATGATCTGAACAGTAGAAGTGACAAAAACTTACCAATGGTAGACTTTTTCCAAACAAATACATCTTTTCCTAATGAAAGCCGGATAGTTTTATTGAGAAGGCAATATGTTTGGAAATTTGCCAAGGCTATTGGCCTTGATGTTGTGCATATTCCATGAGTCTTCAATCCATGCTTGAGTGATGATAATGTCACACAAAGGATGATCAATGAGTTGCAGCTTCCCATGTCCATCTCAATTTTCATACTAGAATGAAGTGTTGCCTCCTTGGGGTAAAACAGTGATGTGGTCTTCAACAAAGTCTTTTACCTTTATCATTCTCTTCCAAGTTATAGACTATTTAGCATTCTGTTGGATCATGGTTGGATGGATAGCATTATGACCATATTGCTGAGTCATGAACTTGTTCCAAAAGGACACCCTCATTCTGGAATTCCACCTTAGTTTCATTGACATTCTTGTTATGAAATGGTCTAAAGTAGGGATACCAAGGCCATTACTTTCAGTGGGTTGAGTGATGCAATTCCAAGATTTCCAGTGAAGCTTATTTCCACCTTCAGTATAACCCCAAAAATAGTTGGCCATGACTCTGCTAATGTCTCTCATAACTGCTTTTGAAGGTAAGAACAGGTTAATTGAAATTATATATAAAGGGCTAGAACTAAGCACATTTTTAATGAGAATAAGTCTCCCCCCAATAGAAAGAGTCTTAGTCCTCCATCTAGCTATAATGTTGGTGATTTTGTCCACCGAAGGTTGGAACATGGTCCTAATATTCCTTCCTTTTTTCAAAGGGCAACCCAAGTAGATAAAAAAAATATCTTTGTTAGATAAGCCTGCAATCTTGGTGATCATTCTCACTTTGGAACACCTCTCTTTAGGCAAATAAAAACTACTTTTGGAACTATTTACTTTATGACTAGAGGCAAGCTCGTAGCTATGAATATATTTCATGAGGTAAGTCATAGTCTTTTTGCTGCCCATTAGAGAAAATGATATTGTCATCAGCATAGGTCTGGTAATAGGCAAAGCATTTATGTTGGTGTGATAATACTCCATCTTACCTTTCTCAAACTGCTCCTTAAGACCTCCAGAAAGAACTTCAGCAGCAATAATAAAGAGTAAAGAAGACGCCTAACTGAACCTCTAGTATATTTGAAGAAACCCACTAGACTTCCATTGAACATGATTGAAAACCAATTTTTCCCAATACAATTTTGAATAATGTGCATGAAATACTGAGAGAATCCAAATTTTTGAAGCACAGCAGTCAAGAAATCCCAAGATAATCTATCAAAGGCTTTGGCCATGTCAAGTTTAATAATAATATTTCCACCTCTGGTCTTCTTATCGATAAATTATACCATTTCTTATGCCAGGAGGGTGTTATCAGAGATGTTTCTACCTTTAATGAATGCACTTTGATCCTAAAAAATAAGCTTAGGAAGAATAGATTGCATTCAATTTGCTAGCATATCAGTGAAGACCTTATTAGCAAATGTGCAAAGACTAATAGGTCTAAAATCACTAAAAGAAGAAGGATTAGTATCTTGGGAATGAGACAAATAATAGTGTTGTTAATTGCTTTAGGAAGTTGCATGCCTTTGAAGAAATCAATAATATCATGACGTAGATCTTGTGCAATCAATAATATCACAACAGGATTTTAAAAAGTTCCATTGTATCCATCAACACCTAGCACTACCAGCATCAAGAGAAAATACCTCCTCTTTTAATTCCTCCATAGTTGGTTGCATTAGGAGATTGTTATTATCCTCAGTAGTAATACAAGATGGAATAGAGTCTAGAATGTTATCTTGAATATCAGTATTCTCAGAAGTAAGGAGATTTTGAAAATAAGAAACTACTTCTTGCTTCAAGATGTCGTTATCCTAAATCCACTAATCATTGGAATCTTTTAGTCTTCTAATGCAGAGTTTATTTTGTTTGATTTTCATCTGAGCATGAAAAAAAAAAGAGTTATGGTCACCTTCCTGAAGCCATTAAATTCTATCTTTTTGCTTCCAGTAGCTTTCCTCTTCCGCTAAGCATTTGAGGAGATTAGCTTGCTCTCTAGAAAGATTGATTTGGTTCTCCCTAGAAGAGTTGTTCTGAAAATTCAAGTCATGAGTTTTTACTAACTCCTCAGCATCTTTATTTCTATAACATTCTTTGGAAAATATTACCAAATGAGGCCTTGTTCCAGATCTTCAAATCAAATTTTAGTCTTTTCAACTTGGCACTAAACTTCTGCAAACAACTACCAAGAAAGAATCGATTAGAACTTTGATCAACCAAATGATGGAAAGTTGGATGGATGATTCACCCAAACATTAAAGAATCTGAATGACCTAGGGCCATTATATTGATTATTTTTCCCAAATAAATCTACAATGCCTTCTACCACACTATGTGAAAGAATTACTAGACAGAGGGATGTTATTAAGGCAACTAAGATTAGGAGCATCAATCATCTAAGAAAATCTTCTAACAAGTAGAGACATTCCCAAATAATCTAAAGCTTCCATGATAGCATTGAAGTCTCCTCCAACATACAAAGAATTGTTACAATTAGAGAGAATGTGTAAACAGAATCCCAAAGACTTCTCCTACCTTGAGCTGTTGTATTAGCGTATACAATGGAAGCATATATAGGAGCATTTAAAGAGATTTGCAATCCAAGGATAAATGAATGACCTAATCCTCAATCGAAATAATATTGACTTGAAGAATATGAGACCAAAAAATCCAAACGGAGATTTTGAAATTCAAGACAGAATTCTGAAACCTTAATTTTTTTGAACCTCTAGAAGTTTATCCAAACCAAGCATAGGTTCCAGAAGAGCCATATAATGAAATCATGCATATGAATAAGCTTTTTAATTCTTCAATGAGATGGTTTGTTACCGATACCTCTAATATTCTAGATGAGCATACTCATTATAAAGACAGTGTAGTAGGAAGCACTTTGAGTGCATTGGCTACACTTCTTGTTGTAATATTAGTTCCTACATTGTATTATTTCTTCTTGTTCTTTCCTTTCTTCGAACAACAAGTGTGAAATCTTGATTTGCAGGAATAGTTTTATTGGATAATTGAGCAGCTACTCTTTTAGAGGCTACCATATGTTCCTCCTGTGTCATGTGCTCTTGAGAAAAGATATCTACTTCAGAAGCATATTGCATGTCATCATCTTATGTACCATTGGTATACTTCAAGGTAGTAGCATGATTATCTATTAAGATGTACGACAGATTTCCTTACTGTGAACTGACAATCCCTAGTTCCAAGGGTATGGGAAAAGGGGCATTATTTTCTTGATTGATGTTGTATGTTCCACCATCCTTATTAGTTTTCATATTAGGCTGTAAAGTTGAAGGTTGATTATCCTCCATATTAGGCTGTAAAGTTGTCGACTGATTATCCTATGGCATGATGAAGGTAGTAGGAGGATGATTCATGTTTGATTGAGTATTCCTTGATTGAGGGGCTGTATGGTTTCATTGAGAAATCATAGTAATTGGATATTGATCAGTGTTAGATTGGGGATCCTGATGACTCGATTGATTAGCTATCCTATTGAATGATTCTGGCTTATCCATTGGCACCATATTATGACCTTCCTTATAGGGAACTTTCCTCCAAACTTGTTGAATTTTTCCAGATTTTGCTCCTTCTATTATGCTAGAGATTCTTTGCTAGTTTCCATTTGAGCAATGCTTCTCAATCTATCATAGTGGATCTCCTCACCTTTGCCTTTGTCTTTCTTATCAATATTGTTCGTCATGCATTGATCAGAGTTATGCCCTTGCTTTTTGCATGTTTGGCAATATGTCAGAAGATTTTCATAGGTAATTGGTTAATAGATTGATTTACCCTTAATCTCTAGGTGAACTCTTGATGGAAGCTCTTGGTGATATCCGTTTCAAACAAACCCTAGCAATGCTAGGTCTATTTAGATTGGTAGTAGCTATATCCACTTTTATTGGCTTACCAACAGCTTGACTTAATGAAAATACCATAGATTTCTGAAATAAAATCAATGGTAAATCTTTAAACGAAATCCAAATAGGCATGATTGAGGGCTCTACATCAGACCTGAATAATGGATGCCATTTGAGGATTTTCATGTAATAACCATCCAAGAACCACGAACCCTTTATCCAGGACCTTAGGAAATCTTCTTCAAGTGAAATGATCTTATGAGTACATGCTTATAGTCCATTAGGTTGAGGTTGTATTCTCCTTTGAATCCAATTGTTGGAAAGCTTTTTCTCAGACTCTCCATGCTTGGTTTACCTCTCAGGAATTTGCCTATTAGTGCTAGTTGAAAAGGTTTAGACAAATCTTCGATTTCATCATCTATGAAACTCAATGATGGTTCCCCTTTAAAAAATTTGATAGGCTTCAAAACCAACATAGACGCCTCCTTATCAACATCACCTATGTTGTGTTGCTTATTTCCTTGTATAATCTGAGCGAAAGTAGGATGTTTTTTCCATAGCACTGGTCGGCCAAGAAAGATTTTTACTGAGAGAAAATGGACTCTAGAGAGAAGGCAGAGAAAATAGACTCTATGACTACAGTCCTTAGTGTATTCACCACTTTCAATCTCTATTATAAAATCGTATAACCAACACTCGATGAGGTTTATTTGGCTATTCGGTCTTGATATAAAAGGTATTACAACTCTTAGCAATATTAATATCCAAATGATTCATAAAAAAAAGGACAAGGTCCAAGAGCATATATGCACACATAGAGATTATTATTACCATACCTACTGCTATGTCCTTCAAGCTTCCAATCTCTAATTCGTTCATAGCATATACTCTAGCATTGGCTTTGGGATAGGATGCCACTGGTTCAACTACCTTTCCTCTTCCGTCCCTCACATTTCTAGGGTAATCTCTCAGTCATTATTCACCAAAATAGCATCTATGATAGTGGGCACACTCAGCTATATTTTTTTTCACATTATTCCTAGGTGGTTGTGGCAGCGGTAGTGGTCTTCGTTTCCTCTTAAGTACTCTAACCAATTGGCCTGTCGTATTTGTCACTCTTACTATTGCTTCAGCAATTGGTTGGGGCTTTTTTCCTTTACTCTCCTCCTTGACCCTCTTTATATCTACTTTAGCTTTCACACATACATTAAATAGATTATTTTAGTAAGAGTAGTTGCACTCGAAATTCTAGTCTGCATTTTGCAACTTGTGAGTCCTCGAGTGAACTTAACCATTTTGAGTTCCTCATTTGCCATGGTTTTGGGTATGAATCATCCTAACATTGTGAACTTATTGGTATACTTTACGATTGGCATCCCAAGAGTCTGTTTAAGGAATTTGAACTGAACAATTCTTTGCAGACAGGTAGCTGCAGCAAAGAAATATTTCAAAAAGGCTTCTTTAAACTTTCATAATCAAGTAGCTGTGGAGTTATCGCTTGGATTTTCATCCACCACATATCCGTTTTTTAAACTAAGAATGGCCTAATAATTTCATACTTCATCTCTTTTGGCACTTGAAGCAACATGAAACTATTATCTACCTCTCCCAACCACTTTTCAACTTTTTCACATTTGGCTGACTATCAAGGATAGGCACTTGCACATTTTTCATATGCTCATAGTAAATGTGCATACCATTTTGTATATTTACTGGTAGTACTTGGGTTTGACCTTGGGTTTATCCTTGGATAGCTTGTGTTATTGTAGTTAGCTAGTAGTAATAAATTCGACAGGGACAATCATAAGAGCTTGGTTATTTTCCATTCTCGACCTGTAGTTAGCACTTCCAGATCCACTTCCTCGGTGGTATTGTCATTTGTGTTGTTTGTGTCACCAATTATAGACCTAGTTTGTAGTGACATTTTCTTATACCAATGATCAAATGTTTTATTCCATACCAAAAGGAAAATTTTTTCACATACACAACAATGCAAATTTTGCAAATTTTTAGTCCAACATCTTCAACAATATGAATAATTTTCAAAAATAGTTATCCTAGATCATTTTTGAAATACGAAATATTAGACCAAATACGAAAATTCACTCATGATATAACCACATTCTTTTACTAAAAGAGTCCGAAAATACTCGTACTAAATAGAGACATAATATTTATATTACTGGGATTATCCATAAGTTCATATCTATGCTCCATTTCGTTGCTTTTATCTTATTTGGTAGTTGTCCATGTCTAAGTCTAGTCCTTATTAACATAGTTTAAAATCTATTAGGTTTAATATTTTAATACTTGTGTCTAATTTAGTATCTCAACTTCATTTTCGTCCAATATTATATATCAAATTCTCAATCACTTTAGCTATAGATATCATAAGGGTCTACTTAATTTCCTTTTCTTACTCTAGTTTCTATTCCTTTTATCCTTCTTTGCTTAACTCATAATCAATAAGTTAATAATCCATCACGCTTCAATTGCGCTAAAATCACTTAGGATTCTAAGTCTGATACTCCTTATACGTCGCTTTTGTTTCTAAACCTCAGAGTCCAATATCTTAAGTATCAAACCTAAGACACACTACAGAAATCATAACCTAAGGTTTGATATCATTAAAAATATCACGCTTCTGACTTGCACTTATAGGCACATATTATTCGCCGTATTCATGAAACTGTACTCCCACGAATACAAGGTATCAATCAAATATAATAACTTCAAATATAAATTATACATCAAAAATAGCTACTCACAAATGATATCAAATTTAATCTGCATACTTATTTAAATAACAAATCCTAAAATAACAAAATTACTAAATAAAAATATAGTGTCATAAGCACACATGCTCTACTTATTCAAACAGATGGACTATTTAAAGTCAAATAACTATAGAAGAATCCTATTACTAAATAAATATTTTCCTTGTTCGAGTGGGTCTATGTTTCATCCTCTATGATCACATACTCGTACTTGTCATCTGTACTATAATATCGGGAATAGGGTGAGTGACACGTCGTTTAGTAGATACCACATATACCCTGCTGGATCATGCAGTTACATACATATACATTTCACTGACACAAGTCATACTATCAAATGCTCATGCCTTTTATCAAAATCGTTTTTCCAAATCATATGTCATTTTCATTACATGTAATTACATAATTTAACTTGAATTTCAAAATTGATGTATCATTTATCTATAAAAGCTCATGTAACATAAACTTTTCAAATAATCTATGACAAATTACAAATCATGTACAATTTCTCGAAAGGCTCAAAATAATACACGCTTTCATCGGTTCTGTGTACTTAGCATATTGATGGACCTTACTAGAAAAGATTGTCAAGAGGTTTCTATGAAACCACTTGACTTATCGCATATCGTTTGTGAGGATATCAATATACTAGTATATTAGTATATCAGCATAATTAAGGACCATAATCCCTACTGATTATTTCATGTCTATTTATAGCCTTTATTCATTGACATTTACCAATTCGTCACTTTCATTTAATATATATAAAAAATCATGCATATATCACGTTTCTATAACTTGAAAACCAAACAAGTCAAATAGCCACATGATCCAGATTTTCATTCTCTAAATAATAATTTCATAAAACACATTTAATAAAACAATTTAGAAAACATGAAAGTTCACAAATCCATTTAAAAATATACAAGTTCATAAAATAGTTTACAAATAAGAGGGTAAGCACTACCTACCTCTGTATGCTAAACAATCACATTCTTGTAGTTGCTCCTTTTCTGAAGTCGGTATTTGCTATCGAATATTCACATTTCCATTATTTAGTACATGTTCAACAATTACTTAAATTATCATATAACAATTACCTACATACTCAACTTTTCTAATAGTTTATAAGTGTCCTAATATTCATAAAAATAATATTTACTATAATACCATATAGTTCTCTTGAATTAAAAAAGGTACTTTAAAGTGACTGTTATAACCTTGCAAGATTTTTCTATGATTAAGAAAACTCATTTAAATTATTAAAAAAATTTCTTGGACTCCACGCGAATTAAATAAATATTTCAAAATATTTTACAAGCTTAAAAATCCATTCGAGGTCTTTTCGTAACTTTATAAAACTAATTCAGGCTTTTATGTTACTTTTAAAACACTTGAGGATATTTTGGTCACTTAAGAAAATCATTAGGGGTCTCTATGTACCCTACAAAAACTTTTAGGAGTTATTTATTAGCTTTATTGAAATTCTAGGGGAATTTTGTAATTTAAAAAAAAAAAACTTTCACTGTGTACCTATTCACATATTAACAAAGTACAAGGGCATTTCTATAATTTTAAAAGGCTACATTGACTGATGGGGTTATTTTGAAAGTCATCTGAGCTTATCCATAATTTCAGTAGCTAAAAAGGACTTAATATGTTACTAAAAAAATTCTTTGGACCTTTGTAAAAGTATTATGAAGCCTTGGGGATTATGATGCAATTTTAGAAAGATTTTTGTGAATCTTCTTCTTTCCCCCGTTAATCTCCATGTCTGCTGCTACTCTTTTTATTTTTTATTTTATTTTTTTCCTCCCTTCTCCTTCAATCCCTTTCTTGTATCTCTTCTCCTTCGCATATCTCATATCTTACTTCCCTGATCAAATCATTCCTTCTCTTATTTTTCCAGCAATATAAAATATAATACAATTCCAAAAAAAAAAAAAAAACTTTCCATGGACATAAATCCAACTTAATTGAAGAAAATAATTTTTTTCAATTAACTACCAATAGTAAGTTTTACACCAATTGAACTAACTTAAAATTCATAAGCAAATAATCTAATAAAGTGAATAACTAATATTCAAAATAACTAAGCATCTAATTTTCCTAAAATTCAAAATGAAAATAGTTAATTAATACTAAATGAAAAGAAGACTAACCTCTAAGGTATCTGAAATTCTCTCCAAGGTTTGTGTTACGTAAACAAGAATTAGATACTCTACCCTATAATATATATGTGTGTGTGTGTATATAGCTTAATCGTTGCTTATAGATATGTATTACCGAAGCAATTGTATTAGAAGTAGGATAGTACTATTGAAGTTTTTTCATCCCTTAGAACTATTACATGATTTTATCTTCTAGTAGGTTTAGATATTTTATATTAAATTAAAAAAAACATGGGTATTACATTCTAACCCTCTTATAAAAAGTTTCATTCTCGAAACTGTCGCATTTAATAACATGGAAACTCCAACCTTATTGACCACATCAGTTAATAGATCCAGAAGTAAATTATGACTCCACTCACTAATCGTACAGTATAATTACAGCACTTTTTAATTTGAATGATATACTCCTAATGTTCACACTTTATATACGTGCATTCCTTAGTGTATTTATCACTTTCAATCTCTATTATAAAATCATATAGCCAACAATCGTTAAGGTTTGTTTGGCGATTTGGTCTCGATATAGAAGGTATTACAACTTCTTAGCAATATTTATCTAAATGATTCATAAAAAAAGTGCCAAGGTCCAAAAGCACATATGTACGCATAGAGATTATTGTACCTATTGCCACGTCCTTCAAGCCAGCAGTCTCCAATTCGTTTATAGCATATACTTTAGAATTGATTTTGGGATTGGCTGCCACTGATTCAACTACCTTTCTTCCTCCGTTCCTCACATTTCTCGGACAATCTCTCATTTAATGTGCAACTTCGCCACAAATAAAACACGCTCCCAACATCAGTCGACATTCATTAAAATTGCGCCTATGACAATGGACACACTTAGCTATATTTTCTTTCATGTTATTCCTAGGCGATTGTGGCGCAGTAGTGGTCCTCGTTTCCTCTTAAGTACTCTAATCAATTGTCCTGTTGTGTTTGTCCCTCTTACTATTTCTTTTGCAATTAGTTTGGGCTTCTTTCCCTTATCTTCCTTGACCCTCTTTATATCCGCTTCAACTTTTACACATACATTAAATAGATCATCAAAAGTAAGAGTAGTAGCACTCAAAATTCTAGTCTGTATTTCGCTTATGAGTCCTCGAGTGAACTTAATCGTTTTGAATTCCTCATTTGCCATGGTTTTGGGTATGAATTTTCCTAAAATAGTGAACTTATTGGCATACTCTATGATTGACATCCCAGGAATTTGTTTAAGGGATTCGAACTGCATAATTCTTTGCGGACGGATAGCTGCAAGGAAGAAATATTTCAAAAAGTCTTCTCTAAACTTTTCCCAGTTATGCGGTAGTGAAGTAATTTTTGGGATTATTGTCCACCAATTATCTACTTCTCCAACTGGGAATGGCCTAATAATTTCATGCTTCATATCTCTTGCGGCACTTAAAACAACATGACATTATGCTCTACCTCTCCCAGTCACTTTTCAACCTTTTATGCAATTGGTTGACCATCAAAGTTAGGCACTTGTAACTTTTTCATGCACTCATAGTAAATGTGTATACCATTTTGCATATTTCTTGGTGGTACTTGTGTTTGACTTTGGTTTTGACCTTGGACAACTTGTGCCACTGTAGTTATAGTAGGAATAAATTCAGCAAGGACAATCACTGGAGCATGGTTATTTTTCATTCCCGACTTGCAGTTAGCACTTCCAGATCCACTCCCTCCAGGGATGTTCTCGATGATGGTGGTATTGTAAATTGTGTTGTTTGTGTCAGCAATTCTAGACATAGTTCGTGGTACCATTTCCTTATACAAAGATCAAGTGTTAATTTCCAAACCACAAGGAAAATGTACTCACATATATAGCAATGTAAATTTCTAATCCAACATCTTCAACAATATGAAAAATATCCAAACATAGTTAGAGATGCTCCTATATCCTTCATCATTATCAAAACACGAAATATTAGACCAAATAGAAAAATTAACTCATGATATAACAATATTCTTAAACTAAAAGAGTCCAAAAATTCTCTTACTAAATAGAGACATAATATTTATATTACTTGTATTATCCATAACTTCATCTCTATGCTCCTTTTCTTTGTCTCACGTCTTATTTGGTGGTTGTCTATGTCTATGTCTAGTCCTCATTAACATAATCTAATAGGTTTAATACTCTAATACTTGTATAGCTTTAGTATCTCAGCTTCTTTTTTGTCTAATATTATATCTCCAAATCACAATCACTTTCGCTATAAATATCATGGGGGTTTCCTTTATTTCCTTTTTCTACTCTTGTTTTTGTGTTTTTTTTTTCTCCTCCTTTACTTAAATCACAATCCATAAGTTAATAATCCATCATGCTTCAATTGCACTAAAATCACTTAGGATTCTAAGTCTGATACTCCTCATACATAGCATTTGTTTCTAAACCTCAGAGTTCTCGGTGTCTTAAGTATCAAATCTAAGACACACTACAGAGATCATAACCTAAGTTCTAATACCATTAAAAATGTAATGCCCCTAACCCGCACTTGCCAGGTATGTATCATTCACCGTATTCATGAAACCGTACTTCCACAAATACAAGGCATCAATCATATATAATAACCCCAAATATAAATTATACAGCGAAAATATCTACTTAAAAATGATATTCAATTTAATGTGGTAGTTATTCAAATAACAAATCCTAAAATAACAAAATTACTAAGTAAAAACATAGTGTCTCGAGCACACATGCTCTGCTTATTCCAGTAGATAGACTATTTAAGTCAAATGACTATAGTAGAATCCTATTATTAAATAATAATCTTCTTTATGTGAGTGCGTCTATGCTTCATCCTCTATGATGACATACTCGTACTCATTGTCTGTCCAAAAATATAGGGAATAGGACGATCTACAAGTCGCCCAGCAGATATCACTTACACCCTGCTAGATCATGCAGGTATATGCTACATACATATAAATTTCATAAAGACAAGTCATACTATCACATGTTCATACCTTTTATCAAAATGATCTTTTCAAATCGTATGTCATTTCGATTACATGTAATTACATAATTCAACTTGCATTTCAATGTTCATGTATCATTTGTCTATATCAAATTAGGTAACATATACTTTTCAAATAATCTATGACAAATTACAAATTCATTTACAAATCATGTACAATTTATTAGGGCTCAAAACAATACACGTTTTTGTTAGTTTTGAGTAGTCAACCTAGTGATGGACCTTAATAGAAAAGGTTGTCAAGAGGTTTCTATGGAACCACTTGGCATATGGTATATCGTTTATCAAGATATTAGTATACCATTATATCAGTTTAAATTAGGACTATAATCCCTACCGATTATTTTATATCCGTTTATAGCCTTTATTTATTATTATTTACCCATTCATCACATGCATTTCTTACATTTCAAAAATCATGCACACTTCACATTTCCAGGCGATATAATTTGAAACCAAACCCGTCAAATATGTAAACTTGATCCGGAATTTCATACTCAAAATAATCATTTCATAAAACAATTTGGAAATCAAGCAAGTTCAAAAATCCATTTAATAAAATATACAAGTTCGTAAAATAGTTTACAAATCAGAGGGTAAGCACCACCTACCTTGGTATGCTAAACAATCATATTTTTGTACTTGCTCCTTTTAGATATTTCATATCAAATATTCACGTTTCCATAGCATAATACATCTTTCACATTTACTTAAATTATCTATAGCAACTCCCTACGTACTCAACTTTTCAAATAGTCTATAAGTCTCCTAAAATTCATAAAAATAAATTTTATTCTAATATCATATAGTTTTCTTGTATTAAAAATGTACTTTGAAAGCACTATTATAACCTCGCTAGAATTTCCTTTGATTAAGAGAAGTCAATTTTAATATTTGAAAATTTTCTTGGACTCCGCTTGAATTAAATAAAATAATTCAGAACACTTTAACAAACTTAGAAATGCCTTCGAGGTCTTTTCGTAACTTTAGAAAACTAATTCAAGCTTTTATGTAACTTTTAAAACACTTGACGGTATTTTGGTCATTTCACAAAATAATTAGGGATCTCTATTTACTCGACAAAAACCTTTAGGGGTCATTTATTAGATTTATTGAACTTCTAGGGATATTTTTGTAAGTTATAGATATTTTCACGGATCTAAGTCATATATTAACAAAATGCAAGGGCCTTTCTGTCATTCCAAAAGGCTACCATGCATTGATGGGGTCATTTGAAAAATCATCCAGGCTTATCATTAATTTCTAAAACTAAAAAGGACTTAATATGTTAGCACAAAATTTCTTTGTGCCTTTGTAAATGTATTATGAAACTTTGGGGATTAAGATGCAATTTCAAAAAGATTTTGTTAATCTTTTTCTTCCTCTCATTAATCTCCATGTCAGGTACTACTTTGTTCTTAATTTTTTTTTATTTTTTCCTCATCTTCTTTTCGAGATATCCATCCTTCTCTTATATCTCTTCTCCTTCTCATCTCTCCTATCTCACTTCCACGGTCACATCATTCTTTCTCTTTCTTTTTCAACAATAATAAAACCCAGCTACCATCTTGGTAGGTATTCCCTAATGATCATCTTTAGGAGATTTTTATCCTCCCTCAGCCTTCCCGCCGATTCCCAGAGATTATTGACATTAGTTTCGGCTTCAAGCTCCTCACTTCGGTAGGGGATTCGCGATGCCATCTCTATGGTCTTGTGTTCTTTCCTCACTTTTGGGAATGCTGCCCTGGAACGGCAAACCTCTAGATCTATCTCAACACGCTGCTCACATTTCCTTGTCAAGGAAGCCAAGATCGATGCCGGATGATAGAAGTGAGGGGTAAAGGTGGATGTAGTAAGGGAGAAGCAAAAATAATATAATTCTAGAAAAAAGAAATATAATTTCCACATACATAAATCCTATTTTAATTTCAAGAAAAAAAAAATTTCAATTAACTACCAATACTAATCAGTTTTACATTAATTGAACTAACTTTATACGCAAATAATCTAATAAAATGAATAACTAATATTTAAAATAATTAAGCATCCAATTTTCCTAAAATTAAAAACAAAAATAATTAATTAATACTAAATAAAAGGAAGACTAACCTCTAAGGTAGCTAAAATTCTCTCTACCATATATATATATATATATATAACCTAATTGGTACTTGCAGATATGTACTACCGAAGAAATTGTACTAGAAGTAGGATAGAACTATTCCATTTATTTCATCCCTAAAGACTCTTACACAATTTTATCTTCCAGTAGGTTTAAGTATTTTATATTAAATTAAAAAAGGTCGTGAGTATTACAGCATCCATGTTGTATAATTTAACCCAGATATGCGCCAAAGATTAATTAATAGAAGCTCTAAAATCAACAAGAACAATTAGGCTAATTAAACATAAACACAGGCGGGTATGCCAATTAGATGATTAAATTCCCTAAATTCAATAACACAAATCCATTAGTAATTATATCAAATTTAGTTTCTTCATAGATTGAATTAAGCACACGCGGTTAAAGCAATCTAGCGGTAGATTAATTCTAATAACTTAGTATTCTGCAGGAATAATAAGTTAAAAAGAACAATCATAGACTTAATCGTGGAAAAATAATCAATACTTGAGATAAAAGTGACTAAATTCAAGCACAAGAAGTCTCACAACTTTGTAGAATTGACCATGGCTTCAGTTCCCCCTACCAAGAAAAGAGTTTAGGCACAAAGTGCCATTAAAGAATAAAGAGGAATTTCTACTGCTAAAAACCCAAGCCAACAAGAAATAAAGTGTCGATCCCTTTTTCTCAGCCTAAATGGGGTATTTATAATGAGTACTTAGGGTTACAAATAATTCCTATAGATAAGAACACGAAATCGTGTGAAAAAGAGTCCAACCGGCCGAAGAAATCTATAAAAAAACTCAAAAATACACTTCTGCTGCTCTCCGCGCACATGCGTTGAGGTCTTCGGGCGCAAGAGCAGTTAGTTCCAGGCGGGTTTTGTCCTCCATGTGCATGCGCAGGGATTCTAGCGTACATGTACGTGCTAGCACTTCTGAGGTTTTTGCTTCTGGACACAGCGAACATGTGCTGCACAGCTCCAGCACATGTGCTTAGGCTTTCTCAACTGTGCTCCACATTAGGCTTCGATTTTCACCTTGATTATTGCATTTTTTGAGAAACTTTAAAACAGGAAAGTTGTAGATATATCCCTTATATTTCCAATTCATTTTAAATCACCTCAATTGGAGTTTGGGATCAAAAGTTATACTTGAAATACAAAACAGTATCTGGCATGACTTCGTACTCGTGCATGTCCCGTCCTACGCATTTTCTTTCATCGTTTTCCATCTTTTTCAACTCTTTTTCCCTGTAACCCTAAAAAAACTAAGAACAAACAAATTAAGCTCAATAATTACTCAAATCTTTCTTACAACACTTAAAAACGTGATAATGGACACATAAAATATGATACAATTAAGAACTTATCCAGAAATTACCCCACACTTAGCCTTTGATCGTCCTTGATCAAACATAAAATTAAAACATTCAAGCATAACACATTCTACTCAACATATTCCTTCAAATATCCACATAAAATCAATAACCAATCCAGCAATCAGAGTAGTCTATGAACCCAAGAGCTCAAAACCATGAAATTTGTGTGTATGTGTGTATAGCCATTCAAAAACTTAGATTTGAAAATATCTAGATTAAATCATGAAGACCCTCAAAATTTTTTTAAACACCTCATAGCTCACTCTTCTTACACCCCTCCACCAATCTAAAGAACCGATTTAATTCAAATTTAGGTAGGACTTTCAGTTCGAACTAGAAATTAGGATATTTGTTAGCCAAAGAAAGGAAATGATATAGCAAAGAAGAACAAGAGCTTTATAATAATGGTGGCCACACACTAAAATAAAACTTTTTTTCACATGCAGAATATTAAACATCCGCAACCCCACACTTGAGTAACAAACACCCATAAAGAATTCGGAAACAACCAAACAAGCCAACCTCTCTCGGACATATATATATAACATCATCATTTTTTTTCTATGTCCGCTCACAGTACGGGCACTACCCGCAACATTTAAACACGCAGGTACCAGTGATAGGCACTACCTGCAAATACAAGTACCAGTGATGGGCACTACCTGTAACAAATAAACATGCAGATACCAGTGATGGGCACTACCTGCAACTACAAAAACTTCCATATTTCATTCATTTTTTTCAACAATTTTTTCCCAATATCCCATTTCGCAACAAAAATGTTCATCACTCACTTCTCACAACCTTCCACCTTTATATCCCCTTAACAAATAATGTGCACCATAAAGCTCTTAAAGGTATAATTTAGGATAAAACAATGAAAAGAACATTAAACTCAATAAGGGTAGGTAAATGAGTTTATGTGAAAGAAGGTGAATGATGTTTCTCTTCACAAGAATAAGGCTCAAATAAGGTATTTAGAAATAAATTGTTAAAATGGTTGGCTAGAAAGACGCAGTTTATCAAACAAAAAAGCACTACCCTTATTTTAAAACTAAATCGGGTCGTCTAAGAATTAGCTTCGAAAATGTAATAAAGTATGGCTTAGTGCTCAAAAATCTTCTTCTTAGTGCTCAATTATGGGATGCAACATAATTGAGTCTACATAAATTTCTCTAAATATCTCAAATCAAAAATTAAAGTATGGCTTAGTGCTCAAAAATCTTGAAAATCATGAATGGAAAATACTATCACTGACTACTCATTCATGCATGGTTCAACTAATGATTATTATGCAGACAAATGGGAAAAATACGTTAAGCAAAAACTTTCAAAATTTTCTAAAAATAGTCAATTTATCCACAAAATTTTCAAAAATTTCGACGAGCTCTCAGATCAAAGGAAAAGTTAAAATATTGCAACAAAATTGAGCAAAATACACCAAACAACTAAAAAAATCCAAATAACTCCCACCCCACACTTAAAAATAAGCATTGTCCTCAATCAAAAAAATAAAAGCATAAAATGGGAAAAGAAAATCTTCTCTGGATTAAATTCGCGTTTGGAGAAGTATCCGCTATAAATAACCCCTTGTCGCGAAAGAAAGCTGGATTAACACTAAACCAAACAAAATAAATAAATAATTCCCTTGAGACAATAAGAAGAACAAGAATATTGTAGAAAAGAATCCTACGATAATCAAGAAGACTCACTCCCTTAATGGAATACAGAACCAAAATAACGAAAAGAAACCTAACGAAAAGTAAGTTAACCCACTACAATGAAACCTAACCAACAAAAATAAATGTCGAATAAAATAACAATGCAAATTGTTTAGGAAATCACTGAAATAACTGTCAACGAAAACTGCCCAACAGATAGGGCATAAAAACTCAAGGCGCATGGGGCCCCAAATCCTACGGAAAATGTGGAAAGGGTGGGTATGTCGAAGGGTCCTCGCCCCGCTCTCTGGCCATCTGACGAGCCTCCATTGTCTGTTGCCATATAAATTGATATTGCATAAATGTTCAGAAGATGCAATCAAAAGGTTGGCTCATCCCCTGTTGTTCAACCAAGATCTGATGTAGAAGGTCCTCCTGAGACTGTGGAGAAGCAGGTACTGGCTCGTCATCCGAATCATCGGATTCCTCCACTTGTGATGTAGAAGCCTGGGCTCGAGTACATTTAACCGGAGCTCGTATACCTTCCATTGTAATCTTCTGGCTTGGCCTCAATTTTTCTTCCGAAGGCTCAATCAACACCCACTTTCTAAACATAATGTCGTAATCAGATGGGGAAACCACAATCCCGGTTGCCTACTAGTAGCGGAGTAGCAAATTTGTTGACATATGAGTTGACCCACATCAATGGCCTTTCCGGTAGAATACAATAGCAATTTAGCAATTTAGCCTGTTCCATAGTGACATGGGTAAGATGGTTCACCGGTAGAAGGTGGCCACAAATGAATTTAAACCAGACAAACCATGCTGGCTTAAGTTTATTTGCATGGAAATGCCGAGCCGTCGTGCCATCCACCATAAAGGTGCTGGTCCAATCCACATCCCCGTCACAAAGAACACTGGTGGTCTGTTGAAGCTCTACATTGGCATTACAGGTGTCGGGCCATTCATCGTTGCGAACACAAGTGACCTTCAAAATTCTATTGATTTCAATGGCAGAGATATCCACTTCCTTCCCCCGTACATATACCCTAGTGGAGCTATAATTATCAAAGTTAGAATAGAACTCACGCACCACCAGAAGGACGGCATCTATGGGGGTTGAAGTGAGGGTCTCCCTTCCACGATTGCGAATAGTTAACTTTATTTCTGGCACCCCTGCCAACAGAACTTGAATGCCCTTTTCCTTTATTACAGCCCGTTTAGAGATATCATCATCATATTTTTGTTTGGCTGCCACCGTTAAGAAACGTAAACCGCCACCAACCCTTGATTGTGTAGCCCCGGATGATGAAGATTCTCCGGTACCCTTACCTGTGGCAGTTTTCTTGGCTGCTCTTCCCATTTCTATAAAACATAAACAAGCATCATAACTACCAAACGTACTAAAGAGGACACTATGTTTAGTTTATGACATAAACAAACAACAGCCCACACTTACATAAAAGGCCATTCCCCCAAATCATAAGCTTTAGATTATACATGAAAATCCCATCAAAATAATGTCTGAAACTAAGGCTTATATATAATGCATGAACATTCCTATGCATGAAAATCAATTAGACAGACTTCTTAAGGCATAATAATTGGCCTAGGAATTAAATTCATGCATATTTTTATTCATCGAGGCATAATATAGAACACATGGCATGCATAAAGAAAGAGGAAATTTGTGGGTATATTATGAACATGCAATCCACCCTTAATCGAAATCCCAACAAACATCATACCAAATTTATGTTTTAAGATCAATCTCTATGAAATTTCATCAATTCAAAGAATAAAAAGACTCTGTATATTCTTGAAAATTAATGGAAACCCATAAAAAAAATTGTAGAAAGAAAGAGAAATTCATACCTTGATTTGATTTTGCTTGAAAGAAGAAGAAATTTGGGTGTAAGATGATGGAATCGGGGTGATGTGTTTTGGAAAACTAAAAGTGGGGGATTTTGGGGTTTGAGAGGAAGTTGAAATAGAAGAGGAATTTGAAGAAACATGTAAACCAGGAACGGTTGAGTTCCTTTATCCCCTCGCGTGTGCGTAGCTTCTGAAGCGCGCATGTGCGCTCGAGGCAGAGGGCAAATTTTAAAAGGGCTTCCGCGCACATGCGTGGAACCTTGAGCGCGAATGTGCGCTGAAGGCAGAATGAAAATTACACTTTTTTTTTTCAAGAAAACAATATTCCTAAATTACCCTCATAACACATAAACCCCTCAAAGATCTATTTTATCTTTTAAGCCTCTTAATGCAATTGATTTCCCAATTATCGACGAAACTAAAATGTGCTTCCCTTTAAAACGAAATTGAGCAAAAATAAAGTTGCAAAAATTAAATAACAAAATAGACTAAGAATGGACATGGGTTGCCTCCCATGCAGCGCCTTGTTTACTGTTGTTAGCTTGACTTGATGTTCTGCCAATCAATCAAAATGCGGTGCCTCTTCCAAATTCTCTTCGCACACATTTCCCAACGCAACCCCTTCATAATAGGGTTTGAGGCGACGTCCATTAACTGTAAACACTTTGGATGTTTGTTAACTCTGAATTTCAATTGCACCATGGGGAAATACATTAGTTATTAAATACGGACCAATCCAACGAGATCTCAGCTTACCAGGAAATAGACGAAGACGTGTTTGATAAAGAAGGACTATTTGACCGACATTGAAATCCTTCCTTATGATCATTTGATCATGAAAAGCCTTTGCCTTCGCCTTATATATGCGAGTATTCTCGTAAGTGTCGTTACGGATTTCCTCCAACTCTTGCAGTTGTAATTTCCTATGTTCTCCACTAGCATCCAATCCCATATTGAAATTCTTAATTGCTCAATAAGCTTTATGCTCTAATTCTACAGGGAGGTGACATGCTTTACCAAATATTAGCCAAAATGGGGACATCCCTATAGGCGTCTTCTAAGCAGTGTGATATGCCCACAATGCATACACACTATCATCCAACCGTAAACCCCAATCCCTACGACTGGAGTTCAACATTTTTTGGAGAGTAGACTTAATTTCTCGGTTAGATACCTCGGCTTGTCCACGGTTTGTGGGTGATAAGCGGTGGAATCTTGTGTGTCACATGGTACTTCTTTAATAAAGCTTCCACTGTCCGATTACAAAAATGAGTACCTCTATCACTAATTATAGCTCGCGGAATCCCAAATCTAGAAAAGATATTGGTGTTAAGAAAATCTGAAACAATCATTGAATCATTTGTACGAGTAGCTTTAGCTTCCACCCATTTTGAAACATAATCAACAACCAAGAGAATATATGAATAACCAAATGAAATAGGGAAAGGTCCTATGAAATCAGTGCCCGAAACATCAAATATTTTGCATAATTGTATTGGGTTTTGAGGCATTTCATTCTTTTGGGAAATGTTACCTGTCCTTTGGCAACTATCACATGAACGGCAAAATAGGTACGAGTCACGAAATATGTGGGGCCAAGAATAAAAGCCAGACTCTAATACCTTCGTTGCTGTTCTTTTGAGTCCAAAATGTCCTCCACAAGCATAAGTATGGCAGAATGCTAAGATTGAATTAATCTCATCATCATTGACACACCTTCTGATTACTTGATCAGCGTAATGTTTCCATAAATAGGGCTCAACCCACACATAGTATTTGGCATCGGTTTTGATTTTCTCCCTTGCTATCCTAGACAAACCTTGCGGTAATTTGTTAGTAACCAAGAAATTAACAATATTTGCATACTAGGGTAACATCGCCTTTACTAAGCATAATTGTTCATCCAGAAATCTTTCTTGTATCCCTAGTTCATCCTCCACATGTAGCAATCGACTTAATGGTCTGCCACTTTGTTTTCCATCCCGCTTTTGTCTTGGATTTCCAAATCGAATTCGCTTAAGAGGAGTATCCATCTTATCAACCTTGGTTTGGATTCTTTTTTCGTCAATAAATAACGTAAAGCTGTATGATCAGAATATACAATCTCAATACTTTAGTACCAATTAGATAAGAACGAAATTTCTCTAAAGCAAAAACAACAGCTAAAAGCTCCTTTTTAGTGGTAGTGTAATTTTTCTGAGCATCATTTAGGGTTATGGAGGCATAGTAAATTGCATGAGATGCCCTTCCATTGCGTTGTCCCAAAATTGCGCCTACTGCAAAGTCACTTGCGTCGCACATTATCTCAAATGGTAGACTTCAATTGGGTGCTTGGATGATGGGTGTGGATACGAGAAGTTGTTTCAATTTGTCAAATGCCACCTTGCAATCATCGCCAAATTCAAATTTGGCATCCTTTTGCAATAATTTGTATAAGGGTGCTGATACTTTTGAGAAGTCCTTTATGAACTATCGGTAAACTCCTGCATGGCCAAGAAAAGCACGAACTTTCTGCACCTTAGTGGGGTAGGGTAAAGATTGGATTATGTCAATTTTAGCTTTATCGACCTCAATCCCCTTAAACGACACTACATGACCTAACACTATACCTATCATGTTGAACCATGAAATGACATTTTTCAGAATTTAGAACAAGGTTAGTTTCAATGCGCCTTTGTAATATTAGGGTGAGATTATGCAAATATTGGTCAAAAGAATCTCCATAAACGGTGAAGTCATCCATAAATACCTCAATAAAATGTTCTAAAAAATTAGAAAATATGCTAACCATACACCTCTGGAAAGTAGCAAGAGCATTACACAACCCAAATGGCATACGACGGCAGGCAAATGTTCCAAATGGCCATGTAAATGTTGTTTTCTCCTGATCTTCGGGGGCAATAGCGATTTGAAAATAATCTAAGTAGCCATCAAGAAAACAATAATAAGAACGACCAGCTTTCAAGCATTTGATCAATAAAAGGCAAAGGAAAATGATCTTTGTGAGTAAGACAATTAAGCTTTCGGTAATCTATACAAACCCGCCACCCGTTTTGTATACGGGTGGGAACCAATTCGTTTTCTTGATTCTTCATCACAGTAATCCCCGTCTTGTTAGGGATCTAATTGCACCGGACTAACCCATTCGCTATCTGAAATCGGGTCAATTATCCCCACTTCAAGAAGTTTAAGTATTTCTGTTTTAACCACTTCCATTAGCATCGGGTTTAGCCTTCTTTGTAGTTGACGGGTCGGCTTTGCTCCATCTTCAAGTAGTATACGATGCATGCATGTTGACGGGCTAATTCCCTTTATATCTGGAATGGTCCATCCAATTGCAGCTTTTTGCTCCCTTAGGACTTTTAGCAAACGTTCTTCTTGGTCAATGGTTAGGTTATTAGCGATTATAACCGGATGAGTTTTTCCATCACCTAAAAACATATACTTGAGGATTCGGGAGAGGTTTCAATTTTGACTCTGTAGCCTGCAAAACCAAAAATAAAAGTGTGTCATTAGAGTTCCTCAATGTCACATAAGATAACTTACCAAATTGCGGCTGTTCAGCCTCTCTTCCTGCTTGCTCATCCCCATTTCTGTCATACTCATCATCAAAAACATCATGTACTGTTTATATTGAATCAATAACATCAACAAAGTAAAATGAACTGTCATCGACTGGATACTTCATGGCTGCATAAATATTATGCTGAAATATTTTGCCATCAAATTCCATCGTCAAAATTCCTGTATCCACATCTATTTTAGTTTTGAATGTTTTCAAAAAATGGTCTACCTAACAAAATGGGAGCAGACTCATCATTGTTCTCCATGCCAAGTACATAAAAATCAGCTGGAAAAATTAATTCATTGACTTGGACTAAAACATCCTCAACTATACCTTTAGGATAAGCCACTGATCTATCCGCTAACTGGATAAACGTGCAAGGATTTATAAACTGATAAAGGCATAACATTTATAGAAGCTCCTAAATCCAACATGGCCTCCTTAATTCTAGTATTGTTTATTGGATGCGGAATGATACACATACCTGGATCTTTACATTTCATTGGAAGATTCTGCTGTATAAGCATGGCTGATACATTTTACCCAACATGATCTTCTCGGCCTTCTTTTGCTTTATGGTTTTTACTTCTTTTTGTGTGTACATACAAAAATTTAGCATAGCGAGGAATTTGTTTAATAGCATCCAACAATGGAATATGGGGGTCCTCCTTCACAAATTCCTTAAAAGCATCAGGAAATGGTGGTTCAGGTGTGTATTCTGGCCACTGATTTGACTTACCAATTTTTTCTTCTTCTTTTTGAACCGGATAACTTTCTTTCTCCACTTCAATTTCCCTTTCCTTAGCCTTGTTCTATTCAGGAACTAATTTGGTTGGTACTTCAACCTCCTTGCCGCTTCTCAACACAATTGCACTAGCATTCTCCTTAGGGTTAATGATTGTTTGAGAAGGCAGCTTTCCAGAGCTCTGCGCTTCCAACCGGCTAATTGTTGTAGCCATTTGTCCCATCTGATGTTGCAACTGCTGAATACTGGCCTTGGTGTCCTCCTAAAATTGAATAGTATTATCGGTTAAAATACTCAGTCGTTCCTCTATAGACTTACTAGATTGATTATTCAAATTGGCTTGCTATTGTTGTTTCTGAGCGAATGGCAGCCTGTATGGTTGGAAGTTCGGCCAATTTTGTTGAGGCTGATTTTGGGCTTGGCTCTCGTATCTCAAGTTAGGATGATCCCTCCATCCAGGATTGTAATTGGTCGAATAGGGATCATAACTTTGTCGTGGCTGCCCTAGGAATCCTTCGGCTGCATTTACTTCCTCTTGACCTTCCTCGTGTAATGTGGGACACATATCTATTGAGTGTCCCTCATTTGAGCATATACCACATGGTTGTGCAGTCTGTACGGTACCTGAAGCCAACTGTCAAACAAAAGAGGTTAAATTAGCCATTTGTTGTTCTAATGAAGAAACATTTACCCCATTTACACGCTTGAGAGGTTGATCGCGTCGTGTCCTAAACTTTTGAGAGCGAGCGGCCATATTCGTTATAAGCTCACGAGCAGCGTCAATGGTCAAATTCTAACGCCCCTCCACTTGCGGCGTCGACCATGTTCCTTTCATTAGGCAACAACCCTTCATAAATATAATATTGATTGAATTAGCAAAGAGTCACTCATCTAATGATGCGGACAACTTGCACATAGTTTCTTGAAGCTCTCCCAATACTCCTACAAAGATTCTTCATTGAACTGCCTTATTCCACAAATTTCCTTGCGAATATTTGCAATTCGAGAAGCTGGAAAGTACTTAGCCAAGAATAGCCTATTCATCTGCTCCCAAGTTGTGATACTGCCCAAAGGCAAATCGAATAGCCAATCCTTCGCCTCATCCTTGAGTGAGAACGGAAATGCTTTTAACTTGATATGCTTCTGTAACACCCCGGTGGGTCTCATACTTGTGCAAACCACATAGAACTCCTTAAGATGCTTGTTTGGATCTTCACCTGGTAATCCATGAAAAGAAGGTAATAAATGGATTAGTCTAGATTTTAGCTCAAATGTGACATTAGCATCTAATTCTGGATATGCAATGCATAAGGGTTGTTGGTTTAGAGTGGGCGTGGCTAATTCTCTCAAAGTTCGTTGTGCCATGTTACATCTCTTCCTGTCGTTCCTGTTCACCTGCAAAGATATAATTGAACAAATTTTCTTCCCCTAATTGTCTTTCTCATATCTCTTTTACCAATCTGCGTAATGTTCTCTGTATTTTCAGATCAAATTGGAATTCAACTTGTCCAGCAAACCGGGTCACAGGCATCCACAATTAGTGGAAAAAAATAATAAAAAGAAAAAAGAAAAAATAAAATAGATAGCACAAAAATAATTCAAACCGATCCCCGGTAATGTCGCTAGAATTTTGGTGTGCGCAAAATGATGCTGCTGTCAAGTTGCAATGCCATCGTAAGCACCCAAAATTAACAACTCTAGTGTAGTAGTGATGAGTCGAGTTCATCCCACAGAGAACCGGGTTTATTTTCGTGCTAATAGAACAAGGGGGGTTTTGAATGCTTTTAACTAAAATTAAAACTACAAAATAATTAAAGAAAATTCGATATAAGAAAAGTCTTGGTTTTGGTCCTATCCACCATGGCAATTTCACTAGTAAGATGGATCTGTCAATCCTTGAGATACAAGATAATTCAATTTTATATCAAGCACTAATTGAAGAATTAACCCGAACGAATACCAATTCAAAGTTGATTCTTATTTCTTTCTAAAGTTGGTTAATTTTCAACACGTGATCCAATTAACCCTAACTATTAATTTAACCCAGACACGCGCCAAAGATTAATTAATAGAAGCTTTAAAATCAACAACAATTAGTCTAATTAAACATAAACACAGGCGGTTATGCCAATTAGATGATTAAATTCCCTAAATTCAATAACACAAATCCAGTAATTATCAAATTTAGTTGCTTCATAGATTGAATTAAGCACACGCGGTTAAACAATCTAGCGGTAGATTAATTCTAATAACTTAGTATTTTGTAGCAATAATAAGTTAAAAAGAACAATCATAGAGTTAATCGCAGAAAAATAATTAATATTTGAGATAAAAGTGAATAAATTCAAGCACAAGAAGTCTCAAAAGTTTGTAGAATTGACCATGGCTCACATCATTCCCTCTACCAAGAAAAGAGTTTAGGCACAAAGTGCCATGAAAGAATAAAGAGGAATTTCTACTGCTAAAAACCCTAGCCAACAAGAAATAAAGTGTCGATCCCTTTTTCTTACCCTAAATGGGGTATTTATAATGAGTACTTAGGGTTACAAATAATGCCTATAGATAAGAACATGAAATCAGGTGAAAAAGAGTCCAACCAGCCGAAGAAATCTATCAAAAAACATAAAAATATGCTTCTGCTGCTCTCGGGCACATGCGCTGAGGTCTTCGTGCGCTTGTGCACGCAAGGTAGTAAGTTCCAGGCTGGTTTTGTCCTCTGCACACATGCGTAGGGATCCTAGCGCGCATGTGTGCACGAGCACTTCTAAGGTTTTTTGCTTCTGGACACAGCGCACATGCGCTGCACAGCTCCAGCGCATGTGCACTGGTTTTTTCAACTATGCTCCACCTTCGACTTCAATTTTCACCTTGATGCTTGCGTTATTTGAGAAAGTGTAAAACATACAAAAAAAGTTGTAGATCTATCCCTTGGCTTTCCAATGAATCTTAAATCACCTCAATTGAAGCTCGGGATCAATAGTTATGCCTGAATACAAAATAGTGTCTGGAATGACTTCGTACTCGTGCATATCCCGCACTAAGCATTTTCTTTCATCGTTTTCCATCTTTTTCAACTATTTTTCACTGTAACCCTACAAAAACTAAGAATAACCAAATTAAGCTCAATAATAACTCAAATCTTGCTTACAACACATAAAAACGTGGTAATTGACACATAAAATTTGATACAATTATGAACTTATCATTGTACAATTCAATTGTTTTTCTTGGCATGTTGCTCTTACTTGCCCAGTGGTAGTTGTTTGAGGATATATGCTTAAGCATCGACAAAGCTTCCTCATAACTTTTGCTCATTATTGCCTTACCTACTGCAACATCTGTTATGGTCCAGGTTAGCTCATACAACCCGTTGTAAAATGTCTTATTATGTAACCAACCTATCAAGACTTGCCGTGATGTGGCACAACCTTAGTAAATCCTTGAACCATTCCCGTGTCTCAATGATCAGCTTCTTATCATGTTGCACAAAAGAAGTACTATCATTTCTCAATTTTGTTGTTTTAGAAGGTGCAAAAAAGTTTACTAGAAGACTTTTGTGCTAAATCATTCCATGTAGAAATGGAACCTGGGGCCTATGATATCAACTAGACTTTTTCTTTATCCTTGAGAAAGAATGGAAAAAGTCGAAATTTGGTTGCATTATGGCAGAATTTGCCACATATTTCAAGAAAATTGAATATATTCACATTCAGGTCATCATTTAATGCTTCACCAAACATAGTCGATGTTTGAACCATTTGGATAATTTGTGGGTTCAGCTCAAACTTATTTACCTGGATTGGCAACTTGATAATAAAGTCCATCAAAGGTTGGCACACCAAAGTCCCTTTAAGGGATCGGCTCCTCCTCGTTCAATTGGTGTAGTATCACTAGATTGACTAGAACTTGATCAGAAATTATGATTCTGCCATCCAATTATCTATTAAAACCCTTGTCTAGCTTCCTTTCTTATCAATATGCTGTTTGCTTAATTTCAAGGTCAACGGGTAGAATTTCACAGTTTGACCATGTTGGCATAATTGTCAAAGACTTGTCAACCAAAACATGAAAAAGAAAAATTATAAAATAGAATAAAATAACATAATTCAAGAAAAAAAATCAAATAAATAAAATTATGCTTACACTAGAATTAAAGTGCATAAATAGATGATAATAGATTATACAGTATTAGAACTAAGTCCCTGGAAACAACGGTAAAAACTCGTTCGTGCAGGGATTTTTACTAGACATGACTCACGAATTACACAAGTATACGTATTGAACATGTATTATAATGATGAGAAAAGTATTATTTCTACAAAGACTATGCTAACACCAACTAAGCACCTAAATGTCACACTTTTGATCCTATCATAACTAAAATATAATAATAATAATACAGTGGAAAATAATAGAACATAGAATAAGAACATGTCTTTATACCTAATATGCAATAATTCAAGTAAAATGTGGAAAAATTCAATAATTGTGTTATCTAGGTTTCACTCTTCCCTTAACAATCCCCTCGATTGATGTATTTATTTGTGCTATCAATTCTTGATTCACTTATGCCGTTTTCTAGTCTAGGCTCTCATGTAATTGTGAGTTATCTTTCGACTTCTCTCACAAATCTACTAAACATTCACTATATTTCGATGTGAATTCAACCCAAGCTTAATACAAAGATTACCACTCTATAGGAGTACCTAAAATGAATAGGTATCTTTTGACTTGTATTTACAAAATGCCTATCCTTCCTTATAGAACTTCTAAACAAAGGCTAATTAGAACCATTCCTAAACCTAAAGCTCCTGTTTCAAATTTATAAGTTGATCAGGCTTACAAATACATTTAATACCGTCTAATTAAGCAAATCAAACATAACATCATAATCATTAACGTAATAAATCAATTCAATTGAGATCATGGCAAGTTACGAATGAAACGGATTGGTAAAAAATTATAGTTTTTACATCATCTAACCAATTGATACAACACAAGATTCAATTACAATTGTGAATAGCATATTGAATACGGTAAATAAAGAAGAGAATGAAAAACAAGGATTGGCAAGCCAAGCCTTCTTTTCTTCTCTCTTGTTGTCTTCACCAACGTGATTACTTGTGTTGATTCTCTTGTTGTAGCTATCTAATGTTTTCTGTTGATAGTCTCACACTCTTTATATGCTAGTTAATGACCTAACATAATCGTTATATAATGCCTATTAGGGTTTACAAGAAAATGGGTCAAAAATATCCAAAACCCGAGTCAAAATCATAGAACCCATAAAAAATGCTAGTACAAGAGGCGGGGCGCCCCTACAAACCTTTTGAGCGCACATCTAGCACTCAATTTTCGCTAGAGGTGCTCGGTCTAGCTGCATTTGGACCCTTTCGCTTCGTTTTTGCCTTGTTCTACCTCCATTGCAAATAAAACTTATAAACAAACATTTTAAGGCATTAAACATACTTTTTTTACATAAAAAAAAAATTAAAAACCTAATTTATGGGCTCGTTGTGTAAAATTTTGCAAAAATACCCCTACTTTATAAACTAAAATGCTCGAATTATGAACAAAAACCAAACTAAAAGTACACGAAAATACACTATTTTTGAGAGTTAACACTAGAAAAGCAAGTAAAATTACTACTAATTACTACTTTTGAAAGCATGATTAAACCCATTAAAAAGCAAGTAAAATTATTCTAAGAAGCAAGTTAAATTAATCTAACATTGCAAGTAAAATTATCTCTAATAAACTAATTCTAGGAAAGCATGGTTAAAACCCATGAGGAAATTAAACTAAATTTAAATAGGAAAGCATTACCAAAGCAAGAAATTTGTGAAATCAGCATTTGTTTAACCTAAATCTAAATTTCTAGGAAATTCTAAAGAAAAACACTTAAACTAAGGATTTTGAAATTTGGAATAAAGTATAAAGTAAAGCCCACTAGATTCTAATGATTTTAAAGACAAAAGCCCACTAGATTCTAATGATTTTAAAGACAACAAATAGAAATTAGACTAAGAGAACAATAAAATGACAAGAACAAAAGAGATTTTCCAAGAAAACATGAACATGAATTTTAGTCTACTTGGATTGAAGAAATCTAAATAGTAAGCAAGTAAATTTTATATCTAATGGTAGCTAACAGAAGGCCCACTAAAATTAACTAATAAAGATTAAAACTTGCAAGAAATTAAAAATTAGATCTATTGAAAATTAAAAGAAAAGCATGTATTAAACTAAAGCTTGAAGAGTAAGAAAGGTTCCTAAACTATTCTACTACTAAAAACTAACTACACCTAAACTATGTGTTTTGGTAATACAAATGATTAGATTTAAAAGGTAGCTTGAGCCAAAAAATTAGAAGTGGCAAAAATCTAAGTGCCTGCCAGGTCATCCACACCGTGGTATCAGCATTAGTACTGGTATCGAAGGTTTAAATTTGCCTTTGCTAATTCATTTTCGATATGGCGGTGTCACTTCCTATGGAAATTCGATACCATGGTTTGGAGCCTCTTTCTAGCAGTCTTGAAATCCTTCCTTTTGCTCTTTGCTCCTTGAACCTTCAATCTTCAAGTTCAATTCCTTTTCAATCTAATTTTGAAAATTTCCATAAACTTAATAAGTAACTATTTTATACTATAATTAACTAAAATTCATACTAGTATCATGATATTTACAAAATGCAAGTGCAAAACCTAAAATGCAACAAAATGAGACAAAAATATAGAACTAGACCTAAAAATCTGGATAAACGAACAAAATACTAAAGTAAAAAATCACAACAACTCTAGTTTCCGAGAGTTATTATAGATTACAATATTTGTAGGTACAATTTCAATTTGATGGATTTGTGAAAAATAATTGGTATTGTAATTGTGTAAACTGATGTGTGTATGCATGCAAAATTGCAATGTATGTACAAATAAAAATTTACCTGGTCATTACGAGATGTGCTGAGGAGTTTTGCACGAGTGTGGAAGAGTTTTGACATTTGCAAGCGAGCAATTATAGTTCATGCATGGAAGCAAAATTAAACACCTATTAGCCAAATGTGGATTTCATGATACGCAGAAAGTTAGGGAGTACCTATCCAGGTACAAATTCGTTGCAGATTATTAATACTACGCTTATCATGTTAAAATATTCTAACACTACATGCCAGGTAATTTGCATATTCCAATAACGCAAACATATGGCAATTATGACCAGTTGAATCCATACCAGTTAATGGTGTTTGATGCAGACGGATAGAATGTTGATCCAAACTAGGGCTAGTCAAGTATTAGTTACAATCATACATTCAAATATGCCAATACGAGCTTATCATCGTCCTTTCAAGATCCATTTACAAGTTTCAAAAATGAAGAATCTCTCTTTGAGCATTTCTAGGAAGCAATGTAACCTGTGGATCAGCTGCAATGGGCATGTTTCCAGAATCATTCTCATTCATCAGGGAGTTCATGAATTTTGAAATATTAAGTTTGAGAATAGCATGTCCCAGGATCGCTTTAATTCAATGGTTTAGTTGATGCGTGAGTTTAGGGATGGAATCCGAGATAATGGGGAATGACTTAAATGATTTAAAGAAGTTGGTGAAGATTTAGAGCTTCTAGTCAGGAGCATATACGTCTACCTCGACTAAAGCATTTCGTACCTGAAGGACAGTAAGAATAAATCTTTTTGTAGCCTATGCCTCTTTCCAATGTATAAGGAGATAAGAGGTCTACCTAGATAGTTCAAGCAATTTTTCTATCCCCCCATTGAATCCTCGATTGTAGCAACTATATGCATTCAAAACACTTTGGCAGTAACATCCTGATATCGCAAGGGAGGTTTGTAATATCCGCCTTGGGCTTTGTGCTAATGAATTTAACTTTTGTGGTAATTTTGGAAAGACGTATGTTAGGATTTGTGCCCAAAAATTTAGTTAAATTAATTTTAGCGAAACCTTTACTGACAATAACGAAAAATAATAAGACGAATGAAATATGTAGAGAAAATATAAGTGGAAAGAGACACACAGATTTACGCAGTTCGGTCTATTAGACCTACGTCCACGGGCGGAGGGGAGCAATATTTCACTATATGAAAAAGATACAAAAGTCTTGGGAAAAATCCTGAAAGCCCGAAAGAGAGATATCTCAAATAAACACCAGAGAATTAAACCGAAAAACAAGTTCTAAGAACTTGTAAAATTCTCTGTGTTTTTCTTTTCAGTTGGTGCACTGAATAAGCTGAGAACTCTTTCCTTTTATAGGCAAAATTCAACACAAGCTTCCAAAAGCAAAATATTTTCAGCTGAAAAAGTTTCCAATTCACGCAAAATCCCATATCCAATTGCTTGTCAAAATGGAGAATGAATTGTGGATGGCAGATGAAAGCCATACCACAAGTTGCTTTGTGGCCCCATATACTACTGTAGCTAACAAATCTCCACCTTGGCTTTGCATCTGACTCAAAATAGTAAACTTGCCCACCTTCAGCTAATTTGCAAAATAAGCCCCAACAGAGCTAATCATCACCACAAACACCAATCAAGTCCAAGCAGTGCTTGAACTTAACAACCGGAAGAGATTTCGTAAACATGTCGGCGGGATTGTCTCTGGTATTGATTTTCTGGACAGATTCCTTCTTGTCAGCAATGATATCCCGAATGAAGTGATACGTCACATCAATATGTTTGGTTCGCTCATGATACATCTGGTCTTTAGTCAAGTGAATGGCACTTTGACTATCACAGTGAATAGTAATTACATCTTGAAGTAGACTGAATTCGCTAAACAAACCCTTCAACCACAAAGCTTCTTTGATTGCCTCGGTGATAGCCATGTACTCTGCCTCAGTAGTAGACAAAGATACAACATGTTGTAAGGTAGCTTTCCAGCTAACAGCACAACCTCCAATGCAAAATACATAACCCGTGAGTGATCTTCTTTTATCAAGATCTCCGGCATAGTCTGAGTCCATGAAGCCAATCAAAGTGTTATTGTTCCTTCCGACTATGCTCAATCACACACTCAAATGAAGAGGAGAGACTGCACTGGAATAAGATATATGTGCCATATACCTCTCCTCTTCATTTGAGTGTGGTGATTGAGCAGCTGATAGTTTGAAATGAGCAGCAAGATGAGTGCTTATAGGTTTAGCATCTTTCATGCCAAACCTCTCCAAGACCTTCTCCAGGTAGTTTTTCTGGGTCAAGAATAACTTTCCAACTCCTCGATCTCTTTTGATCTCCATGCCAAGAATCTTCTTAGCTCCTCCCAAATCTTTCATCTCAAATTCACTGTTCAATTGAGACTTCAAAGTGTGAATTTCTATCAAATCTTGGCAGCAATGAGCATGTCATCAACATATAATAACAAATAAATGAAAGAACCATGGACATTCACCTTCCGGAAGTAAACACAACTATCATGCATGCTCCGCGAAGAACCATGACCCAACATAAAGGAATCAAACCTCTTGTACCACTGTCTTGGAGATTGCTTCAATCCGTATAAGGATTTCTTTAGCAAGCAAACATGGTCTTCTTTCCCTTCAATTTTAAATCCTTCGGGCTGTTTCATGTATATTTGTTCTTCAAGTTCGCCATGTAGAAAAGCTGTTTTAATGTCAAGCTGTTCCAATTCTAAATCATACATGGCAACTAAAGCAAGTAGAACACGTATTGAGCTGACAACATGTGAGAAAATATCATTAAAATCGACACCTTGTACCTGACTATAGCCCTTTGCAACTAAACGTGCCTTGTACCTTGCATCTTCAACCCCTGAAATTCCTTCTTTTTTCTTAAAGACCCACTTGGAACCAACAATTTTCTTTCCTGACTGCGGCTTCACAAGAACCCACGTACCATTTTTGTGAAGAGACTCAATTTCTTCATTCATTGCACATCATCAACCACTTGGATGAATCAGCACGTGAAACTGCCTCCGAATATGTAGATGGTTCACCAATTTCTTCAGTTTCTTGTGCAACTGATGCAATCAAATTCGCATACCTTTGTGGTAGTCAAATTTCTCTCCTTGGTCTATCTCTGGCTATGGAATATTCTTCTTCTTCAGCTTCAAGTGTCTCATCTGCATCTAGCTGAACTGTAGAAGAACTTGGTTGAGAAGGACTAGTGTTGCCAATTTCGACCTCCACTTGCTTCTGCATACTCTTCTTTTCATCTGTGTTAGAAGAACTAGAAGACTCTTTTCGTGGATGTAGCATGGATGATTCATCAAAAGTCACATCTCTGCTAATTATAAATTTAGGTAATTTGGGATCAGGACACCATAGACGATATCCTTTCACCCCAGATGGATACCCAAGAAAAATACACTTTTTAGCTCTTGGTTCTAATTTTCCATCATTTACATGCATGTATGCGGGACACTCAAATATTCTTAAGTTAGAATATGAAATCAGCAGGAGTACCTGACCAAATTTCCTCCGGAGTCTTAAAGTTCAAAGGTCCAGAAGGAGCACGGTTGACAATGTAACTAGCAGTAGAAATTGCCTCTGCCCAGAAGTCATTTGTCAATCTAGCATTTGAGATCATGCAACGAGCTCTTTCCAAAAGAGTCCTGTTCATCCGTTCTGCTACACCGTTTTGTTGAGGTGTCATTCTCACAGTATGGTGTCGAACAATTCCTTCATTCTTACAGAATTCATTGAATTCGCCTTCATAAAATCCCAAGCCATTATCTGTTCTAAGCCGCTTGATTTGTTTTCCTGTCTGTTTCTCAATTAAAACTTTCCATTGTTTGGAAGTTAGGAAAATATCATTTTTGTGTTTCAGGAAATACACCCAAACTTTTCTTGAATAATCACCAATAAAAGTCAACATGTACCTGGCACAACCTTTAGACGGGGTACGAAAAGGCCCCCAAAAGGTCTGAATGAATGCAATCCAAAGTACCTTTTGTTTTGTGGATTGCTGGAGATTTGAAGCTGACTCTTTTCTGCTTCCTGAAGATACAATGTTCACAAAAATCCATCTTCCCAGTACTTTGTCCGCAAAGGAGACCTCTTTTACAGAGTATGGACAGACCTTTCTCACTCATATGCCCCAAACACATATGCCATAATTTGGTAGTGTCAGAATCAGATTGATCTGCAGTAGAAAATGCAGTAGCACCTGTAACAGTAGATCCCTGCAAAATATACAACGTAACAGACCTGTGTGCCTTCATGACCACAAGAGCACCATGAGTGACTTTTAGAACTCCACCTTCACCTGTGTATTTACACCCAAGAGCTTCTAGGGTGCCCAAAGAGATGAGACTTTTCTTCAAATCTAGAACATATCTAACATCGGTGAGCGTCCTCACCACACCATCGTGCATTTTGATTCGAACAGTACCTTTCCCAATCACTTTACAAACGGTGTTATTGTTGGTCCCAAAGGGCAACCTAAGAGGGGGGTGAATTAGGTTGTCTCAAAAAGAAATAAACCTTCTAATGTGCTTAATGGAAATTCAAACTTTGTGCAACAAATAAATACTTAAGCGCAAATGATCTAAGATAAATATTTAACAATCAAAGCTTAAAGAAAAAATAAAAGATTGAGATAAAGAATATCAAACAAAACTCCCAAACTTCTCAAGCTTGGAGTACATCTACTAGTAGTGCCTTTTCAAAGAAGGTGAGGCACTAACCTTCTTGTACACAAAGTAGGCTCACCCTTGCACCAACTAAGTTCCTCTAGTTGAGCCAAAGGGTTTTACACTACAACCTCACTTTTGTACACTTGTTATCCCTCCACTCTTACACTTGAAGATCACTCACTAGTCTACTCTTGCTCACACTAATTTCCTCTAGTTGAGCCAAGAGAACTATACTACCCAAACCAATACAACCCACAATATTTTAGCCTATTTCTCCCAAAATAGCTCTTACAAGTGTTTGTATTGAATGTAGTAGTTCCTTGTTGTTTAATTCAGGCTTAGATGACAGGATATTTATAGTTACCAAAAATCTGCTTCCAACGGCTATTTTCTGTTTACTGGAAAACAAGACGTTGGACCTTTCGGACGGCCGATGCAGCAAGTATGCGTCCGAACAAACTAGCCGTTGGACCGTTCATACGGCCGCTACTAAACTCCGCGTCTAACACTGCGTCTGTTCTCTAAGGGTATTCGTTCAGACGTCCGAAGATGTGTCTGAACCTGCGTCCGATCAAAGCAAAGTCTTTTGGAAATATGATCAGACGCTGTTCTTTATCCGAAACTTGCTTCAAAATTCTTTGTGTCGGACAATTACCATCGTTCGAAGCTCTGTCCTTCGGACAGTCATTTGCGTCCGTGGAGTCTTCTGGTTGTTTTGTTCGGACGATCATTTGCGTCCGAACCTACCAATTTTTCTGCACACTTATTTTCAAACCATTAGTGCGATTTGGTCATCATCAAAATATGATTAACATAACTGGGGTTCAACAGTTATTGCCCATTAGGACAACTCCACCTTAGTCAACTGAATCATATGTTGAAAACCAGTCCCGATTGGGACACATATGATATGAACAACCCGAATCTAAAATTCACTCATTGTTAGATCTGAAATTATTTTCAGTGGCTAAAAATATAGTTCCATCATTCTCATCAGCTGCAACACTAGCTTCAGCGGTATCATTATTTTCTTGCTCATTTTTCTTCTTCTGCTTTTCTTTATTTTTCAATTTAAAGCATTCGGATTTAATGTGGCCCTTTTTACGACAAAAAATGCACACTAAATTTTTATGTCTGGATTTGGATTTTGATTTTGACCTTTTTCTGTCTGTATCTCTCTTTTCAGATCTGCCTCTGATTAATAAACCTTCCCCTTAATTTCCACTATTTTCCCCAGTAATATTTGTATCTATCTGATCTTTTGATTTCAGAATAGATTTCATTTCTTTATCAGAGATAGTTTCTTTTCCATAAAGCATTGTATCTCTAAAATGCTTAAATGACTGGGGTAGGGAACATAACAATAATAGGGCCAAGATGATGATCTTCATCTTCAATTTTAACTTCTATATTACTCAAATCCATAAGAATGGAATCAAATTTATCAAGATGTGAGAGTATAGAAGTACCTTCGGTCATACGGAGCATGTATAGACTTTGTTTGAGATAAAGTATGTTCACCACTGTCTTTTTCATATACAGAGCCTTCAATTTTTTCCACGTGCCTTTGGCCATGGTTTCGGACACTACCTCCCGTGAAACCTCATCAGAGAGATTTAAGACAATACCTGACTTAGCCTTTTTATCCAAGTTGGAAAATCCTCATTTGACATTTTCTCCGATTTATTCTTCTTCCCCTGTAAGGCAATATCAACGCCATCCTGAACCAGGATAGCCTCCATTTTGAGTTGCCACATACCGAAGTTGGCACTCCTGTCAAATTTCTCAACATATGACTTCGTTACCGTCATATTAGCCGCTAGAAATTAATCCGGGGTGGCAAAGCTCTGATACCAGTTTATTAGGATTTGTGCCCCGAAAATTTAGTTAAATTAATTTTAGCGAAACCTTTAATGACGAAACCAAAAATAATAACGAATTATGCAGAGAAAATATAAGTGGAAAGAGACACACAGATTTACGTGGTTCGGTCTATTAGACCTACGTCCACGTGCGGAGGGGAACAATATTTCACTATATGAAAAAGATACAAAAGTCTTGGGAAAAATCGCGAAAGATCGAAAGAGAGATATCTCAAATAAACCCTTGAGAATTAAACCGAAAAACAAGTTCTAAGAACTTGTAAAATTCTCTGTGTTTTTCTTTTCAGTTGGTGCACTGAATAAGCTGAGAACTCTTCCCTTTTATAGGCAAAATTCATCACAAGCTTCCAAAAGAAAAATAATTTTAGCTGACAAAGTTTCTAATTCACGCAAAACCCATATCCAATTGCTTGTCAAAATGGAGAATGAATTGTGGATGGCAGATGAAAGCCATACCACAAGTTGCTTTGTGGCCCCCTATACTACTGTAGCTAACAACATAGTCTTGTGTCGACTCATGTTGATTATCATCCTCATCCCAAACAATTTGTACCTTGACAGGTGCATGAATACACCACACATATTTCTCGCACTAATTATACTTGGACCCCGAAATCCAAAAGAACAAATCGACATATACATGCAACTACTAATAGAAGAGCTACAGTAGTTGCGATACAAAAGGATGCCTATGGGGAACATCACAAATAGGGATGTATTTTTCATGAGGGTTGCCTTCTTGTCCACGATTAATGATTTTCCTATGTATGGAATGCTATTCTAATGAAGTACAACAACCTTCACAGGTGTCCCAGATGCATAGAGAAATCGAAGGCTTTCAAATCGATGCATGGCAAGAAGGCCTATTACTTTGATTGTCACTTATAGGTTTTTGCACATCATCAGTATAGCAGGATTAAGATGAATTTTACCAAGGGTTGAAAATACCCCGTCATTGTTGCAGTTGTAGGATAACGATGTTTGGGCACAAGTGCAACTTATATACCGTGCACCTGACGATCAATAATTGGACATAAGCGGACAAAGTAAAGCATATTCTGGAATCTACCGTATTGGAGGATCAATCTTTTTCCTAAAAATGTTGACATTATGCACATAGGAAGAACATGTTCGAGATTTTTTTTTTTTCAATATTGTCATGGATGTCAATGGGAACACAAATAATAACTTGACTGTGAAGAAATACCAGTGATAGGTGTGCGATGGTCCATCACTAGAAGTAGACCCACGAAGCAATGGTTCGAAACCCAAAACAATTTACACCTGGAAAAGCAGAAGAAGAGGAGTGTGTGTGTCTAGTTGAAGGAGTTGAAATTTCTTGATAGTTATGCCTCAAACATCAACAGATGTGTGGGTTTGACCAAGTGCAAGTTAACAGAATGAACATCCAGGACTGTTAGGTGTTCATGGATACACTACTCCTAATTTCATTCAAGGAACTTCTTTTGCAACATTTGCTCGTTAAGGGAGGCACATATGCAAAAACTTGAGAATGACGCTCCTGTTATCCTCTGCAGCAACTTGGAGAGAATTATTCCTTTGACATTTTTGGATTATGTGGAGCATTTCATAGTCCATTTTCCATATGAGGCGAGAGTTGTGGCCAGTGCAATATTGGTGGATGTACCCGTTCAAGAGACATCATTTACATCTTGACATGAATTTTTTTTTTTTTTGTAATAAACATTATGTCTACTTATATGTAGCCTTTTGATATTAATTGCAGATACTTGTTTCACTTGAGGTAGAAGTTTAAGAATAAGGCACACATTGAAATCTCAATTTGCAATGCATATATCATGGAAGATGTAATGGTTTTTGCATTTTACTACTGGAAGCAACATGTTTAGTTTAAGAGTCAAAGAACTAGGACAAAAGATTCGGGCCTTTTTTATTTATATGTCCTTTTGTTCTCTATTTTTAATTGTTTAGACAGATCAAGCAGCGAAACTAGATGTCGTTACCTGTTTGACGAAGAAGGGTGTGCAGCTCATATATATATCTTTCTCAAATGCCCCGAAGTGTTGTCCTGGAACCATATGTTCAGGAAGTAGCTAAATATAATGAAATCACATGTTATATGTGTGATGATATTTGCATTTACATGATATATTTTGAAAAGATGTTTGGATTTTCTTTTCACGGTATTCCTAGCAGAAAAGGTTGTGAACAATTTGTGATGTGGTTCAAATAAGTTTTAAGTTTCTTCACTTGGGTGTCAAAAAATTTTGCAGTCTTTTAATTTTTAACTCTTGTTGCCCGATAGATTTTAACTTCTTGTTATTTTTACAGATACTCAATAATAATGACAAGGTTTTTTATGCAAACCACCAGTACTTGGTTGCGGCCGACCATCCTTTTGTTGATACTGAAATGAGTACAGGTGGGGGGGACAGAGACCTAAAACTTTAGCAATTACAAGGTAATCAAGTATGAATCCTCAAATGAGAACAATTCCTTCTATCAAGCCTAACAAAACCAATAGCTAGCCAAAGACAAAGCCAAAAAAAAATGGTAATCAGATTATTGATTGCCTTCCGTAAAAACATATTGAAAAGAAACATTGAAATGTTTAAGGATAGAGAAACACTTATGAATCAATCCATCTATCTTCCATGATGCCCTAGAATAGCGTTTCATGATGTTAACCGAATTTATTGAATCCAATTCCACAAAGATGTTGATCCTCTTCTCCAGGCACAAATGTTGTCCAGTAATAATGCCATAGATTCTACATGTACGTTAGTTTCAAATGTATCACACCTCTAACTTGGAAAAGAATGGTGGCTGTGAAGGACATAGTTTAAGCTCATCTTTTGTGTCTTACCAAATGAGGGGAATGTATTGTTTTGGTTTCAAAAGTGGGATGGCTTTGGTTGTCCATCATGCAACTTTTTGTTCAAACTTCAAGATCAGTGGTTTGGAAATTCGGGCCTTCTTTCTAACTTATTGAAAGGGCAACGAAGATAGAAAAAAGGGTAGCTTTTCCTCTTAAATCCGTTCTGCCTGGAAAACAATCTTACCCTTGTAGCAACCGACTTGGAATAAAATTGCAAATACTAGTTACTTTTATCCTTGTTGACAAGTTGACCAGATACTTCCTCATAACTTCTCATGTAAGATATTAAGTTCTTCAATTATTTTTACCCTAGTTAGAAAGATAATCACATCATCTACATAAGAAAGGTGTATGAGTGGAATGCAGTTCCTAGAGGATCTGCAATAAACAATTGTGGCATCTTTTAATCCCCTAGAAACAATCTTAGTAGCCAAGATGCAAGACAGGGGAAAGAGGATCCCCTTGCCTCACTACTCTTGTTGACTTGAGGAAGCCAGAAGGTATACCATTGAACATAACATAACCAATTGAACTCCAAAGAGTTAGCTACAAGTGAGATGTACTGAGCAGAAAAACCAAAAGCAGCCAAGACTTTATAAAGAAAAGGCTAAGTGATCTTGTCAAAAACCTTACCCATATCTAACTTGAGTATAATATAGCACCCTAACCTTCTCATCTGTAAACTCTACCATTTTCAGAGCAAGCAAAGTATTGTCCGTCAATGCTTCTTCATAGGATAAGTGCACTTTGCTCCTCTGTTATAAGGTTAGGCATTCTGAACCTATTAGCCGTCAACTTAGAAAGAATTCTATTAGCAAAAGTATAGAGACTAATTGGCCTAAATTCACTAAAGTCAGAAGGATTATGACTTTAGGAATTTGGAAGATTAGTGTAGTAGTGCAGCTTTAGGCAAAGAATGTCCTTGAAAGAATTCAGTAGCTGCCTGTAATAAATCTTCTACCATAATGTTCTAACAAGTATTAAAAGAACATCCTGTGAAGCCATCCACCCTAGCAACACTATTTGAGGTAAGAGAAAAACTACCTCTTTCGCTTAGATAATGCAGGTAGAGCTACCAAATAGTCATTATCTTCCATTGAACAAAGGAAAAGGATACTACCCAAAAGTGTGGAATCATCTAAATTCTCTTCTGTTGAAAGCACATTTGTGAAAAACAAAAAATCCTCTATAGCATTCTTAAGCAAAGAATTGTCTTCCATCTGAACTTCCCATTTGAATCTTTCAATTTCCTAATGCATAATTTGTTCATTTTCACCATTAAATGTGAATGGAAAAACTTATACGTATGATCTCCCTCCTTAAGCCACTTGACATTAACTTTTGTTTTTGAGAAGATTCCTCTTTAGCCAAGAACATTAGCAAATCAGTCTGAGCCTTTGAAGTTCACCTGATTATCAATCCTTGGTTGATGGTGAAACAAGTGCTCCAATTGCAGACTTCATCTTCAACCAATTTAAACTTGTGGAGGATATCACTAAAAGTTTGTCTGCTTAATGGGGATAGGGACCAGTGCCTGTTGTACCCATAGTTCAAAGACTCAGCTGAGTCGTAACCGAAACGGAAGAAGCCGCTCCGAGTTCGCACCGGGATGTACCGGACGACACTAGAATCGGCAGCGACTCATACAGAATCGGGCGATCCATGGCGATTTGACTCAAGGAGTCAATAAATTGGAGAGAATCGTCCGAGTCACTCTGAGTTGACTCGGATTAGAAAGCGACTCAGTCAAATCTGAATTCTGATGATAGACGGATCCATCTTCCAACAAACTTGCTTTCAAACTCCAAGATAATTAGCCTTCGAACATGATCAATTCTACTCCAAAATACATCATCCAAAGAGTTCTGGGGCTTCAAGAAAGAGTTTAGGAGCAAAAAAAAACTAAGAGATAAGAAGGTCCAAGGAAAAGGGAGACTCCAGTATTGAGGACTTCAGTTGGGACTTGGGACTGGGGAGCAGAAAGTCGAGCAATGAATAGAAAGTTGAGCAGTGAAAATTGAGAAGATGGGAAAAGGTGTTTTTATGGGAAACGTATATGAATCCTAGACAAACGTAAATCAATATAGATTTGGGCCCTAATAATACAAATATTGGGCCTGGAAAGCTTTTTATTTTTAGGTCCATTTTTTCTATAAATCAAAGGTCTCAATTTTTCACCTAAAACGTATTTGCTAACAGAATAAACTATGATACTCATGAAATATGAAAATATACATATATTTGCACATTCACATATTACTACTTCGAATACTTTATTACCAAAAAATAATTGGACGTTTTGATTGACTATGACCCAAACAAATTAGCATAAATTATTCTAAACTAGGGTTAAAGACACACCCTATATGCATGTAATTTTAGAAAAAAGTTAATAAATAACATAAAATTAAAAGATAATAGTTATTTAAATAGAGGTTGGGAGTTTAAGTTATTTGTAGTTATTAATTAAGGGAAGTGATAGAAGGTTAATAGTAAAAAAGAAAATTAATTTATTATAAATTACACCAAGTTACACTAAATTACGTATGCATTATTAAAGTAGTAATTATAAATTAAATCAAATTACAATAAATTGGTGAAACAATTCTTATTTGTCAAAAGGTAAGTATTTTTTGTATTATCATGTTAAAGTTAAATATTTTTTGTATTTTTTCAATAATTTTTAAATAGCAAAATTGGTATATCAACTGATACGCGACCGATATACCGAAACCGATGTGGAACGATACGATCCGCGACGTCGCCGTCACCGCGACTGCGACTTTAAACCATGCTTGTACCTTCTCATATGGGGACCCAACAAGAAAGTTGGGTGTTGGCAGACATATTTTGTGATCCGGTACAATTTCCATATGAGTGAGCATGGATCCGATAATAGCAGACTAAACAGTGGCACAGGTGTCGAGAGTGCATCCAATGACTTCTCTTTAGTGCTGGCTACCTCGGTTCCTTTTTGTGATGTTCAAATGCCTGTGATATGATCCCATGAAAGGGACAAACATGCATCAGAAGTAAAACTTAGTTATGATAACTCATAAGAAGTGGTATAGGAGTTATGATCCATTTATCCTTGTTCAGCGGCCAGTTCATGTGTACTACGTACCATGTCCGAGTTTAAAGAGAGATCAGGTAAAATTGGTTGGCTGTTTGCAAATAAAACAACAAAGAGAAATTGAGGAACAATCGAAGGACACAACATACCAGTAGGACGAGTTAATTGAGCCAATTGAGCTTGAAGTGTACGACACTTACTTAATTCCCAGTGTTGCACGATCCAAATGGTGAAGTAGTATTCATCTAATCAATTGGGGCAATTTGACATCGATGAAGATGAAGATGACAATGACACGGAGGACGAAGACACCGAGGATGAGTTTAATTTTCACTAAGTTGTTACATTTGTTCTTTGTACAATAAATTCCACAAGGACTGTATTTTTATTTTCATGAATATTTGCTAGTTTGGTTTGTATTCCATTTTTAGGCTTGGAATATTACAAAAGAGGTTAAATATGACTATATTAGTGACGAATTTTTATTGTCGGTGCAAAATTCGTTGCAAAGGTACAATTTGTGAGAAATTTACTTTTGTTACTAACTCTCTGACCAACCAAAAAGTATTAGTTGGGACTCTATTAATTTCTTTCTTTGCTAAGTTCGTCTTAATGAATCAACATAGCAACAAATTCTTTCGTCACTACTGTTCTGACTAGTCAGAAAAGTGGTTGGTCTAGGTTAAAAAACTTCGTTGTTAAGTTTAACTTCATTGATGCAATGAAAAACTTGGTCATCACTAAGAAACCTACCTCTATGCGTAATCACTATTAAGCATGATTTTTGTCACTAAGTCATTGCAAAACACGTTAGGATGTGTTCATTTCCATGCCTTTTTTGTCACTATTTCAAATTAGCGACAACATACTACTTCTCTTTCTTATACACATACACAATTTTTCACACAAAAACACATATTGACCTTATATATTCACTATTATACATAAAAATACATTTATCTTCTCTCACACAAAGTTTCATACATAATCCCTCACACACACACAACAAACAAACACTATTTCTTTTCCAGTACATACTGTTTCATGCTATATTACTTTTGTCACACATAAAGAAACACTTGAACATACTATCCCTCGCTTTACACATAGTATATATTCATAATCTATTTATTTGTATTAGACAATGTTAAAAAACTAACCTAATATAAAAAAATACTATATATACATACATATAAACATACATACATACATATATATATATATATATATATGCACGTGATAGAGTACTTTAATTTAGTGCTCAAGTTTAATTGATTATCAAGCAGATGCAACTTTGTAGAACTCTATTTGTTTTTGTCATTCTATGAATATCTTCCCTTTTGCGTATGGTATTGCCACTCCTTTTGGCAACATCCATTAAATCTGAACTTAATTTGAAAGTCATATTTCGACCTGAACGTTTTTGGGAATGGCAACTACTTTTTCTTGTGTGAATCCTATTTCATTGGAAACTTGATGAGTTAGTCCACTTACAATAGAAAATTATTGCTTTTGCGTAACAATTTCATACTCTAGTTTTAGGTTTTATCAAATGTTTGTTTAGTTTGCAAGACATATGTGAAATTAGTCCTTTTCTTCTTGTAACACAACACTAACAATCTGCCAATAAATTTTGCAATACAAAATCTAATGTGAAGTGTTCCACCATAAAAGATCCTCGTTTGTATATTTTGCATTCTGAGCAATCTCGTGAGTCACTCCATCATTGTCTATTTTAATCTATTGAATATGCAACACCTCTAACATCACTAAATTCTTTTCAATGTCTTCAATTAAAAGGCCTAGTCTGGAATGGTATTCATACATAGACTTTAGGCTTTTGATAGCAAACTTGGTTTTAGGTAGATAGTAGATTTAAACAGTGATCACAGTTGGAAAAAAAAGGGAGAAAACAAAAAGAAAAAAATAAATAAATAAAGATTTCAATTGAGATATCTACGTCATAGTAACTGCTTGTTGTTGATGCTGAAATTTTCTGAGTCAAATATTAAGCTATTGCCAGGTCTAGTCTATATCCAATCATTTCAAAGCAAAGGTAGAAAGTTGTCCACACCAATACTCACATCTTGGAAAACCTAAAAGAGGATGAATCTTGTGTTCCCGTGGATCCTATAATGTTCAAATCAATATTTAGATAAGAGAATTAACTAGATAAAATGGAAAATGAGAGTAGTTAATAACTCTTGAATGACTACTCTCTAAAGGAGCTATCTTTATAATAGTTGTAATCGAGTTTTATATGTAATTGGCATGTAGACTAAAATAAAGCCTATTGAGGCCTTGTTTGACTCTATTTAGAAGTCCCATTGACTCTAGATCAAAAGATCAAATTGCCCATTGTGTCACCACAACTCCATTACCAATGCCATCTGGGCATAAGTAATTGATGTAATATTTTATACTTGGGCACATTGACTCTTCTGAATGAACAACTAATTAGATCAATTTACTATCTCAAAATTTCAAAAACATTAATTTGGTCATCACTGGATTACATATTTATTTTGATAAAGATTTACAAATCATAGAATTTTGCATTAGATGGGAAGAATTTTGATACTATGAAATCAACTGGTTTGCGTTGGGAGAATTGGAACCAAAGAAAGGATAAATATATAAGAAGCCCGATTCATCATTTATTGGACTTAATTTGTTGGTCTTGGATGATCTACACATACATGTGCACGTATCGTTACAAGTAATTTAGTGATGAACAGAAATTGTTTCCGCGAGAAATTAATCTTAAAATAACTAAGTACAAAAATTAAAGTAACATTATTATGTCCAAAGAAGTGAAACTTTATTTGAGAGGAACAACAAAACAAATAAAATAAAGCAAAGTAAAAAACTCAAATAAGTAATCAGTAAACCAAAAAAAAAATAAAAAATCTTGGATTACAATTTTCTATCAACACTTAATTTGGAAATCTAATATCCCATTTTTGCGATTAATGAACAATAATTCTCTAACCTAGAGGGCTATTTTTGTTTTTAAGTTTATCTCAACTAATATAAACACATCTATCCCAAAGACTTCACTATATTTGTACATGAATTTAGTTTAACAAAAGTTCATTAATATCAAACCCTAATTGGGTTGTCAAAGGTATATAGGTATACTACTATCCCGTATATCAATCAATTTATTCATATCATGCAAAAAAATCGAACAAATGTTACTCAATTCTATTCTAACATTTCCCAAGCCCTAATACAGTATTTTGGAAAAGCATTATAATTGGAATTGGATAAGCAAAATGACGAAGCTAGAATTAGCTTCTAAGTAGAGAGACAAAGTAGAAGAGCTAAGGAGAATTTGTGATTGGAATTAGTATAGAAAGTGTGTGTCCGATTCTCTGAGTAAGTTTTCTTGGCACCCAATCCCCTTATTTATAGATGTACATAAGGGGCATGAGGCTAACATTACACTAGCTTAACTGGGGCTAATTTACATAATTGCCTTTAATGAGGTTGCTACGTAAGCACTTCTAGAACAATCTAGGGAAAAATGCTAAGTGTTACTAATCGGCATCATCATTAGTCCCCTCGGCTCGGTGCCGAGTTTCGCGGCAGGGGCCGAGCCGAGAATGACTGTTCACAGTCCCCGGATGATTGCAACAAATCCTTTTATACCGAGCCGAGGTGCAGAAATCTTGGAGCACTCCGTGCTTGTCTTGCCGATCCGAGGCTAAAAGCAACCCGTGGGACCCTTGACAAAACATAACATGCTGCAACATTAACTCGTGGGTGACATTTTTTGCTGAGTTCCCAAACACTGAATTTCATTTATTGCGTTGCATTACTTGCTGTGATTTTGCTACAAATTGCCTCATTTTTCATGCCGTAACGCCTGCAAAACACCTCGCTTTTCACGCCGTAACGCCTCGCTTTTCCCGCCTAAACACCTTGTTTTATTTCAAAATCGTTAGTTTTCCCCCCGGATTCATAGAATACTCTGGAAGGTTGCTCTCCTATTTATACCTCCTTTCTTCCCAAGTTTTTTTTCTTTCCCTCACTCATTTTACTTCCTTCCTTCAACTTATTTCTACTCTCTTCCTTCAACTCCTCACTCACTCTTCACTCCGTTTGTTCCTTTACTCTCCCAGAATTTCACATACTCTCCCTTCCTCACCATCATTCTCCTGTTCCCCTTGCCTCCGATTTTATCCATTGCCGACTGCAGACCACCGCTCAACGTCGCCTCCGGATACCACAAGAAGTCCCCCAAAAACCTCACTTAGCTATCCGCCTTCCAAATAGTAGATCATGGCCGGTACCTTCACTCTCACTTCTCTCATTAGCACGCCGGTCCCCCTTCCCCCGTAGACGCCACTGATAGGCTACTGAACCCCTCAGACAAGGCTCTCCTGGCAGCAGTCCCCCTAAACTTTCCCCCTGAACTTTTCCTAGCCGAACCTCCACAGAATGACCACCCCAATCTCTAAACACTAGACATATCAAACTCTCTTGACCCAGAGGACATTAAAATACTTAGGGATAGATACAATTTTCCTAAGAACGTGCACATCAATCTCCCTACTGCCGAGGATCGAGGCCACCTACCTCCTCCTAACTACATAACAGTTTACCAGGAGCAGCTTGAGGTAGGGCTGAGGCTACCAATAGCACCACTCCTAGTCCACCTGTCCGACCACTGGGATATTAGTATATCCCAGCTGACCCCAAACGCACTGCGGCTTATTGCCGGATTCTCTCTCCTCTGCAAATTACACAACATCCCCCTATCCTTAGATACCTTTGTCCTAGAGGATGATGTTGAAGCTATCCCCGATGAGGGGATTCTTTTACATTTCACCCCGAACCGCGGGCAAATAGCTCACCTCGGGGTAACCCTTCATCCATCCACGACTGAAAAAAGTCATTTTTCTTTGCCCGATACCTCGACCCTCCAATGCCTCGGGGCCCTTGGAACCTTGCCAAAGAAAAACTCAAAACCAAAAATGCCTCTCCCCCGGACTCTATACACGCTAGGAGGCTCATAGAATCCAACCTTAGAATAGACTTTAACAACCACCCTGCCATTTTATCCAACAACATCCTTGCTTGGGCGGGAATGTTTCCTACCCATGACATCCTTCCGAGCTACGACCCTCACAAAGGTCATCACAATTTTTTTTATTTTTCTTTTACTGACCTTTTGTCTTCTGTAGAGCTCGGAGCATTCCTAAGGGGGCTAGTGTCAACCAGACCTGCTACTGTCGCAGGCTCTTCTAGCCAACCCTCTTCATCAACAACCGGATCCTTATCCACCATGACCAGCTCGGAGAGGTCACACTAGATCTTCAGCTCACCGAGCCCGAGCCGGTTCAGGCTAGTAGAAAGAGGTTGAAGGAGGCTGCTAGCTTCAAGGAGGGTCCATCCATGGTAATGACCCTCTCCTCTTCGTCATTGCCCCAAAGGTCCTCTGATCCGGTAGCGCGGGTGAGGACCCCAGGGGCAGCTTCTGGAAATGCCCGCTGTCAAAGTAGCTCATCACTTGGTATGGTAAGGACTACCGTACCTATTTTTTTCCCACTTTTTGTTCTTCTTTCCCAGTTGAGAACTGACACCTTTATCTTTTCAGTTGATAAAAATAACACCCGCGAGGAGGAGGAGAAGTCTGCAAGGTCACAAGATTTGCCCCCGAGGATGGCTCACGAGCAGGCAAAGATGGTTACCCTGCCTCGGGACGTAGCCTATGTCAAAAGGATTACTCCCCAACAGAGGCTGGACGAGTTTCACTTCAACCTAATGAACGTAAGTGTGCCTGGCTCTCCTCAAAATTCCAATGGTTTCAATTTCAACTAACACCTTTGCCCCTTTGCAGGCTATTACTATCTTGCCCGTCGTTGCTGAGCGCGAGTCCTTCTTCAACTCTTCCATCAACTCCATGAAGCAGGAGTTGGCTCACGACAAGTTCGGCGTGGATCAGGTTGTGAAGGAGGCTGTTAAAGCCAACGAACTGAAATGCAACATCGAGGCGGTTAAGAAATATGATGAGTGGAAGGCCGAGCTGACCGAAGTGAGAGATAAACTTTGCCAGGCTGAGCTGGAAAAAAAGACCCTTGAAGTTAATGTCAGCGATCATGACAAGAGGATCGCAGATCTAGAGTAGAGGGTCCTTCAAGTTCAAAAAAAGGCTTAGTTGGCTGAGGCTAAGTTTGCTTCTCCGGAGTGGGAGCTGCGAATTGAAGAAAGAAACCAGTTCGTGGCTTCGGACGAAGCAGATGTGATGATGAAGGAGTTCACCAAGAAGGTCTTCTCCATGGGGTTCACACTGGCTTGTGACCACTTGGTGAAGAATCTTGACTACAAGCTTGTACGAAAGGTTGTCATATGATGCCTCTGTTACCGAGGAGGTCATCAATGGCTTACAAGCTCAATTTAAGTCCCCAGTATCGATCCCTAGAGCTTCTGAAGTGACTTCCCTGATTCAGGATGCAGGCCCCGAAGCCGAGTCTGAACTAGTGAATCAAGCCTCCACTTCCTCAGCCGAGCATTCCACTTCTGCTCCTCAGACTGATGTGATTCTGTTGTAATAGCTAAAATCTTTTTATGTAATAGTTAGGATTGTTTAATGGAACTTTCAAGTTTTGACAACCTTGTCTTCTCTATAGGAGCCTCGTCTTTTCTTTGCTTCCTTTTCATTTACTTTGTTTCCTGCATACAAAGCAAAAGACTTGTGATATAATGAGATAAAATATTATAACACTTAAGAAGAATAGCATGGGATTGTCTAAGTCTCCCTTTCAATTTCAACTTAGGCCTTGTTTAGACCCTTCCAAGTCGGGGCAAAAGAACTAAACTTAGTTCCTTATGTTCGTCTTAGCCATTAACTTGAATCAGACCTTCCAGCGTCAAAGAAATACTCTTTTGTTTGAGGAGGGCTATCGAGCCTCCATGAGGATCGGATCCTCTCAAATCACTTAAGGGGTGGCTGTTAAGCCTCAGCCTTCAAACTTTGCTTTTGTGCTGAACTGGATCTGGTCCTCTAGGGGTTGGAGTAGCCCGATTTTCTTTTTTGTTGAGCTAGGATCAGACCTCTGAGGGTCGGAACTGCTCGCATATATTTCGGGGGGCTGCTAAGCCTCTACCCTTTAGCGGGGACACTAAGCCTCGGCCCTCAACATTTTTGTTTATGTTGAGCTTGAACCGAACCTCTGAGGGTTGAATCAGTTCGAATTTGTTGTTCAGTGCTTGAACCGAACCTCTGAGGATTGGTGTAGCTTGATTTTGCCTGGGGGGCTACTAAGGCTCTACCCTTGAGGAGGGACTACTAAGCCTCAACCCTCAACATTTGCATTTGTGTTGAACTGGGTCCGAACCTCTAAGGGTTGGAGCAGCGTCTCATCTCGATTTTGTCTTTTGTTGAACTTGAACCGAACCTCTGAGGGTTGGTGCAGCTTGAATTTGCTTGGGGGGCTAAGCCTCTGCCCTTGAGGGGGGACTACTAATTCTCAGCCCTCAATCTTTACATTTATGTTGAACTGGGTCCGAACGCTGAGGGTTGGAGCAGCTCAAATTTGTCTTTTGTGGAGCTTGAACCAAACCTCTGAGGGTTGGTGCAGCTCAAATTTGCTTGGGGGGCTACTAAGCCTCTGCCCTTGAGGGAGGACTACTAAGTCTCAACCCTCAATCTTTGTATTTATGTTGAACTAGGTCCGAACCTCTGAGGGTTGGAGTAGCTTGATTTTGTTTTTGTCTTGAACTTGATCCGGGCCTCTTCGGGGCAGAGCAGCTCGAATGCAATTGACGTGGTTGTTGGACAAGGTACTTTCTTTCTTTTGAAAAGGAACTTTTATTACATTCCTTGGTAATATTTCTTCAAATTTACAATGTTCCACATTCTGGGAACAGGGTCCTTCCTTTCATGTCAACTAACTTGTAGTAGCCCCGAAGTATGAGCTTCTATAACACGATAGGGGCCCTCCCAGTTTGGGTCCAACTTCCTAGTCCCTTCTACACGACTTGCTTCATTTTTTTGAAGCACCAAGTCTCTGGTCTGCAAGTACCGATGCTTGACCCTGGCATTGTAGTGTTTGGCCATGACCTGCTTGTACTTGGGCTCTCGGATGGACGCGTCCAACCTCTCTTCTTTGAATAGGTCTAGGTTATCTCGTAGGACCTCATCGTTGTGTTCCAAGGCACTCAAGGACACTCTAGCCGAGGATAGCCTGATCTCTGCAGGGATAACAGCCTCGGACCTGTAAGTCAGGCTGAACGAAGTGTTTCCATTGGCCGTTCGGGGTGTGGTCCTATACGTCCATAGAACACTGGACAATTCCTCGACCCATGCACTTTTGGCTCATTCGAGTCGAGTCTTGAACCTCATCAGTAGGGTTCGGTTGCATACTTCAGTCTGTACGTTCGCTTACTGAGTGGGTGAGCGACGGAAGTGAAGTGTTGTTTTATGCCGAGATTAGTGCAGAAGCTCTTGAAAGGCTCCCCTTCAAATTCCCTTCCATTGTCAGAAACGAGCATAGCAGGGATACCGAACAGGCAAACAATGTTTTTCCAAAAGAACTTTTCTATTGCTTTTTCTGAGATTGTGGCCAGGGGCTCGAGCTCGATCCACTTGGTGAAGTAATCAATCGCCACTATCAGGAACTCAAGTTTACCTAGGCTAGGTACCTTTTTAAGATTACGCTTCGAGCCTCGTAGTTTCCTAGGCTTTGATTAACAACTAGCTGAGAATCAGAATGTATCTTTATGGTTTGGGCTCCCATCTGGTGGGCCGTCTCCATCCCACAGATGAGGGCCTCGTACTCAGCTTCGTTGTTGGTTTGGGCATAAGTGAGATAGTCTCCTTCTGGGGATCAGATTATTATTCTTGCCTCGGCTCCGAATTCACACGAAGCTCCGTCAACATAAAGCTCCCATCTGAGGTTATAGATTCTCTTGCTTGCTGTTCTTTTGCTCGGTCAATTATCATGACAATGTCTACCTTCTCGGTGTCACAGCATTCTGTAATGAAATCCGCAAAAGCCTGAGCTTTGATTGTTGTCCGAGGCTTGAATTCTATTTCAAACTCGAACAGTTCCACATACCACTTTAGCATTCTACCCAAAGCGTCTGGCTTGCTCAATATATTCTTCAAATGAAGGTTGGTCAAAATAATTATCTTGTGGCCATGGAAGTAAGGTCTTAGCTTCCAGGCTGACACCACCAATGAGAAAGCTGCCTTTTCAATGGGGGTGTAGTTTTTTTTCGGACCTTAAACCACTTTGCTGACGAAATAAATGAGGCACTATTTGCCGTGCTCGCCTTGCTTCAGTAGAACTGAGCTGACTGCCAATTTGGTGATTGAGATGTATAGGTATAGTGATTCTCCGTTTGGTGGAGATGCAAGCCTCGGTAAATTGCCCAAGTATTCTTTAAGCTCTTCAAAGGCTTTCTGAGCTTCTTCGCTGTCTATTGAAAATGCTCGGTCTTCTTTACAAGTCGGAAGAACGGTAAGCCTCTTTCCGTCGATTTGGATAGGAATCTATTCAGGGCTGCCATTATACCGGTAAGTCTCTGAACTTCCTTGATCGAGGTGGGGGCTTTCATATCGATTATGGAATGCACATTTTCAGGGTTCGCCTCAATTCTCCAATAAGAGACAATGAAGCTCAAGAATTTTCCTGAGGGTACCCCGAATGTACATTTTATGGGGTTCAGCCTCATTCGGATCGATCTTAATGTTTCAAATATTTTCCTGAGAACTTTCAGGGTTTCCTCATAGGTTCGGCTCTTGACCACCATGTCATCAATGTATACCTCCATGTTTCGTCCTATTTGGGACTTGAAGGTTTTGTTGACGAGGCGTTGATGTGGCCCAGACATTTTTTAGTTCGGAAGCCATCATAGTGTAGCAGTATGTGCCTAGGTCGGTGATGAAAAAGGTTTCTCTTCATCTTCTTTGGCTATATATATCTGATGATAAGATCAGCCCTTGAATGCATCTAAGAAGTGCAAAATATAAAATCTCACGAATAAATCTACTACCGTATCGATCTGGGGGTACAGGTAACTGTCCTTTGGACAGGCTTTATTAAGATCATTAAAATCTTGGCACATTCGCCAAGAAAAATCTTGCTTAGTTACAAGGACTGGATTATAAAGCCAAGTTGGATACAATACTTCTCTTATTAATTTTTACACTAAGAGTTTATCCATCTCGGCTTCAATTATTAAACTGCGCTCTGGACCAAAGAGACGCTTCTTCTGTTTGACCGGTTTGTATGCCGGGTCCACTCCAAGTTTGTGCTCGATTATCTACCGAGGGATGCACGGCATGTCTTCGATGGTCCAAGCGAACACGTCCTTGTACTCAGCCAGAAGTCTGAAGAGGAAGGTTTTGAATTCTGCTGGGAGGGTAGCACAGATCTTTATTTTCCTATCTGGGAGGCTCAGATCCAGTGGTACCTCCTCGATGGAGATCTCGTCTATGGGCTCAATTTTTTTGCTTTGCCCTTCTCCTTGGGTTTGGGAGGCTCGGGGATCTCGGTAGTGCTTCTCCGCGCCCCCACATTTTTCTTCTCTTCCCTTTGACTTGTCAAAGGTTCTTCCAGGCCATTCCAGGTTGAAGGGGCATCAAAAGTTTGCAGGAAGACCTTATCTACAATGGACATGGTCTGCTACTGAGATCGCAAAGACATCATGTAGCAGGCTCGGGCCTCCTGTTGGCTTCCAATTACGGTTCCTTCAGATTGTCCCTCAGCATGAATTTTATTCCGATATGGAACACGGAGGAGAGGATCCTATAGGTGTATTGTGTGGGTCAGCCTATGATCATGTTGTAGGAACTGTCCCTTTTTACGGTGATGAAATTGGTCATCTCAATTCTGTGATTCGAGAGAGTTCCGAGGCACAACGGGAGCATTATCTGTCCCTCAGGCACGACCGAATCACCAGTGAAGCCAACCAATGGAGTTTTCAAAGGCTTTATCAAGGAAGCATCCATGTGCATTAAGATTGACCCAAGCGTCCCAAAAATTGATGTCCACCGAGCTTCCGGTGTCGACGAACACACGGTGCATTTCGTAGCCGGCCACATTTACATGAATTATCACAGGGTCATTATGTGGCAATCGCCTAGTAACGGGGTCCTCGGAGGTGTATCCGAGGCTCATGAATGGCTTTAATCACTTTTCTCGATCTTAGCCTGAAGGAATGTTCCGGGCATATTTTTTCCTGGCATTGTGGGAATCCCCGATCGCCGGTCCCCCGGTTATTATGTTTATCACCTCGGCTACACAGATCTACTCATCTTGGTTTGCCGGGGGATTGTTTCTGTTTTGGCTATCTCTGTTTTACAGACGAGACGGGGGAGGCTGTGCCGAATTTCCTCTGTTGGCAGTGTTTCTTTGGAATTGTGCAGCGGTTCAGCTAATGAACTACTGCAGGTGTCCTTCTTGAATGGCCCTCTCAATTTCAACCTTTAGGTGGTTGCAAACCTCGGTATCATGGCCGTGTTGACCATGAACCAGGCACAGTACTTTGCTCTGTCTCTTTTGTCCGGGGCCGACACCATTCGAGGGGGTGGCTCTAAAATCCCCAAATGTTGCACTTGGAACAAAATTTCCCTCCTTGATGTGTTGAGTAGGATGAAGTCAGCGTCCGGATGGCTCCTTTTTATTGTCCGAGTAGACCACCCGGCTCGCCAACGGTCCGGCTCTAGGATAGCTCAACCTATCTGTGACCCTCAACTTTTTAGAGGATAAGGGGTTCAGAGTCTTCAGGACCTTTTCTTTTTCTGTATCGTAAAGTTCTCTTTTTGTCTTGTTTGACTCTTCGCCCCGTATGAACTCCGATGCCCTTTTGGCCAAATCGGCGTTGAAGGTACCAGGTCGAATGCCGCTGCAGAAAGCAGCCACCAAAATTCTTTCATCTATATTTTTTATTTGGACCACTTCATCATTAAAGCGGTCCACAAATTTGTTAAGCGATTCGTCGGACCTCTGTCGAATATTCATGAGGTGCGACGTGTCCTTCTGCAATACGAGTCTGTCTCTTATTTGCTTCGGAAGTGGACGAGGAAGGATTTCACTAGGTCATTAAAAGTGGTGCTTGAGTTCGTCGACAGCTCCTGGAACCACTTCTGAGCCGGACCTCAAAAAGTGATGGCAAATAACTTGCAACGAGTGGCGTCACTATAGCCATAAAGGCTTGTGACCGCTACCACGTGCTGAAGATGAACGGACGGATCAAAATCTCCCTTGTAGCGGTCGAGGTCCGGTAACTTGAATTGCATCGGGAGTGGTTCAATTTTGATAGAGATTGTGAATGGATCTCTATCAATCTCTGCCGGAGCAGGAGTACTCAAAACTAAATTGTTTCCTCAAAATCTCTTGAATATTGTTTTTGAGGCTCTGCTCCTCGAGCTTTTTTAAAACAGCCGGGGAGGGTCCTCTTGAGTCAGAGTTTTTGGAGGAATGTGCGCTGAGTCTTTCGCGCAGTAGTAATCTTTTTGATTCGCTTGTTGATGAGTGTGATTTGTCAGATTGTTCGTCCAAGCGTGACTCTTGTTATTTTGTGGTGCAGGTCGGTTGGACTCATGCGTCAACCGGGAGCGCGTTGTTTGTTCAGCTTGTGGAGTAGCTGCTCGGTTTGAGCGCTCGGATGGAGTTTTATTCTCGCGCTGTTCCAAAAATGCTCGGAAGGACTCGAAATGATCAGCGATGTATTTCTAGACATCATTCTACTTTTGGTGGACCTCGGCTGGTGTACCAACGTTTTCTGCCTCATCGGTATGTACCACGAGGTGCTGGTTGCTGGCCTCAGCGTCCTTGCTAGTGGTTCTGCATGTTCCACAGTTCTTCATTCTTCCCAAAGCAAGAAATAGAGAATTCAGATGATTGAGAATTGATTGAAGGAGATTGAAATCTGTCGATTCACACAGATGGCGCCAAATGACGAAGCTAGAATTAGCTTCTAAGTAGAGAGAGAAAGTAGAAGAATTGAGGAGAATTTGTGATTGGAATTAGTATAGAAAGTGTATGTCCGATTCTCTGAGTGAGTTTTCGCTTGGCACCCAAACCCCTTATTTATAGATGTACAAAAGGGGGCATGAGGATAACATTACACTAGCTTAACTGGGGCTAAATTACATAACTGTCCTTAATGAGGTTGCCACGTAAGCACTTCTAGAACAATTTATGGGGAAATGCTAAGTGTTACTAATCGGCATCATCACAAACCACTTTATTCATAATCATTAGAGAGAGAGAGAGAAAGAAATGAAAATCCAATGTGTTTAAATTGCAATCCTAGAAATTAAATTAGTTTAATAAAGGTAATAAGGACAACAATACAATTCAAGTTTACAACCAAATCCATGACAAAAATCTAAAGAGAATATAGAAGGAATCTAGGGCAATTTACATGGCTTTCAATCTTCCATCTTCATTCTCAATCCATGTATACTTTGATGAATGCTCTCTTGATTTTTTTGTGCTAAAGAACTCCTTCAAATTGCCGTAGGCAGAAGTGTCGTAAGTTAAAATCCCATAAAACCTCAACAAAATGCACTTGCAAAAGAAAGTTTCCTGACTTGCCAAGCAGTGTGGTACAATGACGGCACAACTTTTTTCCCAGCAAAAGTTTTGCTACCCTCTAGTAATCATTTTCTCTGTGTCAGTTGCCAACATGCACTGCGAACCATGTCTCACCTATACAGATAGATCAAAATACTAGTAATAGATAATAAAAAGAGAAAAACTTATTAAAACAATCGTGAAGAAAACATAAAAAATGAAAGCGGAACATGCCAGTCACAAATCGAAAACTCGAAACTTTGATCAAACTTAAGCTAAACGCGCATAAAAATTAACTCTCTTTTGGAGAGCTATAGCCAGGTTGACAGGCTCGTCAATTACATATCATAATGGGTTAAAACCATTTGCTATTCAGATAGAAAACCTTGCTTGGCACATTCCATAGGTTTTCAAATAAGAAAAAATTATTAAATAATTGTTAAAATTATATACTTGAAAGTTTTAATTCCTAATCTAATTATTGATGTTCAATATCTAGTTTCACATTGATGGAAGAACTGGGATCCAAAGAGAGGATAATGTTATAAGAGACGAAAATTATCTGAAATTGGAATTTTGTTACTCTCGACTATAGCAAACAGAAGGTGATTCAATCGCACTTGAATTGTTCTACTTGTGATGGACTTTTGTCTGCTATGTTAGATGAATTTTTTGTTGTCTAGTTCCTTTTTCCTATTCTGTGTTCCTTGATGTTGGTAAACGTGAAATTAGAGCTACTTTATTTGTTTCCAATTTTGCAGTCAAACATCAGTATTTGGAATGTAATCTTGCTTCCCAAGGTAACATTTTCAAGAAAATGCCAAATGGAATCTTGCTTCCAGTGATGACTTCTTTAAGAAGTTCAAGATGAGAAGACTAGTTGAAACTTTCTACTATATTTAACATAGGGACAATTTCAAATAAATCATGTTAGATGGCTTAAAATAAAATCTTAGTATCAAAGAACTAAGAAATTAACCAATTAGTGTCCCGAAGTAAAAGTTAGTTCAATTAAATACTTCGAATGGAAAAGGTAACCAATTAGGTCCCAAAATCAAATTCCTGCCAACTAAATGTCGATCACAATCTAGGGGCCAACTTGCAAAATATAAAACCTTGAGGGCATGGGTGAAAACTAGAAAAGGTAAAACCGTAAATTGAAAAATATCTAATGAATCACACCAATATTCATTGTCTCCCTCCTTCACTTTTCTATTTTTCCTTTTCATTGTTTTTTGATTTTTCTTAATTTATCAAATCAACCCTAAATCATATTAAAAATTCATATCAAAATGATCCTTTGGACAAGAAGAAGACGAATGTAATGAAATCTAAACAAAAAACAACGTGAATGAACAAGAATTAAAAGAAACTTTAACCCATTCTGACAAAATCACCTCTAATTATTAGATTTGAATACTAATGATGTTGATTAGTAACACATAGCATTTTCTCTAGATTGTTCTAGAAGTGCTTACGTGGCAGCCTCATTAAGGGCAATTATGTAATTTAGCCTCATTCTAAGCTAGTATAGTGATAGCCTCATGCCCCCTCGTGTACATCTATAAATAAGGAGCTTGGGAGCTAAGAAAGGGGACGTTCTCAGAGAGTCAGACATAAACTTTCTATACTAATTCTAATCACAAATTCTCCTCGGTTATTCCACTTTCTCTCTCCTTCTAGAATCTAATTCTAGCATCGTCATTTTGCGCCGTCTGTGGGAATCAACAGATTTCTATCTCTTCAATCAATTCACAGTCATCTGAGTTATCTATTTTTGCTTTGGAAAGGATGAAGAACTGTGGAACACGCCGAACTGCTAGCAAGATGCGGAGACGAGCAACCAATACCTCGTGGTGCATATCGATAACGAGGAAAATGTCGGTACACCAGCCGAGGCCCAACAAAAGCAGAATGATGTCCTGAAGTACATCGCCGATCATTTTGAGTCTTTCCGAGCGTTTGTGGAGCAGCACGAGAACAAAACTCCATCCGAGTACTCAAACAGAGCAGCTACTCCAAAAGCCAAACATCACAACAACGCGTCCCCGGCCGACGGCCTGAGAAACAGTCAGACAATAATGCACCGACGGCCTGGCAAACAGCCGGTTGACGGCCAACGGCCGAACAACAATGCGCGAAAGACTCGGCTCACATTCCTCTGAAAACTCTGACTCTAGAGGACCCTCATTGGCTGTTTTAAAATAGCTAGAAGAGCAGAGCCTCGAAAATAATATTCAAGAGATTTTGAGGAAACAATTTAGTTCTGAGTACTCCTGCTCCGGCAGAGATTGATAGAGATCCATTCACAATCTCTATAAAAATTGAACCACTCCCGATGCAATTCAAGTTATCGGACCTCGACTTCTACAAGGGAGAATCTGATATGTCCGATCATCTTCAGCACGTGGTAGTGATCACAACCCTTTATGGCCATAGTGACGCAGCCCGCTGCAAGTTATTTTCCAACACTCTTCGAGGTCCGGCACAGAAGTGGTTCCTGGAGTTGCCGACGAACTCAATCGCCATTTTCGTTGACCTGGCGAAGTCCTTCTGACTTTGCCACTTCCAGAGCAAATCAATATTGCAGAAGGACACATCGCACCTCATGAACATTCGACAGAGGTTCGACGAATCGCTTAACAAATTTGTGGATCGCTTCAATGATGAAGTGGTCCAAATAAAAAATGTAGATGAAAGAATTTTGGTGGCTTCTTTCTACAGCGGCATCTGACCTGGGATCTTCAACGCCGACCTGGCCAAAAAGATGCCAAGCTCCTATACCGAGCTCCAGGAAAGAGCATCGAAGTTCATTCGGGGTGAAAAGTCAAACATGTCAAAAAGAGAACTTTATGATACACAAAATGAAAAGGTCCTGAAGACTCCAAACCCCTCATCCTCTAAAAAGTTGAGGGTCACAGATAGATTGACCTATCCCAGAGCTGGACTGTTTGCTAGCCCGGTGGTCTACCCGGACAACAATATTGGGAACCGACCCCCGCAGACAAGGAGCCATCCAGATGTTGACTTTACACCACTCAATGCATCAAGGAGGGAAATTTTGACGTACCAAGAACAGCATTTGGGGCTCTTAAAGCCACCCCCTCGAATGGTTTCGGCCCCGGATAAAAGAAACATGGCAAAGTACTACGCATTTCATGGTCAACACTGTCATGATACCAAGACCTGTAACCACCTGAAGGTTGAAATCGAAAGGGCCATTCAAGAAGGACACCTACAGCAGTTTATTAGCCAAACCGTTGTAGAGTTCCAAAGAAACGCTGCCAATCAATGAAATCCGACGTAGCCTCGCCTACCTCGTCAGCAAAATCGAGGCGGTCAGAATAAAAATAATCCCCCAGCAAACCAAGATGAGCAGATCTGTGTAGTCGGGGTGATAAACACAATAGCCGGAGGACCAGTGACCGAGGACTCTAACAATGCCAAAAAAAAATATGTCCAGAATATTCCTTCGGGCGAGGATCTGGAGAAGCGATTGAAGTCATTCATGAGCCTCGGATACACTTCTGAGGACCCCGTTCCTAGCTGAATGCCACACAATGACCTTTTGGTAATTCATGTAAATGTGGCAGACTATGAAATGCACTGTGTGTTCGTCAACACCGGAAGCTCAGCGGACATTATTTTTTGGGACGCTTGGGTCAAAATGCACATGGATACCTCCTTGATAAAGCCTTTCAAAACCCCACTGGTGGGCTTCACTGGTGACTCAGTCGTGCCTGAGGGACAGATAATGCTCCCGTTGTGCCTCGGAGCTCCCACAGAATTGAGATGACCAATTTCGTCATCGTCAAAAGGGACAGTTCCTACAACATGATTCTAGGCCGACCGACACAATACACCTATAGAATCCTTACCTCCGTGTTCCATATTGAAATAAAATTCATGTTGAGGGACGGATCTGAGGGAACAGTCATTGGAAGCCAGCAGGAGGCCCGAGCCTGCTACATTATGTCCTTGCGGTCCCAATCGCAAACTATTTCCATCGTTGACAAGGCTTACTTGAAAACTTTTGATGTCTCATCCACCTGGGATGGCCTGGAAGAGCCTTTGACGAGTCAAATAGAGGGTTGGAAGAAAATGTGTGACCTCGGAGAAGTGCTACTGAGATCGCCGAGCCTGTCGAACCCAAAGGGAAGGGCAAAGCAAAATTGAGCCCCAAGACAAGGTCTCCATTGAGGAGGTACCACTAGATCCGAGCCTTCCCAATCAGAAAATTAAGATCTGTGCTACCCTCCCAACAGAGTTGAAAGCCCTTCTTTCCAGGCTTCTAGCTGAGAACAAGGACGTGTTCGCCTGGATCGTCCAAGACATGCCGTGCGTCCCTCGGGAAGTAATCGAGCACAAACTCGGAGTGGATCCGACATACAGACCAGTGAAGCAGAAGAAGCGCCTCTTGGGTCCAGAGCGCAGTTTAGTAATTGAAGCCGAGGTGGATAAACTCTTAGTGGCAAGACTGATTAGAGAAGTATTGTATCCCACTTGACTTTGTAATCCAGTCCTTGTAACTAAGCAAGATTTTTCTTGGCGAATGTGCCAAAATTTTACTAATCTTAATAAAGCCTATCCAAAGGACAGTAGTTATCTGTATCCCGGATCGACACGATAGTAGATTCATTTACTGGATTTTATATTTTGCACTTTTTAGATGCATTTAAGGGTTACCATCAGATATACATGGCCAGAGAAGATGAGCAGAAAACCTCTTTCATCACCGATCGAGGTATGTATTGCTACACTACGATGCCTTTCGGACTCAAAAATGCCAGAGCGACATATCAACGCCTAGTCAATAAAACCTTCAAGTCCCAAACAGGACGAAACATGGAGGTATACATTGATCACATGGTGGTAAAGAGCCGAACCTATGAAGATATCTTGGAAGATCTCAGGGAAACATTTGAGACATTAAGATCGATCCGAATGAGGCTGAACCCTAAAAAATGTACATTTAGGGTTCCCTCAGAAAAATTCTTGAGATTCATTGTCTCTCATTTGGGAATTGAGGCGAACCCTGAAAAGGTGCAAGTCATAATCGATATGAAAACTTCCACCTCAGTAAAGGAGGTTCAGAGAATCACCGGTAGATTTATGGCAGTCCTGAATCAATTCCCGTCCAAATCAGCAGAAAGAGGCTTGCCGTTCTTTCGGCTCATAAAGAAGACTGAGGGCTTTCAATAGATCGAAAAAGCTCGTAAAGCCTTTGAAGAGCTTAAAGAATACTTGGGCAACTTGCCGAAGCTCGCATCTCCATAAAAAGGAGAGCCGCTAGACCTGTACATCTCAATCACTGAATTGGCAGTCAGCTCAGTTCTATTGAGGTAAGATGAACACGGTAACCAATGCCCTGTCTATTTTGTAAGTAAAGTCCTTCAAGGTCCAGAAAGAAACTACACCCCTATCGAGAAGGCAGCCTTCTCATTGGTGGTATCGGCTCGGAAGCTAAGACCTTATTTTCATGGCCACAAGATTATTATTTTGACCAACCTTCCTTTGAAAAATATCTTAAGCAAGCCAGACGCTTCGGGCAGAATGTTAAAGTGGTCTGTGGAGTTGTTCGAGTTTGATATATAATTCAGGCCTCAGACAGCAATCAATAGCACAGGCTTTCGCAGATTGCATTGTAGAAAGCTGTGACATCGAGTGGGTTGACCTCATCATGGCGATTGATCAAGCAATAGAACAGAAAATGAGAGAGGATCTCACATGGGAACTTCATGTTGACGGAGCTTCGTGTGAATCTGAAACCGGGGCAGGGATAATAATCCGGTCACCAAAAGGGGACTATCTCACTTATGCCCTAAGGTTTAGATTCCCAGCAACAAACAACGAAACTGAGTACGAGGCCTTCATCTGTGGGATGGAGATGGGCCACTAGATGGGAGCCCGAACCTTAAAGATACATTATGATTCTCAGCTAGTTGTGAATCAGAGTCTGGGAAATTACGAGACTCGATGCGTTATCTTGAAAAGGTACCCAACCGAGGTCAAAAGCTGGATTGAGAAATTTGAAAAGGTGGACATCATTAAGATTGCCCGAACAAGAAACACGCATGCTGATACTCTGTCAAAACTAGCCTCGATAATATACTCACATTTAATGAAGAAGGAACCTGTAAGAACGCAGGTCTGTTGACTTCTCTAAAAGAATCTCTTGTGTCCAACCAGACCTTGGTTGGATGGAACCCATAATAAGTTATCTGAATAATGAGAAACTCCCCGAGGACCCGACCAAAGTTAGAAAGATCAAGTACAGAGCCGCCAAGTATACACTTATCGATGGAATCTTGTATAAAAAGCATACTTGTGCCCCCTGTTGAGTTGTCTCACGCCTTTCGAAGCTAGCTATGTTCTACAAGAGGTGCACGAGGGCATATGCGGAAGTCACGTCCGTCCTCGAAGCTTAGCTCGCAAGGTCTTGTTGGCCGGGTATTATTGGCTGACCTTGCATTCTGATGCTAACACCTTGGTACGGGAGTGCAATCAATGTCAAATACATGCGCCAATACCCCGAAGATCCGGCTCGAACATGGTCCCTATTCAAAGCCCATAGCCATTTGCTCAGTAGGGAATTGACATTTTGGGCCCACTTCCCCAGAGGGTTAGGCAAACTTGAGTTCTTCAGTAGTGGCGGTTGACTACTTCACCAAGTGGATCGAGGCCGAGCCGCTGGCCACAATCTCGAGAAAAGCAATAGAAAAATTCTTTTAGAAAAACATTGTTTGTCGGTTCAGTATCCCTGCTGTGCTCATTTCTGACAATGGGAAGCAATTGGAAGTGGAGCCTTTTAAGAGCTTCTACGCTAACCTCGGCATCAAATAGCACTTCATCTCGGTCGCTCATCCACAAGCAAATGGACAGACTGAAGTATGCAACTGAACCCTATTGACGGGGCTCAAGACTCGACTTGAACGAGCCAAGGGCGCTTGGGTTGAGGAATTGTCTAGTGTCTTATGGGCATACAGGACCACACCTCTAAAGGCTAACGGAAACACTCCGTTCAGCTTGACTTACGGGTCCGAGACTGTTATCCCTGCGAAGATTGGGCTACCCTCGGCTCGAGTGTCCTTGTGTGCCTTGGAATTCAATGATGAGGCCCTGCGAGCTAACCTGGATCTACTTGAGAAAGAGAGGCCGAGGGTAGCCCTGTCTTGGATGCATTCATCCGGGAGGCCAAGTACAAGCAGGCCATGGCCAAACACTACAATGCTAGGGTCAAGCATCGGTACCTGCGGCCCGGAGACTTGGTGCTTCTAAAAAATGAAGCAAGCCGTGTAGAATGGACTAGGAAGTTGAACCCAAACTGGTGAGGGCCCATATCGTGTTATAGAAGTTCACACTTCGGGCTACTACAAGTTAGTGTACTTGAAAGGGGACCCTGTTCCAAGAATGTTGAACACTGTAAATTTGAAGAAATATTACCAAGGAATGTAATGAAAGTCCTTTCTCAAAAGAAACAAATTGCTTCTTCAAGTAACCGTGTCAAGCAAATTTGAGCTGCACCAACCCTTAGAGGTTCGGTTCAAGCTCAACAAAAAACAAAATCGAGCTGCTCCAACCTTCAGAGGTTCGGACCCAATTCATCATCAATGCAAAGATTGAGGACTGAGGCTTAACAGTCCCACCTCAAGGGCAGAGGCTTAGCCACCCAACAAAACTCATCTTGAGCTGCACCAATCCTCAGAGGTTCGGTTCAAGCTCAACAAAAGATAAAATCTAGCTGCTCCAACCCTCAGAGGTTCGGATCCAGTTCAACATAAATGCAAAGATTGAGGGCTGAGGCTTAGCAGTCCCTCTTCAAGGGCAGAGGCTTAGCCCTACCAAGCAAACTCGAGCTCCACCAACCCTTAGAGGTTCGTTCAAGCTCAATAAAAGACAAAATTGAGCTGCTCCAATCCTCAGAGGTTCGGATCTAGTTCAACATAAATGCAAAGATTGAGGGCTGAGACTTAGCAGTCCCCCCTCAAGGGCAGAGATTTAGCCCCCCCAAGCAAACTCAAGCCGCACCGACCCTCAGAGGTTAGGTTCAAGTACAGGAAACAAATTCGAGCAGCTCCAACCCTCAGAGGTTCAGATCCATTTCAACACAAATGAAAATATTGAGGGCCGAGACTTAGCAATCCCCCCCTCAAGGACAGAGACTTGGTAGCCCCCCCAAGCAAAATGAATTTAAGAGGATCGACATGAAGCTTCCTAGATAGCCCTGCTCAAACAAAATAGTGTTTCTTTGACCCTAGAAGGTCTGATTCAAGTTATATGGCTAAGGCAAACACAAGGAACTAAGCTTAGTTCTTTTGCCTCAACCCATAATGGTCAAAACAAGGCCTAAGTTCAAAACGAAATGGAAACTTAGACAATTTTCCATGCTATCATTCTTAAGTGTTATAATTTTGTTATCTCATTCTATCATAAGACTTTTGTCTTGCATGCAGCAAACCAAGAAAATGAAAAGTAGGTAAAAACAAAAAGTAACAAAAGTTGAGGCTCTTATAGAGAAGTCGAAGTTGTCAAAACTTGAAAATTTTATTGAATGGTCCTAGCTATTACATAAAAGCTCAAAGCTATTACAAAAGTATTACGTCAGCCTGCGGAGCAGAAGTGGAAGGCTCGGCTGAAGAAGGGGAGGCTTGATTCACTGGTTCAGACTCGACTTCGGGGCCTGCACCCTGAATCATGAGAGTCGCTTCAGAAGTTCCAGGGATCAGTACGAGGGCCTTAAGTATTGAGCTTGTAAGCCATTGATGACCTCCTCGATAACAAAGGCATCATATGGCAACCCCTCGTACAAGTCAGGGTTCTTCCCCAAGTGATCACAGGCCAGTGTGAACCCCATAGAGAAGACCTTCTTGGTGAACTCCTTCAGCATCTCATCTGTTTCGGTCGAAGCCACGAACTGGTTTCTTCCTTGAATTCGTAGCTCTCCCTCCCGAGAACCAAACTTAGCCTCGACCAACTGAGCCTCTTCTTGAACTTGAAGGACCCTCTACTCTAGATCAGCGATCCTCTTGTCCCGATCACTGATGTCAACCTAGAGGGTCTTCTTTTCTTACTTGGCTTGGCGAAGCATGTCCCTCACTTCGGTTAGCTCAGCTTTCCACTCGTCATACTTCTTGCCTGCCTCAATAGTGCATTTCAGCTCATTAGCTTTAACAGCCTCCTTCACTACCTGATCCACACCGAACTTAGCGTGAGCCAACTCCTGCTTCATGGAGTTAGCGGTAGAGTTCACATCTTGCAGGAGGAGGACTAGCGCTCGGCAATAGCGGGCAAGATCATAATAGCCTGCAAAGGGGTAAAGGCGTGAATTAAAGTACGAAGTGCAAAAATTGAAATTTCAATAGAGGTTAGTCAGACTAACGTTCATCAGGATGACGTGAAACTCGTCCAGCCTCTGTTGGGGGATAAGCCTCTTTACATAGGCTACGTCCTGAGGTAGAGCAACCATCTGTGCCTGCTCATGAGCCATCCTCGAGAATTGCACCCTATCATTTATGTTTATCGGTAGGATGGGTCGGAGATCTGTACTTCCCGAGGTGAGGGGAATCGAAATAGGGTCGACGGACAGTTTAACCTAGGGCAAATCCTGTGACCCTGCAAACTTTCTCTCCTCCTCGAGAGTGTATTTTTATCACCTGAAAAGAGAAGAGTGTCAGCTCTCAACTTGGAAAAAAGAATAAAAAATGGGAAAGAATGAGGCTCGACAGTCCATACCATACGAGGTGATATGCTGCTTTGGTAGCGGGAACCGATGCATTTCCAGAAGCTATCCCTGGGGCCTCACTCTCACCACTGGACCGAAGGGCCTTGGGAGCGATGACATAGAGGAGAGGGTCATGCCGAGGTGGGACCCTTCCTGAGGCCAGCAGCCTTCCTTGACCTCTTCTTAGTAACCCGAGTCGGCTCGGGTTCGGTGAGCCGAAGAACCAAAATTACCTCTCCAGCTGGTCCCTCCGGGGTGCTTTCGGCCTTAAGTTTAGATTGTTAGATAAACAAAAGCTTTAAAAATTGACTTCTTTTGCTCCTTTCAACATCGATACAACGATATAAATCCTAGCAAAAAACTCTATATCACGGCATCGACTGCAACTTCTGTAGTACTTCACTGTTTTGCTTTGAAAAACTTCGTCTAATGTCTGATTAATGCACCATTTTTTTGATGCGATCCTAACACATAAAAGCATACTGTTAGCTAAAATAAACACTTAGAATATCACCTAAACATTGAAAAAAAATTCTCACAAAAGAGGCAAAAAAATGAAATGATAAACAAAAAATGAATGAAAACCTAATTCTCAACAAAATTAAGTTAAAAATATGACACAACTCTAAACACAAGAACCTAATAAAATATGAAAATTAACACTTAAATAAGTACTAAAATACTTAATAAACATATGCTAAAACATGCTAAATCATTAAATAAAAAATAGACGAAAACACACATTAAAACACTAAGAATACTAAAAACTAGTAGCAAAATCGTCAAGTTTAGGGTACATATGACTCTAGTTTCCTAGAGCTATCAGGTGTTCTCGAAATCTTGAGGGCCAAGGTTAGAGTGATAGTTGACAGGAGAAAAAGGCTAAGGAGTTGCATTTCTAGGAAAAACTAAAGGAATGGCAGCTAGTAAAGAGGATTCGATAGGGTTTAACAACAAGTCAATAGAGTCCCTAAGGCTTGTGAATACTGGTATGCTAATGAAAGAAGGAGTAAACGTATCAGAATCAGATCCAGAAGCCATTTGTACACTGGGGTTGAAGGCGAAGGTTAAAAGGTTGAAGCTTTTCTCTAAAAGGGGACCAAATCAAGGTCCAAATTTACTCAAGTAAATTTGTGTATTTGATCTGTGCAAGAGCAGTGTGAATTGAGAAAAAGGAAGTAGAAATTGGAACTGACAGGACAGGGAGATAGTTACAAAGGAGAAAAAGTAGGGAAAATGATTTTTATAGAAAGGAAGATGTTTGCAAAAGGCTTTAAAGTTGCAATAGAAAGAAAAAAAAAAAGGCACAGGAAGCAAAAAGTGGTAAAAAAAAACTCTTAGTTAGGATATTTATATAAGGGAAATAAGGACAATTAGGCCCTAGAATTGCAGTGAAAATTGGCCCAGTTGATAGATAATAGGCCTATTCATGTGCTTTATTAGAGGCAAATCCAGATTTAGTGCAAAGTAGGGAAATTATTGGTGTGGGGAAATTATTGGGGCATGATGGCATTAAATATAGGCACAATATTCAAAGAATTTATTGTAGTTACCAAGAAAAGTAATCATGAGAGACAGTGCATCCAACTAGCACATGTATAGAAGAAATTGACACACGCGAAGGAAAGAATGCTTGACAAGAAGTCAAAAAGACTTTGGAGTTTGGAAAAAGGGTTTCTAAATGCTTTCAATTTTGGCTCAAGAACTGAACCTCAAGCTTCGGAGCAAGTATTTTGAAAAAGAACCCTGGATTGGGGACTCAGGGTAACAATGTCCTCAAATATTGAAAACTTCAAATTAGGAACTTTAGGGGTAAAAGCCAGCTTAGTCCTGAGTCTGAGCTCATCACTGAGCTTAGGGGACTATTGATGATACTAGAAATTATTGCCTACATATCACTCATTTAGATAGTATAAAATAAATGTAATACCAAAAAGTATAACAAAAGACCAAAGCTATTTTATAGATACCCATAACCTTTTGAAAAAAAATAAAGTGAAAATCATCTTAATAGTATGTGTTAATAATACTTTACCCCTACAGTGGTGGGGTAATTACACTTTAGCCCCATGAATAAACAAACATAATATACACTACGCCCCACACATATCCCAAACACATGACACAATTTTCAATTCCATCAAAATAATTAGTCCATCAACAAAAGTACCCCTCATGGTTAGTATCTCTTTGCCCTCTTAACTATGAGATTAATTACACTTTTCCCCTTTAAATAAAAGAATATTCACTTTACTTCTTTTATACCATCAGGCATTATATATGTTAATTCTGTCAAAAATTAAATGACTGAACTACCCATACTCAAGCGACGTGAGAACAAAAATATTTATAATATTCATTTTTTTTGGCTATGTGAAATAATTAACAAATAAGAACAAAGAAAAATATAAAAAAATTCAATAGACAATTGTTGTCTCCGAGAGTGAGAAAATGTAAGAATGGCTTGACTAAAATTGTATAACAATGGAATTTGTACCAGTTAGACCCAAATAGTAAAAATTATATAAAATGTCAGGGATGTCTAAACATCATGAAAATTGTAAGAAAATCTATTGTCACACATGATACTTACAGAGAAAACTCTCGACTAGAAAGTTGTGCTTTAAGGGATGAAAAAAGTTCAACTTTTCTTTGTTGTATGTGATTTAGAAAAATGATAAAATATTACTTTAAAACATACAATCCACATGATGAAAATCACAACACGCCCCATTTTTTTGAATTTTCTTTTAGAAATAAAAATTAGGTTTTAAATGTAATCACATAGAATGTGATTCTAAATCTTGAATTTTTTCATCAAATGAAGTAGGCATTTGATATCAAAATTTAAGTTATCAAATGATCAACACAATTTTTAAATTGAATAATATAAGTCCTAAATCAATTCAAAGCTCCTAGTCTTTTTAACTAAACAAGTTTAAATTTGGAAATTACAAATATGAAAGGAGAAGATGTTAGGTATCCTTTTGTACGCAAAAAAAAAACATGTTTACAATTTTAATGAAGTACATTGTAACTTGTTTTTGAGCTTCAAGTATATACCATTATTTGATTTAAGGGAGTAAAGTGTTCCACTCGAGATAATTCATGAGGGGTAAAGTGTTATTAATTGTGAGGGTAAAATTGGCATTTTATTATTAACTTTTTACAACCGTATTAAAAAGAAAGAAATATATTGTTAACTCAAGGGGTAAAGTGTATATTTTCTTGGTTCATGGGAGTAAAGTGTAATTTCCCTACTAGTTCAGGGGGCAAAGTGTTATTAACCCTAATAGTATTTCACATTTCATGTTTATACATTTTGTCTTATACTAAAAATGATACCAAACAAATTTTCTTATAAATTTGGCACCATTTTAGTCCTTCAATAGAATTCTGTTCATATTTTGGCCTGAATTAGTCACGTGCCATATATTTTTGGGGCAAAACGAGCAACTTGCATTTCCCTTCCATGTAACAATATGTAAATTGTCCCTCACATTTCATGTTTATACTTTTTAATCGCTCATATTCAAAATGATAAATTTTTTTCCTCTCAAATTCAAAACTTACCATTTTACTTCCTAAAATCAATTTTAGCCATATTCCCTGGCCAAAATATAATGATGTTTGTATCACATATAAGACTTTTTATGGATAACATTGATAATATATCAACAAAAAAAATAATAAAGAACCCACCACCTCAAAACCTTTCCCAACCACCATCACCCAACCATCGCAATCCTTGTCTCCATCATTTATATTTCCTAAAACCCTTTCCTCTCTAGCCCCTCACCTTTCCCACTATATCCTTCATTTCTTGCCCCTCTCGACTTTCCAACCCCATTCCCTACCCCTCTATCATCGCACTCCCTCTGTCCTACCCCTTCCAACCAGTTGTCGGGCCAAAATGTGCGCAGAAGAAACCAATTCATTTTGAACAATTTAATTTACTTTGAAGACAATAAATTTTCATCCACAAAATTTTCAATTCCTTTACTTATTTAAATTCATATCTATCTCAAGGAATAATAATTTTTCAATAAATTATATTGATCAACAATGTGGCATTAAGATAGAGGAGAAAAAGAATAAAAAATTACTTGGATTCTTTAGTCTAGACTTGTGGGGTTGGGCGGACTTCGAGGAGAAGAGGGTTGTAAATTGGAAGATAAGGAAAAGAGAAACGAGAAGAGGGTTTGCGTGGTGGATGAGGCTAGGGAATGGGGCTATTAGGGAGATGGAGGAATTGGAAAAAGGAGTGGATTCTGGGTTAAGGACATGATGGTGGTGGGGTTGAGCAGTGGTGATGGTGCTTGAGCGAGATTTTGGGTTGATAGCTAGGGAGGTTTAGGGCAAGTATGTTTTTTTTGTGTAGAAGGTTTCAATGTTTCTAATTTTCCCTTAAAATTTTGACTAGTTATGATTACCTATATTGTTTAGAGTAAAATATGGTCATAATTGTGCTAGGATCAAAATTTTATATTTTGAATTTGTGAGGGATAAAAGTGTGTCATTTTGGATGTAGGGATTAAATTAATATAACTATGAAATAAGATGAACAATTAGAGTGGTATTAAATGAGAGCAAAAGGTGATTTTTCATGTTTTGGCAATAAGAAATAGTATTATTTGGGATTAGCACCTAACTCATTCAAAGTAAAATATTGCTGGGACAGGGTCCAAGGATTAAAATGGCATGTAAAGAATTTTTAAGGGACAAAAATACATCAATTATGAAGTGCCGGTCCCAAATCAACCTAAGAATGAGGGTGAATTAGGTTTCTTAAAAAAACAATTTGCAAATGTTGCACATTTAAAATATTTCATACTAACAAGTAAGTTGATAGCAATATAATTAGTTGAGTACAAAATGTATAGAATGAATAAAGAGAGAGATTAAACAAACAACACTTCCAAACTAACTAGTTTGGAGTAAAAATCCACTAAGATGTTACTTCAAATTTGGTGAGTCAATAATCCCAAATGTACACCAACTAGGATCACCCTTGCTCACACTAATTCTCTTTAGTTGACCCAAGGATTTTACACTCAACTTCACTTTTGTACAAGATTATCACTCCACTAAAAACTTTTGAAAAGCACTTTTAAGTACACACTAATACAATCCATCACTTAAAGAGTTAATTTGCACTCAAATTGCCTTTTTTACTTGCTTGTATTCAATGTGTGAGATGCTCTATCAAAGCACAGATGGCTTGGCATTTATAGATGTAATAAATCAGTTCCCAACCACTTCCTAACGGCGAGATACTAAATGCTGAGAAACTAGCCATTATGGGTTTCGGGCGTCAAAGATATTTATTAATAGTCTAAACAAGCATTCGATCAATTGAAAATTCCATTCGGACTGCCTAGGTAGCATCTGAAATAGGTATGTTGATGAGTCCGGTCATCAGACAGTGTAGTGTGTCGAAAGGTCTAGTGCTTGACCAGGTTGCTCATTCTTCAGACATTTAGGCACGTCCGATAAGATTTCCTTCGGACAGTAAGGCGCGTTCGTTGTAGGTGCCTCAAATTTTTTCTCTCTGTTTGACCTTTTAAACGGTGTGTTGCGTCCGAGGTAATTCGTTCGGACGAGATTGTGCGTCCCAGTAAGTGCTATTCGGACGATGTGGATTCATCGTCCGAAAACCCTGTTATGAACAAATGAAATAAAATTCCTGCACAGCTTAAGTTTAGATTGTTAGATTGCATATGTCATCATTAAAATGACGATTGTAGGTCATCAATCTCCCTCATTTTTATGATGACAAATCATTGGCCAAATCAACCCAGTCATAGCTCAAATAATTAATCCAACATGCATAATCCATCAACCATGATAAATCAAACATACAATTAATTATAAACACACATATTTATTATTTCTCCCCCTTTAGGCAGCATCAAGAGAAAGTACGCTCTCCCTGAGAGGATGTCCCCCTTACACAAACCACAAGATGGGAAAACGGTAAAAAGTTCTCCATTTAATAAAATAAAAAAAATTCAAGAAAATACATCCAATTTTTAGCAAATGTAGTTCAAACATATGAATCCAAGGATAAACATAAAGCAAGGGATAAACACATGAAGCCAAGGAGAAACTAGTGGGTAGAATCTAAATCATTTTTCTTCTAGGAGCGTTCCTCACGTTTGCGCTTTTTGGCGGGTAATCATTCTTTGTAGCCTTATTGTCTTGTTCACTCAAGTCTTAAGGATCAAGGCATTCCATGATGTAATTGAATGTATCATCAACATCTTCGTCATCATCACCATCAATACTAGTAGCAGTGGATTTTTCAGGATTGGTTGCACCAACTGGTTCCTCACGGGCTTCAGGCTCCAGATTGGAATGATCAACATCGTCAATGTCGTCGTCATAACTGTCGGAAGAGGACTCGAGAATGTACAGTGACTAAATATTGGCAAAATTGAACTTGAGCTGATGCAGACATTCTGAGACTTAACACTTCTTGAAGAATGGTTTGTTTGGTCTCCAGTCTTTTTAACTTCTGAAGTGCACGGTGTTGAAATGAACTCATTTGATTGCTTAGATTGGTGACAAGTGTGCATAGTTGGGAAATGGAGGGTTCCGAAGAGTGAATGTGTGGGGAATGGGGCAGTGGAGGTGTGGATGAGGATGGTTGAGGGGGAGGCTAGAGAGTGGGGTAGTGCATGTCCTAAACTTGAAGCATGTGTTTTAGACTTCTCAATCTCATAATCAGCCTTAGTGAACCATTGGTCATTAAAAAAAGGCAAACCCTTACATTAATGTAAGTTTTTTTGAATTATGGGGGGGTTTTTTTGCCAAAAAAATAAATATCAAAGTGATCGAAAACTTTAGTCAAGAATTGTCCAAAAGGGATGTTCCTATGAGTGTTAGTCAGAAATAATTCCCATAAGAAACAAAATATATATCCAAAATCAATTTTGATTCCCTTAAAAACACAATAGAATAAATACAATTGCATTTTTCCTGGCTCAATATGATGTCCATCAGTAGGTAATAATAAATTTGTAACCAAAGAGTATAAGATATTGAGTTCAGGACTAAGCAAAGTAGTTTTGGCTTCCAAAGCCAGTTTAAAATTTACATGAAAATTTTGTTTAACCTCTTCGATGTCAAATCGAGTATCTATAGCAAGCCATTTATCTAACAAGAAGAAATATAGAAATTTCATCAGAAGGAATAACTTCACACTCAAAAATTGAATTAATAACATTGGAAGTAAATTCAATGTTGATGTGATTCACACGGGAAACTAAGGTTCGAACAGTTAAACCTTTATGAAAATTTGCAGTGAATTGTAAAACCATATCATGATAAACGGGTAAATCAAGATGAACTAAATTTCCCCATTTTTGTTTTTCAAAGAAATCCTTGATGAGAGGTAAGTTTAATTCATCAAATAAGCTTTGAGAAACAGGACGTTACACTATTATGGATTTGCTAAGCAAAGAAGTATGCCTATCTGATGCCTTGGCATCAATGAATTTAGGCAAAGTGGGATTGGAGGTGGGTTGAGGATTTGTTGATGAATTCAAAACCTTGTACCGGAGCCTTTCCTTTCGATTTCTTCCCTCTGGTGGCTGTTGAAGACCCTCCACGTTAGCGAACCATCTGGAATCAAAGAAGAAATTGGATAGTATGAAAATGAGAGTGAAGGGATTTTTATAAGAAATTGAAGGAAAGAGGATAATAATATGGTGAGAATGAGTGCAAATCGGGTAGGTGAAGAGTAAGGTAGAAGAAATTTTTGATGAATTTCAGAGGAGAAAGGGCAAATTCAAGGAATTTGATGGTTTTCTTCTATTTCGCTAGAGCTAGAGTTCGGTGGGGATAGAATGTTCGAAAATGGGAAAATGCAAGGTTTTAAACGAATAGAACAGTCGTTTAGATGTCCGAACGATTGATATACGTCCGATCGTGCATCCGATCACAGATGAATGGACGGCCAAAATTCTAAACTGTGTGTCCGAAAGAATGTCAAACGATGGTGATTATTTGTACGATTTGCCAAAGAGTTTGGTGAATAAGAGGAGATGTTCAGATGGAGGAAAACGTCTGTGGTGAAAAGTAAGAGTTCGGACGGTCATTATCATCCGAGAGAACAGAGGACTTAAGACGCACATTTGCGTCCGAAAATATAACTCATACAATTTTGAAATCAATAAAGTCCCAAGCAAGTTCTGAGAAATTCAAAACGATCCAATGGCAAAGGTTTAGTAAAAATATCAGCCAATTGATCCTTTGTACACACAAATTCAACACAAATTTATTTTTTGCATACAAGATCTCTTATAAAGTGATACTTGACAACAACATGTTTGGTTCTAGAGTGCAAGACATGATTTTTAGTGAGATTGATTGCCCTAGTATTATCGCATCTTATAGGCACACAATCAAAAATAACACCAAAATATTTTAAGGTGTTTCATCCAAAGAAGTTGAGCACAACAATTTCCAGCAGCAATATATTCGACTTCCGTCGCAGATAGAGAGATAGAATTTTGCTTCTTGTTAAACCAAGATACCAAACAATTACCCAAAAGTGACCCATACTACTAGTACTTTTCCTATCAATTTTACAACTAGAAAATTCGGCATCCAAATAACTAATTAAATCAAAACTAGTGGATTTAGGATACCAAAGACCAAAATTCAACGTCCCTTTCAAGCTGGATCTAAAAATTCCTTTTATAGCAATTAAATGTGATTCCTTAGGACAAAATTGAAATCTAGCACAAAGACAAACATCAAACATAATATCCGGTCTACTAGCTGTTAAATCAAGTAGGTTTCTAATCATACCTCTAAAGTGTTTTTCAACAACATTGTTACGTTCTTCATCTTTATCAAGCTTGGTTGAGGTGCACATTGGCGTTCCAACTTGTCTGCAATCCTTCATTCCAAAGTGCTTGAGTAGCTCCTTTGTATACTTGATTTGTGTGACGAAGGTTTCTTCTTTTTTTGGTGAACTTGAAGTCCAATGAAGAATTGTAATTATCCCATCATCCTCGTATCAAATTCCTATTGCATCAAACAAGAAAATTCCTTGCATAAACTTTCATTAGTTGCTCCAAAAATAATATTATCAACATAAATTTGAACAACCAACAAATCATTGAGACTAGTTTTGGTGAAAAGAGTAGTATTGATAACACCCCTTTTAAAACCATTTTACCAATCAAAAAACCACTCAACCTTCACCCAGCTTTAGGAGCTTGTTTCAACCCATATAAAGCCTTTGTTAGTTTGAAAACATGATTTCGAAAATCTTTATTTTTAAAAAAAAAACATTTAAAAAGGCATTTTTAACGTCCATTTTAAATAATTTGAAATTGTTAAAGCATGCATATGCAAGAAACATATGAATAGATCCTAAACGAGCAACGGATGCAAAGGTCTCATCAAAATCAATTCCTTCTTCTTGAGCATATCCCTTTGCAACAAGTCTAGCATTATTTCTGATTATCTCACATTTATCATTCAATTGTTTCTAAAAATCGCATAGCAAGAAGCCAAGATTCGTCATTCAAAGCATCATCCACATGTTTAGGTTCAATGTGAGAAAGTAGGGCACAATTATTGTTCAAAAGTTTATGAGAACGAGTTTTTACCCTATTGGACGGATCACCTATGATTAATTCTTGAGGGTGGCTTAAGACAAATCTCTATGCTTTTGGAAGACAATCTTTTGGAGAATCTTCATTCTTCTCTCCTTCTTCGTTCAAGTGATGAGCATCGTCCTCAATGCTTGCCTTGGTCTCTTGAAGTTCTTCATGTATAGTGACCTTTTCAAGTTTCTTTTGTACGCCTACATCTACATCTTCACAAACATTTCTTGAAATAATATCATTAGCCTCATCAAACGCAACTTGCACAACTCTTCAATCAAAAGAGTTCTTCTATTGTATACTCGGTATGCTTTCTTGTCACTAGAATATCCTAAGAAAATTCCTTCATCCGATTTTTTGTCAAATTTTCCAAGATTTTCTTTAATTTTTAAAATGAAACATTTACAATGAAAAAACTTTGAAATAGCTCACAATGGATTTTTTGCAAAAGAAAAGAGTTCATACGATGTTTTGTTTAAAATATGCCTCAAAAGTACTCATTTCATAACATAACAAGCCGTGTTAACGGTTTCGGCCCAAAAATATTTTGGTAAGTCACACTCACTAATCATGGTTCTAAGCAGCCTCTTGAAGTGTTTTATTTTTCCTTTCAACAACACCATTTTGTTGAGGCACTCTTACAATAAAAAATTCATGTGAAATACTGTTGTGATCACAAAACTCGGGAAAACCTCCAAATTTAAACTCGGCTCCATTATCACTTCTCAAGCGAATAATTTTTAAATTCAACAAATTTTGTATTTTTGTAAACAATTTTACAAAATTTTCAAAGGCTTCATTTTTGTGAACAAGAAATAGTACCCAAGTATACCAGAATAGTCATCAACAATCACAAAAGCATATTTACTTCCACCAAGACTAGCATGTTGAGTTGGACTAAATAAATTCGTATGCAATAATTTCAAAGATTTAGAAGTAGACACATAATTTTTCGGTTTCAAAGAAAGTTTAACTTGTTTACCAAATTGGCATGCATCACAAAACTTGTTTTTCAAAAACTTTAATTTTGGCAAACCTCTTACCAAATCTTTCTTAGCAAGATTTTCAATTAAATCCATGTTGGGAAATGATAAAGCCTTCTATGCCAAAGCCAAGGATCATCTATAGAAACAGTTAAACATTTTACATTTCCACTAGCAAAATTATCAAGATAAATCACATAAACATCATTATGCCTAAAACCTTTAAATAAAATAGCAAAATTTTTATCAAGAATTAAACATTCATGCTTGGTAAAGAATACATATAGATTTTTATCACGTAATTGGCTCACACTTAAGAGATTGTAATTAAAATTATCAACTAGAAGCACATTTTTAATTAAGATCTCAACCTACATCACCAATGCCAATTGATTTTGCTTTCATGTTATCCCCAGAAGTCACATTTCCACTGTTTTTGGACATGAGCTTGGTGAAGAGAGATATATCACCGATCATATGTTTAGAGCACCCACTATCTATGAATCATTTGGCATTTTTGGTGACATTCATTACCTACACAAGAAATCAAGTGATAACTTCTGGTACCCATATTTTCTTGAATCCATAAGAGTTAGCAAATTAAGACTACAAATCTATACGATATTTATTCCAAGTTTTCCATTTCTCTTGACATAACAATTATTTTTCACATGTCCATGTTGTTGGCAATAATTGCAAATAATATTCTTATTTCCATATAAAGAAGATTTTGATGTTACAAAACATAAATCATTCCTTCTAAAAGCTACAAAGTTCTTGCTGATCTACATATTCCTATTCTTTTTCATATCAACAATATTTTTCCTTTTTCTATGCAAGAAAACATCAAAATCATCCAATTTTTTCTTTAAGAAGGCTTGTTCTTCCTTGATCTTTGTTTTCACATGCATTCTTTTCTTCAAATCAGCGTTTTCTTTTGATAACCTATTGTTTTCATTCATAAGTTTGGGGTTAGCATTCAATAAAGCATTCATTTTTTGACTAACTCCTTATTTCTAGCATGTTATTCCTTTAAGCTATCGTGCAATTTTAAAATGAAAGCTTCAAATCATCATTATCATAATTTTCATCATTAGAATCATAACAATTAGATGTTACCTCAACATCACCAATGGCCATAAAGGCCATTTTTGCCGATTCTATCTCTTCTTCAACTTCTCCTTCGGAGTTACGATCATCCAAAGTGATTTGAAAATTGTTGAAGCGAGGCTTCCTTCCTTCCTTCCTCTTCTTAGAGGGACACTCATTGTCAAAGTGTCCGGGTTGACCACAGGCAAAGCATTTTTCATTTTGCTTCTTAATTTTCAGTTTGGTCTTCTCTTTGAAATTATTTGAGTTGCTTGCTCCTCTTTTTCTCATTCTCCTTGTGTTGATGTAGTGTTTGAGAAATCCTTTGATGATGAGTGCAAGATCACCTTCATCAAGATCTTCATCTTCTAAATTGATGGAGCCATTTTCATCTTCTTCTTGAGAGGTCTTCAGGGCAATGCTTCTCTTTGGTCATGCTTCTTCATCGTCCACCGCTTTAACTTTGAGCTTCAATTCATATGAAGTGAGAGAGTTTATCAATGACTCAATGGATATGAAATTTAAAATGCAAGTACTTTGCTTCCTCTATAGCAATAGTTTTTGCCTCCCATTCTTTGGAGAGAGCATTCAAGATTTTTCTATTCTTCTCACCCAAAGAATATTCCGTACCCAAGGCTTCAAGATCCTTAATGATATCATGAATCTACAATACATTTTATCAATGTTTTCATGTGGTTCCATCTTGCAGGACTCATACTTGGCAACAAGTAAGGATTTCTTTTGTTCTCTAACATCATCGCTTTCTTCATGGATTTCTTTCAATTTGTCCCAAATTTCCTTAGCCGAAACGCATCCTTGGACATGAGTAGATTTATTAGCATCCAAGGCACTGTATAGCACATTCATGGCTTTAGCATTTAAGGTCAAGTTTGCTTTGTCTTGTGGAGTGAGCTCATCCCTTGTTTTTTCTTTTCTTCTATTTGCATGATCATCAACAATAGTGGCTTCGGAAGGACCTTCATTGACAACATACCACAAGTCAATATCAATAGATTGCAAAAATATTTTCAATTTTATCTTTCCAACTAATAAAGTTCACCCCATTAAACATAAGAGATCCAGTGATATATTGACCTTTAAAAAATAAAGTATTATTGGTTGTTTTAAAGAATCTTCACTCAAACGTAATTTAAGAAAAATAAAGAGACCAATGCTCTGATATCAATTGTTGGTTCCAAAGCAACCTAAAAGGGGATGTGAATTAGGTTTCTTAAAATAAATAATTTACAAATGATGCACAATTAAAATATTTTACACTAACAAGTTAGTTGATAGCAATATAATTAGTTAAGTACAAAATTTATTGAATGAATAAAGAGAGAGATTAAACAAACAACACTTCCAAGCTAGCTAGCTTGGAGTAGTAATCCACTAATATGCTCCCTCAAATTTGATGAGTCAATAATCCCAAATGTACACCAAGTAAGATTACCCTTGCTCACACTAATTCTCTTTAGTTGAGCCAAGGATTTTCCACTCAACCTCACTTTTGTACAAGATTATCACTCCACTCAAAACTTTTGAAAAGCACTCTTAAGTACACACTAATACTATCACTTAAAGAGCTAATTTGTACTCAAATTACCTTTTTTACTTGCTTGTATTCAATGTGTAAGATGCTCTATCATAGTACAGATGGGTTGACATTTATAGATGCAATAAATCAGTTTCCAACCGCTTTCTAATGGCTAGATAATAAATGCAGAGAAACTAGCCATTATGGGTTTCGAAAATCCGAGATCTTTATTAAGCGTCTGATTAGTGATATCATGGAATTGAAAATTCCATTCGAACAATCAAGGTAGCGTCCGTTCCTTCGTCTAAAACAGGTATGTTGATAAGTCATCGGGTAGTGTAATGTGTCTGAAAGGTTTAGTGGTTGACCAGGGTTTCTCTTCCTTCGGACAGTCAGGCACGTTAGATAAGATTTCCTTTGGACAGTTAGGTTCATCCATTGTAGGTGCCTCAAAATCGTGCTCTCTACCGACCTTTCGGACAGTGTGTTGCATCCGAGGTGTTGAGAATTTCGTTCGGACGAGCTTGTGCGTCCGAATAACTTAGTGTTGTTCAGATGATGTACATCGTCTGAAAACCCTGTTATGAAAAAATGAAATAGAATTCCTTCACAGCTTAAGTTTAGATTGTTAGATTGCATTTGTCATCATCAAAACCAAGATTGTAGGTCATCATGAAGTACTAAAAAAAAAGTATAAAATAAAATACAATGGACTATGATAGTGATTTTTTCCTATAATAAATCTTCATCATAACAAAATATCTTTGAAAATATGAATAAAAGTAGTTCACTAATATTCCATTTGGATCAATGGATTCAAGAAGAATTTAAAATTCATCCATTTGTTAGAGGGATTTATAAAGATAAAATAAATGAATTTCAAAGATTAACCAAACTAGAGTTATTTGAAATATTTCCTTTCACACTTTCTAATTTAAGTAAATTTAATTTCATTAGTTTTAACGCTAAAAATTATCCCAACAAATAGCAAATGTTATTACCACAAGAAGTACCCGGAATTGTTAATGACACAGCAAAGAGAAAATGAAAAAACCAAAATACTTTTCTTATTACGAAGGAAGGTAATGATACTAGAACTAGTTGCCTACGTGGCACTAGATATTTATATAAATTGCCCATGTGGCTAGCTCATTAAGGGCATTTATGTAATTGACAAGTATGATGTTGGCTCTAGAAAACCAAGGCATCCCCTACCGATGTCTATAAATAAGGAGTCCTTGGGCAAAATCTAGGTCCAATTCTTTCCTAATTTACACTCAATCCAAGGCATTTTGTCCACTTTCTGTCTCTAATATTCACACATATCATTTGGCATTGTCTTTGGGAATTCGATAAAAAACTCGTGTTTTCCCTCTATTTTCAACTTGATTTCTCTATTTTTTGGTGAACTATTTTAATTCTCATAATTTTTTACACTTTTTACCGATCAAACTTCCAAAAAGATAAAGAACCATGCTGCAACTTGTCTTCCTAACAATAAGGAGGCCGAGAGAGACAATCAGTTGCACCTTCTAATTGAAACTAATAGTTAGCATGATTCTGAAGCCTCTCTAATTATGCATTAGGGATAAGAGAATGTATTCTAGTATATTTCATATCATTTTTTATCATTCCAAGCTTTTGCACCTTCTGCCCAAAGGAATCCACTAAAGCAGCCACAAAATGAGCAAGAACATCTTGGTCACTGCCCTGGCAAGCAACCTCAAATCGCCATGACCAGTACTGAGCTAAGGCACAAAATCATCCAGTCCCAATCTCTGGACAAACCTGAGCAATCACAGACTATTACAAGCAAGCCAAGGAGGCCCACAATTCATGAGTGACCAGGTAATCAAATGAGATCATAATCATTGGAAAGGATAGTCGTCTTCCCAGGTATTTCTAAACAACTCGACAAGAACAACCTAGAGCAAAAAAATCAAGAAATCTTAAAGAAAAATAGCCTGGTAACTCATGCTTCTTTGTTTTCTTAAGTAGAAGAGGATCCATTCAAAATCTCTATCAAAAAATGGAGCCCCTGCATCCCTAGTTCAAGAAGTCAGACTTGGATAAGTACAAAAGCGATTCTGCTGCTTCAAATCACATCTTCTATGTGGTGGCAATAATGAACTTGTATGGTAATACTGACACCATCAAATGTAAGCTCTCTGCCACTACACTTAAAGGCTCAGCTCAAAAATGGTTCCATGAGCTGCCAGTCAACTCGATACCTTCGTTCTACAACCCGACCAAGGCTTTTCTAAGCCATTATTGCAGCCTTGCAAAAGGAAACTTCATATCTAATGAATATCAGATAGAAGTTTGATGAAACATAGCCAATATGTGATGTTAAAAATATGGATGTGAAAATTATGATTGCTGGTTTCTATAGTGGAGTTAGGCCAGGAGCCTTCAATGCCGGACTAGCCAAAAAGATACCTTTCACATTCTTAGAATTAGTGGAAAGAGCATCTAACCACATTTGAGAAAAAGAGTCCAATAGAATCAAGAAGAAGCTCTAGGAGCCAAAGAAGGATATCTTTAAAAAGATAGAACTGGTTTGAACACTTCTTCCTCCAAGAAATCTAAAATTTCTGATTGTTTGGCTATTTTAATTGACGACCCCTTGCTAAGAAAGTCACATATCTGAACAACAATGTTGGGGATAGGCCACCCCAAACCAAGATCTTTCTGAACATGAACTTTAACCCTCTGAACATATTGAGGAAGGAAATTTTATACCAAGTCCAACACGTCAGAATTTTAGAGCCTCCTCATCTAATATAGACTGGTCCAAAGAGGGACAAGTCAAAGTATTATGCCTTTTATAGTGGCATGGCCATGATACTAGGGTGTGTAATCACCTTCAAATTGGAATTGAAAAAGCCATACAAGATGGCCATCTCCAACAGTTTATTCAATGAGGAGTTTCTGAATTCTGAATGAATGATTTGTAGTGAGACAACAGAGGTCCGCCATGACAGTATCCTCCTCGGTAACAAAATCAACATCATAATATCTCCCTTAACAAGAACCTCAGAATAATATATTCTTGCTAGGGTAATCAATACAATCACTAGGGGACTAGCCACTCGGGACTCGAGCAATACCAGAAAAAGTATGCTCAGAATGTTCCTGAAGGTGAGGACTGAGACAAAAAGGCTCAAGTCATTTATGAGCCTTGGATATACTTTAGAGAATCCTACTCCCAGTCGCATGTCAAATAATGATCCCATGGTGATTCATGTTCAAGTTGGTGGTTCCGAAATGCACCGGGTCTTTATGGACACAAGTAATTCAACTGACATAATTTTATAGAATGCTTGCAAGAAAATGCACATGGATCACTCCTTGATCAAGTCTTTCTAAACCCTTCTAGTTGGATTCACTGGAGATTCAGTCAATGTTGGAGGGGCAAATTACACTACTTCTGACCCTCAGAACTCTCCCAAAGCATTGGGTCAAAATGATTAACTTCGTTATCGTGTGAAGGGATAGTTATACAATATGATCCTAGAGTGACCAACTCAGTATACTTATAGGATCCTGCCCACAATTTTACCCACATCGGTATTAAATTCATGTTAAGGGACGGGTCTAAAGGAACAGTTATTGGAAATCAACAGGAGGCTTAGACTTGCAACTTGATGTCCCTCCGATCACAAACTCAAACAATGTCTATGGCAAATAAGGCTTATTTGGAGACATTTGATGCCGAGCCCTCTAGTTTAGAGGCACCTGAGCTTCTTATGATTCCTAATCCCAAGGGAAAAGAAAAGGTAAAGTTAGAGCCTAAGGATGATGTCCTAATTAAGGAAGTCGCCATTGATCTGAACCTCCTGGATCGAAAAATAAAACTTGTGCCATCCTTCCAACTGAACATAATGGACTTTTGATTCAATCATTTTACGAGTACATGGACTTTGCTTAGACTGTGGAGATATGCCTTGCATTTCTTAAGCAATCATTGAGGACAAACTGGGCATTAATTCAGATAGAGGCTGAGGTAAACAAACTCCTTCTGGCTAGGATCATTAAAGAAGTTTTTGATCCAATCTAGCTTTGTAATGAAGAATCCTGTACTTGTGACAAAACCTGACTCTACTTGATAAATGTGTCAAGATTTTACTGATTTAAATGAAATCTGTCCCAAGGACAGTTACCTTTTGCCTCGTAGTAATATCGTGGTTGATTCCTCTGTAGGCTATCAAATTTTACATTTCTTAGATGTTTTCAAAGGGAATCACCAAATATAAATGGCAAAGAAAGATGAAGAAAACAACTTCTTCATCATTGATCAAGGCACATATTGCTATCTGACATGCCGTTTGGATTAAAAATGCTAAGGCAACGTACCAAAGGGTGGTCAACAAAGTTTTAAAGCCTCAAAGAGGCCAAAATATGGAAGTCACTATGGATATATGGTTTTCAAAAGAAAATTTTATGAGGAAACAATAGAAGATCTGAAAGAAACCTTTGACATCTTGAGATCTATCAAAATAAGACTAAACCCTAAAAAATGTATTTTTGAAGTTCCCTAAGAAAAGTTTTTGGGCTTCATTGTGTCATACCGAGGCAATTGAGGCAAACCCTAAAAAAGTCAAAGCAATAATTGATATGAATCCTCCAACATCAATGAAAGAGGTTCAGAGGTTAATAGAAAGAATGGCTGCCCTGAACCGCTTCTTATCTAAGTCAACCAAAAAGGTGCTTCCATTCTATCATATCATAAAAATTTCCAATGGATCGAGAAGGCTCAAAAAGCTTTTGAGGAACTTAAAGAGTATCTTGGGAATATTCTGAAGCTGGTTTCATCTTAAAATTTGAACCACTCTACCTATATCTGTCCATTTTGGATGATGCAGTTAGTTTGATTCTGGTCAGAGAGATAGAAAATGGGAATTAGTTTTCCACCTATTTCATAAGAAAAATGCTTCGGGAATCTGAAAAGAACTATTCCTTTACGAAAAGGCAGCATTTTCCTTAATCACATCAGCTTGGAAGGTGAGGCCGTACTTTCAAGGATACAAGATAACTTTGTTAACTCATTTTTCCTTGCAAAATATCTAACAAAACTAGATGTCTCATTGTTGTCGGATGTTGAAGTGGTCAGTGGAGCTCTTCAAATTTGGCATCGAGTTTAATCCAAGAATGACCATCAAGGCGCAGTTCCTTTTAGATTTCTTAATGGAAACTTAGGGTAGTATAAGTAGGAGTTAGTAATGTCTCTTGAATCTACCAAAGCAATCAAACCAAAAAGGATCCTATTTGGGAATTAGATGCTGATAAAGCCTTATGCGAGTTTAGATCAAGAGTCGGAATCATCATCTGGATCCCTGAAGGAGATTATTTCACTCGTGCACTCATATTTGATTTTCAAGTGACTAATAATGAAGCTAAATATGAGGCATTCATATATGGGATGTGCATAGTTCAAAAGATGGGGGCTCATTCTCTAAGAATCCATAATAACTCCCAGATGGTGGTTAATCAAAGTTTGGAAAATTTTGAAGCAAGAAGGGTCATACTTAAGAAATATTTGGACGAAGTGAGAAAATAGGAAGCCCAATTTAGGAAGGTAAAGCTTATAACACAGTAAGGTGCTGAGAGCCAAAAATACTCAAGTTGATGTGCTATCAAAATTAACGTCAACCATTTATTATCATCTTACCAAAGAGTTCCTCGTTAAATTTCAAGTAGCTAGATCAATTGATCCAGTTGAAATGATAATGGATATTGATGAGGACCTCGGATGGGTGGACCCAATAATGCAATATTTAGCTAATGATACATTCCCTACCAATCAAGTTGAAGCCCGAAGAATCAAGTACCAAGCTACAAAATATGTGACAGTTCAAGGGGTCTAATACAAAAATTCTTATCTTTGTCCTTGTTGAGATGTCTTCAGCTATCCAAGGCAAAGTATATGCTGAGGGAAATCCATAAGGGCATTTGTAGAAGCCATGTGGGGCCTAGGAGCTTGGCAAGAAAATTATTACTGGCAAACTTTGCATTCCGATGACGATAACCTAGTTCAAACCTATCATAAGTATTAGATTCACGTGCCCATACCTCGGTGTCCTGATTTAGATATGGTCTCATGCACATTCAAAGTCCATGGCCGTTTGCTCAATTGGGAATTGACTTACTGGGCCCTTGCCCAAAGATCTAAGAAAAATAGAATTCTTGGTAGTGGCGATTGATTATTTTACTAAGTGGATTGAAGTTGAGCCGCTGGAATCTATAATTGAGAAGTCCATTGAGAAATTTTTCTTTAAAGCATCATATGTAGATTCAGAATTCCTTTAGTGCTGGTCCCAGATAATGATAAGTAGTTCGAAAGGGAACCTTTTGCCAGTTTTTGTGCCGGTCTGGGAATAAAATACCGCTCAACTTTGAAAGCTCATCTGAAGGTGATAACTCTAGAAAATTAGGTTATATGTACCCTAAACTTGAAGGTTTGGCTACCAGTTTTGAGCATTTTTAGTGTATTCGTGTGTGTTTTTATCTATTTTGCATTCATGTGTTAGAATGTGGTAATATGTGTTTATTAAGTATTTTAGTACTTATTTAGGTCTTGATTAGCATATTTTATTTGGTTCTTGTGTATAGAAAGACTTATGTCGTGTCTTTGACTTAACTTTATTGGGAGTTAAGTTTTTGTTCGTCTTTGTTTGTCATTCATTTTTTGGGCTATTTTGTGAGAATTTTATTTATTTATTTATGTATTATTTAAAGTGTTTATCATAGATAATAATTTTCTCCTATGTGTTAGGGTCACGTAAAAAAAACGGCGCATTAATCGGATTTCGGATAAAGATTTTTGAAGCAAAACTGTGAAGTGCTGCATTTTAGAAGTTTCAATCCAGATCGCAATCTGGAGACAGTTGGAGCAAAAATGACTTAGTTTGGGGCTAATTTTTGCTGCACTATTACCCCATGACCCTATAGTATTTATATCCCTTTTAAGCATCATTTGAGGCATAGAAGACCCATTAGAAAGCTAGCAATTTTCTTTCTTTTTCCTCTCCATTTGGGATGGGTTTTCTTAGATTGGAGTAGATTAGGACTTCTCTTTCTTGTAGATTTCAAATCCAAGCTAAAGATTGAAACTTTTTAGTAACTCTTATTGTAAGTTCTTTTTTATGTTAAAACTCCTTTAGTCAAGCTATAATTTCATGTTCCTTTAGTTAATTAGTTTAATTTCTTTAATCTAATTGCTTCCTTTATTTATTTTCTTAGAGTAATTGTTAGATTAGTTTATGGGCTTTCTTTAAAAATGCTTTTTTTAGTGATAATTTGTAGTTTATATTGGTTAACTAGGATAGATTAGTTAATGGGTTTTTCATGTAATTGCTTTGTTTACTTGCTTTCCTTGTTTAATTGGTAGATTAGATAATGGGTTTTCCTTAGTTGTGCTTTTTTAATGTTAATTTGTAGTTTAGGCTAGTTAATTGCTTTCTAAAAGTACTTTCTTTTTACATGCTTTCATATAATAGTTTATGGGCTTTCATTAATTATGATTTCTTAGTGGTAATTAGTAGTCTAGATTGGTTAATTGCTTCTATAAGTTATTTTTTCCTTTTAATTGCATTTTGAAAAATGACTTCTTTTTACATACTTCCATTTTACTTAGCTTTCTTAAACATGTTGTCTTAGTGTTAGTCTTTAATTTAATGCAATAGATAATCTTTAAATTGCTTTCTTAGTTCTTTAGTTCTGGTTTTAGTTTAATCTCTTCTCTTAATCAATCGCTTCAACTTGTAATCTAACCAAATAATCGGTAATTATCGACCAATCCTTATGGGTACGAACCCTACTTCCCTTTGCTACTAGTTGACAACCGTATACTTGGGAGATGTCACCTAGTTAGTAGTAGGATTTAGGTGTTTTATAAATTTATAACTAGGTGTGTAAGGCAATCAAGTTTTTGGCGCCGTTGCCAGGGATTGGTTTTCGGTAATATTGTATAATTTGGTGGGCAGATCAGATTGAACCCTTTTGTTTTCTTGTATAGTTGTTTTACCCATTTGAAAAACCGGAAAGATTTTCATTTTGTAATTGTGTTAATATTTTCAAAATTCCAAAAAGATTTTCTTTGTGATGGATGATTTAGACTAACTAGTAGTCTAAACTTTCTCTAATTTTCTTATTTGTGTTGTTTTAGATCGTTTTCTTGTTTTTATTTGTGTTGTTGATTGTTCAAGAACATGCAAGGACCAAATTGGAATGATTCATACCAAGGAGATTACTATTTTTATGGTAATGGAGGTATGCCTAATGAGCATGATTCTTGTTATGGTTACTCTCCTTTCCCCTTAGATTATCAAGTGGGATGGTCTAGCCATCAATACGCTTATAAGAGCCACCAAAATTATCAAATGGGATGTCTAGCCATCCATATCCTTATGAGAACTATCAAGAAAATTCCTACTCTTTCCCTCCATCACAAGAGCCTTCATATGATCAAAAGGAGTCATATTTCCTTCACCAAACAACTCAAGAAAGTGAAGACGTAAGAAGGATGGACAAGTGGATGCAAATTCAAGAATTTTGAGAAGAAATAGCCCAACTTCTAGACGAAGGGCTCAATTTTGAGAAATTATGGCCAAAGAATGAGAAAAACTTGCTCAACTTCAAAAATGAAATAGATAGACTCCGTGAAGAACAAGATACATCCAACAATCGGTTACAAGACCAACTTGCCGAGATTCAAGGAATAGCAAATGGTGAAGAACAATGTATTCCAACACCTCCACCAATGGGTGAAGAACCGGTTCAAGAAGAATAAATTGAAAATGTCTTGCAAGAAACCAGTTTTCAAGAGCCTTATGAAGTTGAAGTTACAACAACCGAGACACTCAACGCTTATGTAGAGAAATCACCAACTTTTCCTTTGCATGAATGTGCGTTCCCGATTACAATAAAAAAGGTTTTATTTGCGGTGTTCGTGCAGAAAGGGCCGGTTCTTAGAGGAGTAGAAGAAGAAGGATACATTCTAAAGGGGGCCAAGGAGGCACAACCTACATATGCTGAAGTTCATTTCCTTGGGAACTTCGAAGGACCTAAGCATTGGTGCAAATTCACCAAGGATTACAATATCCTTGGGAAGCCTCCTTGGTATTGAGGGAGTAGTTCTTTCATTTTTGCTTTATCATGCTTTCTTTATTTTACTTGCTTTAGTTTAAATACCTCGTTGGTAATAAAGGCTTGTAGCCTTGTGCTTAATTTAGTTGTGTTGTGTTATTGGCAAATGATTTATTGGAATCTCTTGGTCCAATATGGTTGTAATGAGAATGGTGATGACAATACATGACTTGTTGTGATTTGTGAATGATGTACATGATTTATTGATTGAACTTGGACTTGGTTTTGTCTTTTGATTATGGATATTCTAGTTGTTGATACACTTCATGTGCTAAATAGTTGAGCTTGTTTTGTGGGAATCATATGAATACTCGATTTGGTTAAGAGTAGTCTTTGTGATTGAATGTCTTTCTGAAGCCGATTATGTGCGAAACTAAGTTTGAGGGGATGAGTTGGGCATTTAGATAACCTTTTCATTGGGTTAAACCTTGTTACCTTTATATGTGCTTTTCTTTTCTTTAAATTGTTTGAACCTCGTAAAGCCCCGAGGACCCTTCCTTAGTAGTGATTATAATAATCATAATTGCTTGTTGAAGAAAAATCAATTTTTAGGACTCATGTTTAATTGAAAATTGCATTTATATGATTTACTTGACATTTGCTCATTGCTTAGCCTAGCCTTGATAAATGTTATGCTCAATGTTGGTGAAGTCCATAATTAAAGGGTAGAACTCTTGATTGCATTCATATTCACTTAGTTAATATGTTGTTCATCTTCTATTTTAGCTTTTTGATTGTCCAAGTGTAATTCAAAATCATTTCCTAGTCTTTTGTTTTTATGCTTTCTAGTAGTATTATTATGTGTTTGTTCTATTTTGGGTGAGCAAGAGAATGAGTTGTACTCATTACTTGAATAAAATGACAAGTTTGGGGGTGTTATTTACTTGTGTTGGAATGGTTTCTTTTTGTGAATGTAAATATTTGTGTGGTGAATTTTGGATGAAAAATTGATTGATTACGGTACTCGATGATGACAAATGACTAACAATATCATATGATTTACTTATTTAAACTAAGGCATTCCGCGAATTTTGGTGTGTTTAGTTCTTTTGCGACAAAAGAATTTCAAAAGCCATGTATTACTATGTTCAAAAAGTAAGGCATTCACATTTTTATAGTAGTTCATTTGAAACATTATTTTTTACCAAATCAATAGTATTACTTTGTTTGGTCAATTCATCTTTTAGAAAAAAAATTAGTTTAAATGGAATAGAAGTGATTTAGGTCATTTTATGTGTTTGCATAAGGAGTTTTCTTCTAACCTATGGGTGATTAGTTTGAATATAATCTTAAGTACATTTTACTCCCCTTCCTTGGTTTAGGGCAGTGTAAAAACAAAAAGAAAACAAAAAAACTTTGCTTTCAGGAATAAGGCGAGTACGGGATTCCGACATGTACCCATGTTGTTTCTCCGAATTAAACCATTAGGAATTACATTTTAGTATACCAACAAGTTGAGGACAAAATATTTGTAATACTCATCATTGATATCATACTACTCACTCCTTGATAGAGAAATATTCTCCCAATTGTGTGACATGTGCATATTAGGTAGACTCCTAATGATCTTCTATTTCCATGTAGCCTTGTCAAGATGGTTGAAAAATGTTGTAATCCTTCTGATTTGAGAAAAACTATGTTTTAGATGAATGGAACTTGTTTTTCAAAAACCTTTTTGATGATGGTTAATACTTGGTTATTTGAAACCTTTTGCTGGCATTTGAACTTGTTTCCTTTAGAAAAATTGAAAAACTTGGAATGACTGGTTAAAATAGTTCAATTGTCATATGGTATTTAAGTCCTTTGAGAGCTCTCCTAATTATTCAAAGTACATCCATTATTCACCTTTTGTGTTGTCATCTTGGTGGTGTCTAATGTGTTGTGTCTTGTGTCGTATGTTTTGCATTGTTCATTTTTGTTTTTGTTGTTTTTTATTTTGCTCAGGATGAGCAAAATCTTAAGTTTGGGGGTGTGATAACTCTAGAAAACTAGAGTTATATGTACCCTAAACTTGAAGGTTTGACTACTAGTTTCGAGCATTTTTAGTGTTTTCGTGTGTGTTTTTGTTTATTTTGCATTCACGTGTTAGCATGTGGTACTATGCATTTATTAAGTATTTTAGTACTTATTTAGGTCTTAATTAGCATATTTTATTTGGTTCTTGTGTATAGAGTTGTGTCGTGTCTTTGACATAATTTCGTTGGGAATTAAGTTTTTGTTCATCTTTGTTTGTCATTCATTTTTTGGACTATTTTCTGAGAATTTTATTTATATATTTAGGTATTATTTAAGAGTTCATTATAGATAATAATATTATCCTATGTGATAGGGTCACTGCAAAAAAACGGCGCATCAATCGAACGTCGGATGAAGATTTTTGAAACAAAACCGTGAAGTGTTGCATTTCAAAAGTTTCAATCCAGATCATGATCTGGAGACGGCTGGAGCAAAAATGACTTTGTTTGGGGCTAATTTTTGCTGCACTATTACCCCATGACCCTACATTCTTTATACACCTTTTAAGCATCATTTGAGAGACATAGAAGACCCATTAGAAAGCTAGTAGAAGTAGGCTAGATTATAGATTAATTTTTTTCCTTTTTCCTCCTCATTTGGGGAGGGTTTTCTTAGATTAGAGTAGATTAGGGCTTCTCTTTCTTGTAGATTTCAAATCCAAGCTAAAGATTGAAACTTTTTAGTTGTAAGTTCTTTGTTTATTAAAACTCCTTTAGTCAAGCTATAATTTCATGTTCCTGTAGTTAATTAGTTTAATTTCTTTAATCTAATTGCTTCCTTTATTTGTTTTCTTAGAGTAATTGTTAGATTAGCTTATGGGCTTTCTTTAAAAATGCTTTTTTTAGTGATAATTTGTAGTTTAGATTGGTTAATTAGGATAGATTATTTAATGGAATTTTCATGTAATTGCTTTCTTTATGTGCTTTCCTAGTTTAATTGGTCGATTAGATAATGGATTTTCCTTAGTTGTGCTTTTTTAATGTTAATTTGTAGTTTAGGCTAGTTAATAGCTTTCTAAAAGTGGTAGCTTTCTTTTTATATGTTTTCATAGGATAGTTTATGGGCTTTCATTAATTATGATTTCTTAGTGATAATTAGTAGTCTAGATTAGTTAATTGCTTCTTTAAGTTATTTTTCCCTTTTAGTTGCTTTCTAAAAAATGACTTCTTTTTACATGCTTCCATTTTACTTGCTTTCTTAAACATGCTTTCTTAGTGTTAGTCTTTACCTGAATGCAATAGATAGTCTTTAAATTGCTTTCTTAGTTCTTTAGTTCTAGTTTTAGTTAAATCTCTTCTCTTAATCAATCACTTCAAATTGTAATTTAGCCAAATAATTGGTAATTATCGACCAATGCTTGTGGGTACGATCCCTACTTCCGTTTGCTACTTGTTGACAACAGTATACTTGCGGGTTGCCACCTAGTTAGTAGTAGGATTTAGGTGTTTTATAAATTTATAACTAGGCAAACTAAGTTATACAATATAGCTCTTTTGATGGGATAGAAGACTTGGTCAAAATGAACTAACAAGGAATTTGGGTGGAAGGGTTACCAAGTGTTCTTTGGGCATATTGAACCATGTCTAGGATAGCTAATGGAAACACACTCTTCATTATCCTGTATGGCTCTGAGATAGTTATCCCAGCTAAGATCGGCTCACCCTCAACTTGGACAGCTTTACATGATGCTAAACAAAATAATGGAGCCTTAATAATGAATCTGGACCTACTAGAAGAGTGAAAGCTTCATGCTTCCATTCGAGAAGCAAAGTATAAATAACTAATGATGAAACATTATAACTCCAGGGTTAGACATCATTATCCAAAGTGGGGAGACCTGGTTCTCAAGAAGAACGAGACTAGCAAACTTGAAGGAACTGAGAAACTGGACCCTAACTGGGAGGGCCCTTACAGAGTGGTAAAGGCTCATAAAGTAGGCTATTATAAGCTTGTTAGCATGAACAAGGCTTTTTAAAATGAGAGAGAGATAGAAAGAGATAGTCTTCCTGAAGCCCACTGATGTGCTCAAGTAACAAAGGATCAGGCTCTGAAAAAGCAAAGAAAATGAAGAAAAAAAAAAGAGAATTTGAAGGGCTGAAACCTATTAGGTTCCCACTTAAATTAAAGAAAGCTACCCTAAGGCCCACTGATATGCTCAAGTGACCAAGGATCAGGTTAAAAAAAAAAGCAAAGGAAATGAAAAAAAAAAAAAAAAGACAACTAGAAGGGCTGAGGCTTTGTAGGTCCCTCTTTAAGATATAAAGAGCCACCCTGAAACCTGCAGATATGCTTAAGTGGCAAAGGATCAAATTCGGAAAAAGCAAAGAAAATGAAAAGAGTAAGAGAATTAGAATGGCTGAGGCCTAGTGGTCCCCCCTTAAGATATAAAGAGCCACCTTGAAGCCCACTGATATGGTTAAGTGGCAAATGATCAAGTTTAGAAAAAGAAAAGAAAATAAAAAGAGTAAGAGAATTATAAGTGTTGAGGCCTAGTGGTCCCTCCTTAAAATAAAAAGAGTTGCCCTAATGCCCGCTGATATACTCAAGTACTATGCAAGGATCAGGTTCAGAAAAAAACAATCAAATGATTAAAAAAAAGGAAGAAACGAAGAGATTTTCAGGCCTTATTTTATGATACAGATCTCCAGGCCTTATTTTATGATGCAATTCTATGTTGGGGATCTTTAAACCTCTAAAAGAAAGTCCAAGATGTACATTTAAAGTTGTTGCTTAATTGAAGGTACAGAATGAGGTATTACCGCCTGGATCTCATGAGTAAGCTATGAGAGATAAGGAAGCAAGGATTTAAATAAGCAAGATATGACATAAATTTCAAAGTCGAAGGATGACAAGAGATGAAAACATTGAAGAACATTCATTCATTCAATTCAAATTTTTTTCAAAATTCCCTAAAGAGCTTATTATAAGAAGGCTTAATCATGATAAGCAGCAATAGCAAGAAGCCTTAAGAATTCTCCATGGCGGATTTAGTTTTGGCTTCCGGCTGTTGAAGGGTCTCTTCTGAAGGACCACTTGCTTTAGTAGGTACAAGTACAGGGATAAGGGCTTAAAAGGGGCCCTGAATTGGTCTTCCAGGTCTCTGAGCTTCTTGATGTCCACCTTTAGGTCATATGGAGTGCATTTATACAAGTTGGGGTTTTGAACAAAACAATCCAAAGCAATAGTGAACCCCATGATGTACGAATTCTTGGCAAACTCCCTAATCCCATTAGTGGCTTCAGCTAATTTAAGAAACTCATTTTGACCTAGGATCCTCAATTTGACCTCACAAGATGCAAATTTGGTATCGATTTCAGCAAAAGCCTTAGTTTGGCTTTAGCAACTTGAACCTTGGTGTCTTCAATGGCCTTGGCAAGTTTCTTTTCAATCTCACGAAAATCATTTTCCAGGTTGCCCTTTCTTGTTGGACCTTATGCATTCCATTCTTCCGTTCCTTCATTTCAACAGCCCATTCATCATATCTTGCTGTTGTTACTTTTTGACATTCAATGTCATGTGCCTGAATAGCCTCCTTGATTAGAACTTTGATCTGAATATTGCTCTCAAACTTGTGATATATCTTAATCTCACTTCAGCTGCATGCCTCCTACCTTATAGTACATGCAGGCAACAAGGAATATAAGGAGATTGTACTAAGAAAAAACACAAGTCTAACAAAAACATAATAAAGTTACTATAAGAAGGGAACTTACATTCATGGAAGAAACATGGAGCTCGTCAAGCCTTTCTTAGAGAGTGAGGCTCTTCGCATATTCCTTGTCTCGGGGTAGGACCTTTGCGTACCCCATTTCCCGAGCCAACTAAGCATATTGAGCTCAATCGTTGATATCTAGATTGGGGTAAGAGTTTGGATAAATATTAAGTAGGTAATCTGATTCACAAACAAGCAATAAATTAAGCCTTAATAACCCTAATTAATATTTACACACGCTCGTAAGGATATGAGGTGAGTTTATAGATCGGGTGAGTAAGAATCTTCCCACAAGGACTATTGGACAACTACTAGGGTTCACAAGCCTAGTTAGACAAACTAATTGTAAGATTTTGTTCTACCTAACTAAAGTAGTTATTCTAATCACTAAGAAAATAAGAACAATCACCAAAACTAATTAAAATTAAAGAAAGCAATAAAATTATAGAAAACAAACTTAAATTAATGAACCAGAAAAGTAAACGTGAGAATATTAAATTAAAACTACATAATTGAGATAAGAACTGGAGTTAAATTGAATTTAAATGAAGAAAATAAACTCAATAATATAGCCAGAACAAGAATTAATGAAACTTGAAGTCTTGACAAGAAGAGAAAACCCTAATGTAATGATTTTTCTAATCTAATGTCTAACTAATGACTACTACGTATGTTCAACTCCTTATACAATGGGTTATTTATAGGGGATATATTAGGATTTAGTCCCCTTAGATGATAGAAATACAATAAAACTCGAAAGGGAGTCCACTTCGATAAAAACAGCTGCCAAAATAACAATTTATGCTGAAACTTGCTGCAACATGCGCACATACACATGGAAACTTGGGCATGTACGTGAGAATGAGCTATTGAAATTTCTGTTTTTTCTTCTCACTGGAATTTGCGCGCATGCACAGGCTTTGGGTCGCGCATGTGCACAACTCTACACTCTATTTTAATTTCAACCTCAATTTTGACCTTGATGATAGAGTTTGGAAAAATACAAGACATAAAAGTTGTGGCTCTTCTTCTTAACTTTCCAACCCATCTTGAATCAACTCAATCAGAGCTTGGACAAGAAAGTTATGCTCAAAATACCAAATAGTGTCCAAATTCATTCCTTGCCGGTGTACCTTTTTCATCCTTGTGATTTTTTTACAACTTTTTGATCATTTTGACTCCTTTTTCATTCAAGACCTACACAAATTAAAAATAAAATAATTAAGCTCATAATTAACTCAATTATTGCTTGCATCACATAAAAACTGAGGTAAATGGGACATAAAATATACTATATTTATGAGCTTATCAGTAAGGCCTGAACTTGGTACTGCTTTAAGTTAAGGTGCTAGGAAAGGACCCTACTACTCAAGCAACCCAGGGCAGGTCTTACTGACCAGAGAACCAGTGGTAGCTTGCTCCTCTTCTACAGTAGGCTTCTTCTCACTTGAGCAAAGACGCTACTATTTTATGCTTAGATTCTGGGAAATACAAAATGCAGTCATCTAAGCCCAAAGGTAGGGTCTCTCATCTCGGGAAATAATGTATGATAATGAGGGGCTTCTTGCTTAGCGTCTCTCAAGCCGTCTTGAACCACTGTGTTTGGCTGAGATGCTAGGTCTAGCTCCCGAGCTACTGGGTCTAGCTCCAGCTACTGCTGCTACTACAACCACTTTAGCTTACTCTTGTGGCAACACCTCAGTGTCTGGGCTAAATCCAGGATCAGTAATAATCAAGGCCCAGGTTCTCTTTCGAGTAGCTTGGGCAGGAATAGAGGCAACAAGGCTGCTAATAGTAATTGGGTGGACAGTTGTAGTGTCATAAATCAATTAGGATAGATACCGACTCGACATCCACAACAGGGGTCAGGGTAATATTGGCCACAATCACCATAGCAGGTACCTCGATACGCTCATGGCAACAAAGGTGACAGCAGCCTCTAAGGTGAGAAGTGGAGTTAGTTTGAGTATGGCAGTGGCCTGAGGAGCTGGGATCGAAGCGCTGAAACTATCCAAAAAGGCACCAAGTCCTTGAGTACAACAAACATGCAGGAGTTAGGTCAAATTGTTTGAGTATGAACAAAAAGAAAGAAAGTAACCAAGGCAAACAAAAAACCTTTTATATAGTCAAATTCATTGAGTACACCTACACCCATGAATAGGTTGGCCCAGGCGAATATGTTATTACTCAGCTTAACATTTTGACCCCAGTAGTTTACTCAAAGGATAGTACTTATTAACTTCTTAGCCTCATCCAAGTTAGAAGGAGCAACGTTTCGAGCTATGATGGACTCTTTGGTTTGGTTCCATGTCCTCGAGGCATGGATGGGTTTAAGTATCTAGCTTAAAAGAACCCTTTCTTCCATTCATGGATGACTGAAGAGTTTCTGAGGACAATTTGCCAACCAGAGGTTCGAGGTGATAAATATAAAAAAAAATCGTTATTTGGGTTTAGCTTCAACATCATCCTAAATATGTCTAAGGAAATTGGGATTTGGTATAATTTACATAATACACAGAAGCCTACTACTATGCGGATCCCATTTGGCATTAATTAAAAGACATTAATGTCCCAGAAATAAAAAATTTGTCAAAAAATTTGTGGAACGGGAAATTGAAGGCCTGCTTGAAGCTAGTCCTCATAAATTGTCATGTATCGGAGAGAAGTATGATGACCTCGGTCCTCGCGTCTGAGAAGTCTAAAGTGAACCTCCTAAGGGAATTGATAAACATCCTTGAGCAGTCAAATCTCGTCAGGGGCAAGGGTGTTTTGAAAATCGCAAGTGGAAGATTAGCATAATCATTTGCAAATAGACAAGGTTCAAGGGTTGCATTTCCTAGAAAAAGTAGGGAGATAGCAATAAGCAAGGAGGAATCATTGGGATTCAAGAAAAAATCAATGGGGTCTCTAGGGCTCGTGAGTAGTGGTATCACGCTAATGAAAGATGAAGGAGTAAACATACCAGAGTTGGATCCAACCATTTGTGTGTATGAATTAAAGATGAGGAGGAAAAGTTTAAAGCATTTTTGGAAAGGTAAAGTGCGAATTCTCTGAAGTGTAAACTTTCTGAAGTTCTGAGTAAGAGTAATGAGAATTAAGGCAGGAAGAATGTAGAACAAAAGAAATAATGATTAAAAAGTAGCAATTGAAGGAAGAGAAAAAATGAGGGAGCTTTGCAGGCAAAAAAAAAAGAAAGGGGAACTTGTGGAGAGGAAACTTGACTGGAGGATTTGTAGAACATGTGGGATTGCAGAAAGGCTTTAGGGAGAAAAGATGAAGAGATGGTGGAAGGCAAAGTAGGCCAAAGGCAAAACCAGGAAAAATTTCTAAGTTAGGGCATTTGTATCCAGTGAACTTGGGCCGATGGGCCATTGAGGTATAGTGAAATTCGAGGAAAAATGTGCTCCATGGGCCAACTTAAGTGCTTGATATGGGTATGCCTGGGTTTGTTGCAAAATGGAAAAGTTATTGAGGCACAATAGCATTTAATGCGAGCACAACAATCAAGGAGCTTTTTACAATTATCAAGTAAAATAATCATGAGAAGTGTTCGAAGGACAACTATCTTACTGTTACATATATAAAGAAACTGACACATGCAAAAGTTGTTGGCACTTATGAAAAGACCAACTGGAGTTTGAAGTTTGGGAGTAGGGGTTCTAAATGCCTCCAGCTTTGCACCTCAGAGCATGAGGCCCAAATGAGTTAAAGCCTCTGATTGGGGACTCCTAGTGCAAAGAGCCTTTGATCAGGACTCCAACTTCAAAGAGCCCAAATCAGGGATAAGGGTATCAATAGGTCGTGTTGAATCCCTATCGTGTCAAATTTTTGTCGGGTTTGTGTTAGAAAAAATAACCCCAGACATGACCCATTAAACATTCATGTTGTGTCATGTCATGACCCGTTTATTAACGGGTTGACCCAACCCGACTCATTTACCTGTTAACACTTTTACACTAATACAAAAATTTCTTAGTTTAACCCGAATAATATGATAACCCACAATTAACCCCTAACCTAATGACCCGAATGACACGATATGCCATTAAAAGATGTATTATTGTGTCAGATTTTCATAAATGCCCCAACTAAGTTCAGGTTACCCAATATCTACAGGCTAAACGGATTGCGCCGGGTTACCTGATAAGATAACGGGTTATCAGGTTAACCCGTGGGTTTACACGACATAGTCCATTTAACTTCAGGTCCTTAATAGGTCAACCTGATAGTAACCTAATTAAATTCAGATCATGTTTAGACCTGTTAATTTCATGTCGTGTTCGTATCGTATTGTCTTGTCGTGTCATGTCGTGTCATGTCCTAAATTGCCACCCATAATTAAGGACTTCACGTGTAAAACAACTTGGATTGGAGACTCCAGAGATGAATGTCAATCCAGTTTTGAGGCTAAGAGACGAATGTCAATCCAATTCTGAGGCTAAGCTCAACCTCTAATCTGGATTGAAGGGATTATTCATAATACTAGAACTAGTTGCCTACGTGGCACTGGATATTTATATAAATTGCTCACGTGGTAAGTTCATTAAGGGTATTTATATAATTGACCATTATACTAAATTGGCTCTAGACAACCGAGACACCCCCACTAATGGCTATAAATAGGGGGTCATTGGGCAAAATCTAAATCCAATTCATTCCTTAATTACACTCAATCCAATGTATTTTGTCTACTTTCTCTTTCTAACATTTTCACCCACATTAGGGGAGTTGGCCATCAAGCACTTTGCTTGGTGTGTGAGGATGAAAATTTGAATCCCCTTACATTTTTAGGATAGAGGTTAGGTTCTTTAGCCCTTGATCTGGTTGGGCCTCTCATTCCTATTAGAAATAGATAGATAGGAGTAGGTTAAATTGTTACAATTTGGAAGGAAAAAAAATAAAAAGCTAGTAGGAAAGGGGTCATTTGTTCATTTCATTGCTTTTTTATGTGACAATAACATCTCAGATATATAAATATAGGGAAATTCTACGGTCCCTTTTAGGGAACCATTCCCTTGTCCTTTGAATGCTTGTACAGTACAACATCATGTACTTTAAAAGTTTGTACTGTACAAACTTTTAAAACTAAGGGAATGATTCCCTAAAAGGAACTATAGAATTTCCCAAAAATATAATAAAGTCGAACACACATTCTCTTTCCAATTCTCTTTCCCATCCTATGTGACACAATTTAGTTGGAACGTGATTCACACTCGCTCTCTCAACCCTTCCACAAATTTTTCTCACACACATCATCCTAGAATTCTCTTTCATGTAGCTCAAAGTTGCTATCTTTCTTTTCAAGTTTAATATTTTTATCTTCAATCCTATCCAATCTTTTATATCTTTCCAATTTTGAAAATCCTTCCTCTCTCTCCCTCGTCATCTTTTTTTTTTTTCCAATTTCAGAAAAAATATTCCTGTTTTCTCTTCCCTCATCTTTTATCTCTATCTCTCCTCGTCTACATTTTTTCCTTCTAATTTTTGAATTTTTTTTATTGGAAAAAATACTATTTATGGGACCATTTGCTTGTGATACTTTTTCCACTATTAATGGTTTTTCTTTTCCTTAAAATTAGACAATAAAATCTATTAAGAACTCAACAAGAATCCGGACATTCATTTATTATCTATTATCTACCTCCTTTTTGCGTAATTATATTTTTTATATATTTGAAATTCAATTTTTATGAAAATTTTATAAACTTTATCCTTATCAAATAGAGATGTCATTATCTTCTACGTACATTTTTTTGTATTTATATTGTATATGAATCGTGAATTTGCAAAGCCATCGCTCTTCCCTATCTCAACTAATACATTTGAGACCTTGCAGCATAATAGGTAAAATTTGTAGCTTTTGGCTTGATCGAGAGTTTGTAGCTTTATGTGTGTATGTTATCGTCAATTTATGTATTTGGCAATTAAGTAATACAAATTTTGATTGCATAATTGCCTCTATTGTGATTTTTGTGAGAGCTAATCGTTACCCGTGATATTTCAAAATTTTTGATTCCTTGAGTTACCTAATTTGGGTGTGGTCAGATATGATTATTAACATGTATGTTTTTATTGTTCATTTGATTAGATTTATTATAATTCTCTTTCAATGTAAATATCAGTTATTAAAATACGTTTAGTTATTAATTTTGCATGTCTTGAATGTACGCTGTATTTGTTTCTTAGGTTGTTTCATATTGATTTATTTTGTAGTGTCATTGACAGACTCTAAATTGTATTTAAAGAATTCAATTGAAGGATTTTGCCACATTTGCGAAGAAGATTTTGGCAAACAAAATCGTAGTTGAACATGGGTTATTCTTGAAAATGATCACTGTACTATTAGTAAGGATTGTGTGAGTGTGAAGCATGTGAAGTTGTTGTGTAATTTTTTTAACTGTGACATTTAGGACCCCTTTGCTGTCAACCATCTTATTCTTAGATAAAAAGTTGAATGGGAAAATATATATCTTTCTTGATACTAGAATAAAAGAATTTTATAATGGCCTTTTTTTTTTTTTTTTTTTTTGGTAGTCCAAGTAATAAATTTGTAGCTTTTTATTTTCTTTGATAAGTTTGAAATTTAGTTACAATATTTGCATCTTGAAGTAGTTGATGAATAGCCGAAAAGAAATCATGGGTTTAATTGTAGGAAGCTTAGTTTGGGTGCAGAGAAAGAACGAGACATGCGGGTTTTTGGGTGGGTTTCTGCTTTGAAGGTAAACTATTGTGGCTCCTTTTGGAAATAAAGCATTTCTCAAGTTAGACTAAATTTTCATGAATCTCCATGTAAAGAGGATACGGGACGCAATTTGGTAATGCCCTTTTAGATCATTAGCAAAAGAAAGAAATAAAAGTGCATCTAACATCCCATCCCCACTTGGCAGTTTTATTTTGTGTGATCTCGATTGAGTAATTTTCATAAATAAATAAAATATTTTATTATTATATCCTATTTCATCATGAAAGTTATCCTTTGTCAAAATTTAATATCTTCTATCATGTGAAAATCTATTGTCCATCATCCATGAGTATACGTCAAATCAATTTTACACTAACTTTATCAATTTTTTTACTTTATATATTTAAAGATTAAGAAAGTTCAAATAAAAATGTAAACCAAGTTTATTTATTTTATACTATATGCCTCAAATATTAAATATTAAACAAGTATATTTATTTTGAGGATATGAACCAACAAAACTATTTATTTAAAAATTATGAATTAAGGTTAAAATTAATTTACCCAATAAATTAATGAATTTTAAATCATCAAAATTTTCAATCAAAAGACGTACTAATTTCTTTCTGTTCTGTTCGATTTTGGGTCAAACCAAAATCCACACGGCTTAATTTTCCCCAGTCCGTATAAATCAGCCCATTCCCCCACCACCCAAAATAAACGGTCCTGTAAAATCGAAACAAAACCAAATACTCAAAATCCCCCTTTTCTCGTCTTCAGTTCTCTATTGCAGTTAAATCTTTAGGGTTTCACACAAAATTATTTTCAACGATTGAATTCTCAAGATATATATACACGGTAAATTAGTAGCAATAGATTCGTTAGATTATTTATATATATTCAGTTCGATTTTGAGGTTAAAATTAGTTGAAGAATAATGGGCAGAAGAAATCGATCTACTTCTTCTTCATCATTGGGCGAATATTCTGGTTCAGCTGGGGAGTACTCGCATCGCAAATCGAACAAGGAAGATGTAATTAAGGAGAAGAGAAGCAGGCACGATAGCGATGAGGATGATAATCGGAGGAATGAAGATAGCGAAAGGATTGGGAATGGGCGGGAGGATGACGATAAATTGCGCCGCAGAAGCGATGACAATGGTGGGGGCAGGGAGAGGGATATGGATGTTAGGATGGAGAGCCAGAGACGAAGAAGTGAGCACTTGCGGGAGCAGGAGAGGGATGATGACAGTGAAGTAGAACCTGATGGGAATAGTAGGAGGGAATTTGAGGATAGATACAGAAGTTGGGATGAGGATAGGCTGAAGGTGATGGTGATTTGAAAAGCCGGAGGAAGGGGAAGGAAGATAGTGATTTGAAGGATGATAGGAGGAGGCAAAGTAGTAGGAAAAGGAGTGAGGGCGATGGGCGTGAGGATAAGAGGCATAGGAGGGGTGAACGTGACAAGGATGGATACAGAAGTAGGGAGGATAGGTATGGGGGAACTGATCATGATGGGAAAGAACAGAGGAGGGATCGGGAAAGATGGAGGAGAAGAGAAGGTAGAGACAAAGATGGCAGGAGAAGGGATGATCACAGAAAGGAGGAGGATAGGAATTTTAAGGACAGAGAGGTAGATGATGTTTGGAAGGGAAATGAACAACCGAGGGCAGTGGTTCAAAAGGAAGAGAACTTGGGAAGAAGTGGTGGAGTTTACATTCCGCCATTTAAGTTGGCCAGAATGATGAAAGAAGTGCAGGATAAGAGTAGCTTAGAGTATCAAAGGATGACTTGGGATGCCCTTAGGAAGAGTATTAATGGGTCCATCCCTAGTTAATAAGGTTAATGCTACAAATATTAAAAATATAATACCGGAGCTATTTGCTGAAAATTTGATTCGTGGGAGAGGTTTATTTTGCCGTTCTTGTATGAAGTCTCAGATGGCATCCCCGGGATTTACTGATGTCTTTGCTGCATTGGTTGCTGTTGCCAATACAAAATTTCCTGAAGTTGGCGAGCTGTTACTGAAAAGGATAATCTTACAGCTGCAAAGAGCTTATAAACGTAATGACAAGGTATTAGCGAGCTCGTTTGCCCCTATTTATTTTCTTTGTCATTGGTTATTGTTTATCAATTTCACTTTGTCACTGTTTGTTTTTACAGCCTCAATTGTTGGCAGCAGTTAAGTTTATAGCCCATCTGGTGAACCAGCAGGTAGTTCATGAGCTAATTGCCTTGGAGCTTCTGACAATCCTCCTAGAAAACCCTACAGATGATAGTGTGGAGGTCGCGGTTGGTTTTGTGACAGAATGTGGCTCCATGCTACAAGACCTCTGTCCTAGAGGATTGCATGGTGAGTGTGATGCCCTTCTACTTTTGTACTACTGAGATTTCAATAGTTTTGTTGCCTTAAATAAATACCGATGTAGCTTATAATTGAAATAGAATTTCACTTTCTGTAAATAGCCATATGTTTGTAATTTATTACTCTTTGAAAGAGAAGAAAAATCTTTGATTTGACCTCTAAGCAGCCAGAGTAGTTAAAAGTAGTAAAAATAATTTTTAAAAAAAAGCAGCTGAATCTTCTGCGTTTTAAGGAAGTTGTTTGATCATTACGATCAACCTCTCCTTCAATGACAATATTTGTTTGAAAATTTCTGATGTGTAGTCTTCTGGTTGCATTATATTGTGAAATATCACACATAATCTAATCCTTCTATTGGTTGGACATACATCTCTGACTAAAGTTGTAAATCTAAAATCTAGTTGTTCTGAATTAGATAGGGGATTAAAAATGGTTGCTTTGAATTTCAATTCTGACTATGGTGTTAATGACGACATTACTGATATTGTTTTTTATTAGTCCATACACTATGTTATCAAGAGTATTTTAAGAATCCAGAGTATTGACAGAGCAACTTGACCTAAATATTTTCCAAAACTAGTCCACCCGAGTTGTTTGTTAGCATAAGATTTTTTTCCTTTTTAATAGCTCACATGTGCTTGATGTGGTAAATACATTGAAGAGTTACTTACCAACATGAATTTTCCATCTCTCAACCTAGCTATGTAATTTATTCTGGAATATCATGTACTTGTACCTCTGAATTCTACTGGGTGGATGAAGTTTCTCTATGTACTGTTCCGTGGCTTGTAACTTTTTCATTTTACTGCAAGAGAGTGAATTAGACTGGTGACTCATCTGCTCATCTTCTGATTGAACCATTATTTCTCTTTCTCTTTTCCCTTTTCAGTATCTGTTGTTTGCCAAAACTGTGCAGCCTGTGCTTTCGGGCGTGGTCAAATTAGGTTCTACTTTTATGACTTGAGCTTCTCTAAAAAGGAAAATAGAAACTTTTTTATCTGGTAGAATATTATAATAAAAAAAAAAAGATGTTTTGATTTCTTTCTATCTCATCCAAGCATCATTTGGTAACATAGATTTGCTTTGGTTGGACTAACCAATTTGTTATCTCTCTCTGGATATCTGTCTATCCATCTTTCAATCTAATTATCTGTATATCTGTTAGACATCACTGATATAGTTTCATGTTTATATTTTTCATTTCTGAATGGAAGCACTGGTATGACATTTTTAATTGACAAATCTGATTGTGGTTTTTTGTTCAAACAGGCATCTTTGAGCGGTTTCGTGGAATTCTTCATGAAGGAGAAATAGATAAGCGTGTTCAATTCTTGATTGAAGGCCTCTTTGCATTGAGAAAAGCAAAGTTTCAGGTGCAAATCTCAAGTGCCTAGAATACTTTTGGGGGTTTTCCTCCCCTTCCCTTTTGCTGTTCATTTAGTTAGACTGAGCATCAATGAAGCAGGACATTGAATAGGTTATGAAATGTTCTGTGTAGGGGTATTCGGCTGTGCGCCCAGAATTGGACCTTGTGGAGCAGGAAGACCAATTAACTCATGAAATTTCACTCTCAGATCAAATTGACCCTGAGATTGCCTTAGGTTGTAATGTTGACTTTTAACTTTCTCTACCTTTATCACGTCTCTACAATTTTGACTGAGTTTCTTTTTTTTTTCTTTTTCTTTCTTTGGTTTCCTCCTTTTCTGATAATCTGTGTTTAGATATTTTCAAGCCTGATCCCAATTTCTTGGAGAATGAGAAGAAATATGAAGAACTGAAGAAGACAATACTAGGTGAAGAGTCTGAGGATGAAGCTGATTCTGGTGTGGGCTCAGAGGAATCTGATGAAGAGGAATCTGACGAAGAGGAAGAACAAGAGATGCAAATAAAAGATGAGACAGAGACAAATTTGGTTAACCTTCGAAGAACTATATACTTGACAATCATGTCTAGTGTTGATTTTGAGGAAGCTGGTCATATCAAAAGCTGCTGAAAATCAAACTCGAGCCTGGTCAGGAGGTATGTATAACATTTTCTAGCTTTATGCTTGCTAAGGTTCTTTCACTCTGCATGGTTTCATTTTACAAGTATTACAGGTGCCACTTAAATGGGTATGAGAATTTTGGAATTTCCTATGGGCAAAGTAGAGATATAGCCCTGCGAAGGCATTCTTCTCGGTATTGGTGATATTACAAGAACGGGAGGAATTTGAAGATTTGTTTCGTTTGAAAGCCATAGCATTTTCTAAAATTTCTGACACTAGAAACTAGTAAATTGATTAAAATCGTGATGCAACTAAATGCTTACACCTGTTTTTGGTCAAGGCTAACATTGGATAACTCATTTAATTTCCGTCAATCAGGATTCATAATTATGGAATGTTAGATATGTTCTTATGCTTTCTAAAATTGAGCTCATGTTGACAAAATAATGATAACTCGTATTGCACTATTACATATTAATATCATTCTGTTCTTACTGAGACGTGTATTTACTTGCACTGAACATGAAACTAGACAGAAGGGGGATACCATGCACATATTATCTACGGATGCAAATAAAAGCTGTAAATGCCAAATGTAACTTCCACACATCATCTAGGGACTCAATTTTTGTGAGTAGACTCTCTTGTTTCTTGCTACAACCTTCTGGCATTTGAATTTCTTGTTTTAATGCAGGAACATCTTAATTCTATACTTCTGGTGGTTCTTTGATGCTGGAGCATCATAATTTATTAGTGCTAGTTGTTCTAAAATAATGGAGTGCTTGCGGCTATGCTAAGTGCTGCAGTAATTTCTTTCAAATGCTGTTTGGAAGTTACACGTGCTAGGAATGTGCTTCATTAGTAATTTTTGGTGTTCCTCACTCTAGGGCAAAAGGGTTTAGAACTAGTAGATCAAAAACAGAATGTATGGAATTTAAGTTTAACAAAGGTGCATGTATGAATGTAATAGGAGTTAGTATCGGAGATCAAGAGATACCCATAGATGTCTCTTAGTGAAAATTTTAAATATTTAAGATCAATTATTTAGAGTAATGTGGGTATAGATCGACATGTTACACATCAGATACAAGTGGGATGAACTAAATGGAGAATGGCATTGGGAATATTATGTGACCGCAAAATTCCTTTACGACTTAAGGGTAAATTCTATAGAACGGCAATTAGGCCAGCGATGCTCTATGGGTCTGAGTGTTGGGCAGTGAATCACACACATGAGCAAAAGATGAGAGTAGCAGAAATGCGAATGTTAAGATGGATGTGTGGGTACACTAGGATGGACAAGATACGGAATGAGCATATTCGTGAGAAGATTAGAGTAGCATTTTGTGATGAGAAGATTAGAGAAACACGCTTAAGGTGGTTAGGTCATGTGTTAAGACGACCAGTAGAAGCGCCTGTCAGGCGAGTAGATTTTAGAGAGAGTAGTCAACATAAGAGGGGTAGAGGAAGACTGAAAAAGACTTGGTGGGTAACTTGTAGGAAAGATATAGCCCAAATCTAGGAATTGAGGAGGATATGATCCATGACAGAGAGCAATGGCGTAGCAGGATTCATATAGCCGATCCTACTTAGTGAGATTAAGGCTTGGTTTGTTTATTGTATTACTTATATCTAATTTCGGCTCTTTTGGCTTTTCATAGCCTAAAAGCTATTATTGTACATAATTATTGTGATTTGTCTTCATCCGTCCACCCAATCTGTGCTAATTTATGGACTTCTGTACTACATTTCTGTACCATGCTTCTTGCCTTGGTTTTGGTGAGTATTAAGTGGGTTTTTTGTGGTGAACTTTCTAGATACTTCTGCCTGCTTGTTGCATGGAGAGCCTGGCACTATTTGACCTTTATGAACTGTATATTGTGCTAGGAGAGGGAAAACAGCTCATGGCTTTTGAAATTGGGAAAGTTTAGAACTCGCTGGTAGTGATGATAAGTGATCTTTATCAGGTTGAGCTCTTTCCTTAGAGATTAGCCACAGAGAATATGACAAGATTTTATGATAGAGAATTGGGCCATTAAGTGAGAGAGGAGTACGAAGTATGGGGAGGGATAAAGGTAGTAAAAATGAAGAGGAAGCATTCTATTAGGTCTCTATCTGTCCCAATGCTAATTCCACATTTTCCTTTATTGGTTGTTCAAAATTTGGCATTACCAAACATGATAAAGTGCTGTGTACAAATTTCCAATCTTTATCCTTTCACTTGTCATGTATTACATATTGTTGGGGCTTGGGAGATTAACTCTGCATCAACACCTTTTTGTTTGCTTTTAATGTGTGGCATATCCACTCCAAACATTTGAAGAGAATTCCTCCTGCCTTTTGTGCCCTTCTTGAGCAATGTAACTAATTTACATGACAACTGCTCATGCATGATTACTCTAACCTTTGACTCAATGGTAATACTCAGACGTGGGTAAAATTGGAAAGCAAAAATCAATTGATCACAGTTTTTTCACTGTGCAATATAAGTTGGAATCAATAAATGTGACAAAAGAACTGAGGCATGATGCGGTATCTGTTTTTTTTTTTTGTGTCCTTGCCTGACATGCCAGAAACTAGTGCTAATGTTGGACTTCTGTAGATGATTTCTACTTGTACCAATCTAGTGTGTGTTAATCTTGGTGGATGTTTGCTTTTGTTCATTAAAGCTTGTGGCCTGGTTATGGTCTGCGGGTGATTGGTGGTGCGGATTGAGGTCAAAGTACTTGTCTACCTGTCAAATAAATGAGCTGTTTTTTTGAGCAACATAGTGAGGAAAAGCTTATTCTTAATATGTGTAATATATACTTGGCAGTAATTATCCTTCCATTGAGCACTTCTAGTGTGTACAGGAATTTTCTTCAGCTCCTAAATTGCGCTTTGAGACATTTTAATTCTTATGTGCCTGCTAATGTTTTGTTATATCATCAGTTAGCCCCAATAGCTAATGCTACAGTAGGAATTGGATAATAAATTATGCATGTGAATTGCATGGGCCATGAACCGGAGGATCTTCGTGACTTGTAGGCTTCTAAAAGTATTCTTAATCTTTCTCTACTTCAGAGAATTGAGAGGATAAATGCCATGGGATGAATCCTATAAGAAGAAACATGTACTAGGATTTACCAGCTTTCAAAAGATAGTCAATGAGCCTATCTACAATGCATAATTAGCTTCTTACACATTTCTGTTTTATTGGTGTCCAGATGGAGTTGTGTATTATGTTGTTGGAATGCTGCAGCCAGGAGAGGACTTACCTGCGATACTATGGACTTCTTGGCCAGCGGTTTTGCATGATCAACAAGGTTCATCAGGAAAACTTTGAAACATGTTTTGTTCAACAGTACTCTATGATCCATCGACTTGAGACGAATAAACTGCGTAATGTGGCCAAATTTTTTGCCCACTTGCTTGGCACTGATGCTTTACCTTGGCATGTATTGTCTTATATACGACTTACAGAAGAGGACACAACATCTTCTTCCCGTATTTTCATCAAGATTCTCTTCCAGGTAATTGAGTTGTTTTTTTTTTATTATTTTTTTTTTTTTTTTTTGTGCTTGTGTATGTGTGTGTGTGTAACTTTTTCCTTGTATGTGTGAATGGTTCTAATGAATATCTTTTCATGAAATGACGTTGCATACACCTATTACTGTGTAATTTGTCTTTCCTAGTATTCTTTTTCTCTGACTTGGGACATATGGTTGTTACTTGTTACAATTCTACCCATCAAAATGTCTGTAAATATTTTTGTTGGTAAAAGCAGATTATACTCCTGTCCATCACCTTTTTTATCCGATTGTGTTGTTGCCTTTTATCTTTCTGTTTTGGTGGGGGGGATTGGAGTTGTGAGGAATTTGCTATGATTTCTCATCATAAGTTAGTTGTTTCCTATTATTTTTAAGCCTCTAAAATTTCCTCCTTTTTATTACAGGAATTGTCTGAGCACCTCGGTATCCGCTTGCTGAATGAACGGCTAAATGACCCTACAATGCAAGAGTCCTTCGAGTCAATTTTTCCCAAGGATAATCCAAAAAATACAAGTAGATGCATGGTTTTCTATCAACTTTTTCACTTCAATTGGTCTAGGTGGAATTACTGAAAATCTGCGAGACTATCTGAAGAACATGCCACGTCTGATCATGCAACAACAAAAGCCTATTTCTGAATCTGATGAATCCGGTAGTTCTAGTTCTGAGGATTCACATTCATCTAAATCTGAGTCACTGTCAAGTTCGGATGAAAGTGAAAGTGACAGCGGACATGATGATAAACGCAGGAAGCGTAGAAGGAGAGAATGAGAGATGCTTGTCATTAGTTATCAGAAGTTATAGCCTCTTTTACAAATCGTGTTGTAAGTATTGCATCCTGTGTAATGTATTAAAATTCCAGTTAAGTATAGAAACTACAAGTTTGTTCTACCTTTTTTCTTCTTGGTTCGTTTGGGGTTTCACCAGGAGGTGTGAGGTTCAAATTCAGTTGGTGCTAGGTTAACGATACTAGTGTATTGTCTTGGACCTACTGTTGTGATGAGGCCAGTTCTTGTCCTCTTTTTTAACCTTTCGTGGAACAGATCTTTTACTTCTCTAGGCAAGAAAGAAATCTTCTTTAATTTATTTATTTTCCCTCTAAATTGCCTTGTGGTATTCTATTTCATTTATTTACACCTGCTTTCACAAAACGCGGATTGAAGTCGGGTAGAGCATGTTAGCTTGTTGCCTTGTCCAGGTATCCTCTCATTTGAGCCAAGGCTCTACCTATGGGCAGCAACTCCTTGTGGTAGAAATTTTTAATGTGGGTTTTCACGTTTTTATTTCATCTCAATGAAATTACAGCTCTAAACTACCCAAAATTGTTCCACCATTTTTATTGATCATCATCCTGCCAGGCATAGTAACGAAGGGCAATACCAATCATAGATTGTTGTCTTTTGAAAACTAAAGTTTGACTCGACTATTTTCCATAAACATGGCAAACTAGTATTAATCTACTAAGCTTAGCATTCATTTTCTCGTAACTTTATGTGTGATAATATGAATATTATATTTACTGGCGGCTTTGAAGTGCTCTGTAAGTACGATGGTGTGTTTTCTCCTAACTTTGTATGTGATAATAACAAATCCAGGTACATTCCGTCCAAAATCACAGAGTATGTGAACAAATCCAGGTTCATTCCATCCAAAATCACAATTCGATAAATTCACCATTAGCGATTGCCCTGAAGCTTCATTCTCCACCATTTCGTTGTCACTCAAGCATTAGCGAGAAGGGTGAGGAGGGAGGAGGGCCCAAAGGGGTAGAAGAAAATGGTGTATGGGTGGTTAGGAGTGTTAATGGGTTGTGTCACGTCCTTATCTGGTCGGGTTTTTATCGAATTCGTGTCAGAAAATTTTTACCTGAACACGACCCATTAAGCATTTGTGTGCGTGTCATGACCTATTTATTAATGAGTTGACTCAACACGACCCATTAACCCGTTAAACTTTTTACACTAATACAAAAGTTACTTAGTTTACCCGAATGACACAATAACCCACAATTAACTCGTTGACCCGCATGACTATGACGATATACCATTAAAGGATGTATTATTGTGTTAAATTTTCATAAATGTCCCAATTAATTAATAGATCATTTGAGTTACCCGATATTTTAACGGGGTAAACGGGTCGTGTCAGGTTATTTAATAAGCTAATGGATTAGCGGGTCAACCCGTGGGGTGACACGACACAACCCATTTAACTTCAGGTCATTAACGAGTCGACCCGATAGTAGTCCAATTAAATTCGGATCATATTTAAACCTATTAATTTCGTATTGTATTCGTATCATATTATCTTATCGTGTCGTATCCAAAATTACCTTCCCTATAGGTGGTGTTTTGGAGTCAAAAGCATGGTGCAGGTGGGTGTTGATTACAAGGAGGGACTGGTGGTTTGAGTTTGTATGGGTTTTGGAGGAGACAATGAGGAAAGTTTGGAATGCTAAGCGGTAAGGGGTGAGAAAGAAGAGTGATATTGGTATTTTTATTTACACTCACGAGGATAAAATGGTCATCCCTTATAGTTGTTTATGTATAACATAGTTAAAGGTTAATAGTTCACGGGCCTTCACGGGCAAATCCTAATTGACAATTGTTTAAGGGAGGAGTATTTTGCAATCAACCCTTTATATTTTCTCTCTATGAATATTGGATAAGTATTTTTTCCATTTAAGGATAATTAGATACCTTAAAAATTAAATTTTGAAGGTATTTTGAAAAAGCAAAATCGTTCATAATTCGTAATATATTTTGTATAAATGTGTTACGAAAAATTAAATAATAATAATAATAAGAACGACGATAATGACAACGACAACGACGACAACAACATTTTACCGTTTAATTAAACAATTTTTGTTTTATCAAAATTTGAAATTTTTTACATATTGACTATTGGAATGGTGAGTGATGAGTATAAAAGTTACGGAGAAAAAGCAGAGAGAGAACACTTTGGTATTAATGAGAGTAAAGATGCAAGAATGAAACTAGAACCCCTTATTTAGAGATTTCGATGAGTGTCAGATTAATTTAGCAATCATGAAAAATATTTACCCTATCTAGGTGTTTTACATATTTACCCTTAATGAGTTGTATCACATAGGTTGTTCATACGATATTTAATGCCACGTAAGCAACCAGTTCTGGTATGATCAATAGTGCCCTCAAGCCGACACTGAGCTTTGGATCAAGATCGGCCTGACCAACCCCAGTCCTTGTTTCAGTTCGGTAGCTCGTAGTTGTCCGAGTTACCACTCTTGATCTAAGCTGAGATCATAACTTGTGTTTATTAGAGTCGGGGTTTTCGTAACTTCTAGATTTGAACTTGGAGTCCCCATTTTTGGAACTCTTGAGCCAAGCCTTGGGTTGCATTGGGCAGTCCCCATTAGCGCTAAACACCATTAGTCGGATGCCTGAGGACCAATCCTAGAGATTACATTCTTTTTTTGAGCAACACCTGGTCATTTGCTTTTATTTGTTACCCCCTGAATATTACACCGCCTATATCTGGCCCGTTAACTGAGTAACCGTCCCGAATGAACCTCCTAGTACTTGCCTTAACACAAGATCCACGACCCTTCACTTCCCTCTATATGAACACCCATACTTAAAGCAAAAAATCATTTTACACTTTTTCACTTTTTCCTTTGCCTTGTTTTCCCTTAACAAAATATGTTAACTCAATAATTTTGATTCGATTGACTCCCTGATTGACTTCTGGTTCGGATTAGTTCACTCTGTGAGATCCTTCAATTTGAAGGCGAAGAATCTTTTTCCTTGTCGTTTGTTAGAAGCTTTTTTCCCCCAATTTTATCCAATCACACCTGCAACCTTCAACCAAATTCAATGGTTTTGTGAAGTAACGACGGTACGTCCACTCCTTCCTTTTCTAGCATTCTTTCTTTTACTCCGACTCCTCAAACCCCTATTTATGACACAAGAGATCGGACGGATTACATCTAACGATACCAAAAATAATCAAGTTCAAACAAGAAACACATAGACATTACGTATGAAAACACGTGGTTATTTTCATCAATTTCCTTCATTTAAAGTTGGTTAAATAGGTCGGATTAATTATCAAGTAGCTCGGCACATGGTGTCCGGCAACAAGTAGTTCGACAAGAGTAGATCAATACATAAGTAAGTCAGTAGGTTGGTAGGTCAAACATGTATTCATGGTCCTATTATCATGGGTCCCATTACCCAAAATCTCTATAAATAGGGAACTTACCCGTCACTTGTAAACGGGCAATACAAAGCAATAACAAATCAATTTGGTTACAAATAATAAAAGTACACATTTTCTCTTCCCAACAAAAATTCTCTCTCACTCAAATTATTTCCACTCCCTTTATTTATTCTCTACAAATTATTTCTGATACGGAATAATTTTCGTATCGTCAATTGGCGCCGCATGTGAGAAAAACAAAAAAACACGGTCTTTTGCTATATTCTGGAATTTTTTCCATAACCCAAGAGAGAAATGCTCAATGATTTGTTGGAAATCAATTGAATAAGGATCTATTCGATTGCTTTTTTGGTCAAAACACGTGGATTGCTGAGATCATGCAAACACAATGTTGAGCAAGGCCTTGAAGCTTAAAATCCTTATTCGCTGCTGATACTCAAAGGAACAAGTTACTCATTTTTATAAATTCATGACCATGGAGGACGAATATGGCTCCGGATATAAAAATAAGAGCAGATCAGAACAGATTGGGACGCATGATGAGGCTCATGTTCATAACAAAATATCGTCATGTGAATCAAGAAAAAATTCCTTGGTGATCTTAGAAGATAAAGTCCAAACAAATGTGATAATCAAAGCTGAAGGCTTGAGCAAAACATGATTGGACTATCATCAAAAGCTAAGTTCATATACTTTAAATATTTTGCGTGAATTTTTCATGCCAACAATAAACTTCTTGCACGATAAAGATATTTGTCAAAATATGAGATCCGCCATGTGCACTATCAATTTACATGTTTTGTGAACTGAAAACAAAGGTGGCTGACCGGCCCTATGATCATTAATACTACTTGCATTGATGTAAAAATTAGAGACCTTAAAAGCCTTATTCTTTATAATTTGGAAATCGGAGTACATATCCTGTTTTGACTGTTTTGACCGAACAACTTTGTGCATATCAGGTTGTCTGAGAGTACCGAATGTATTTACCCAATTCAAAAGTAATCATTTTGTGTTTGTAAGGTTCAAATTCGACTTGAAGCAAAACAGCTACCATCGAATGACCTCCGATCGAAAGGCCAAAACAGCCGACTAACCTGATCCACGTCGATCAAGGTGATTGCCGAAAAAGACTCAATTTTATCTAACTTCATTGGCTCATTGAGCTCTAAGATATCCTCTGACTGAGCACGGAGGAGAGCTCTATCTTCGGCCGAAGCCGACCTACAGCTAGAAATGAGCTACGAAGAGTCGAACTAGATGCCAAGCTTGAACTTAATACTAAAGCTAAGCCACGCAAATCATCAAGCCAATAGGCCGAAGAGTATGAAGATGATCAGAACACTTTATATTACAGCCAAAAGCCCTTGATAAAGATTAAAGGAATACAAATCAGATCTCATGATTGCTGTTCAGCTCGTGATGTCCCCAACTCAAAGATACTTCAAGAGTTCTACAAATAGTTCAAAAGCAGTTTGTAATATCCCCCAAGCTCTTCCAACATGTTCGGAGTTTGAAACTAGCCAAATTTGATCAGTGTCCTTGTGTTGATCTCCTTAATGGTCGGCCAAATTATTGGCCTAGCTCAACTCCTGATATCCAATCAACTGATCAACATATAGATTGATTAGTTGATCAACCGATCAATATTTATAGAAGTCGATTGAGCATTGCTACCGATTTACTATTATCCGATCTCGATTGACAAATTTGGTGATTCTAATCGAATCTAAAAATTAGCCATCCGACTCAAAGGATGGTTGATCTGTAAATCAAAGTTGTTTGGCCTCTTTCGATCTCTGAACAGCTAATCAACTTATTAGATGATCGGTTATGGTCGGCGAACAAAGTAAGGTCGAACAGCTTCTAATTGATTTGATCCGAATTGTCGAGCGCTGATCAAGCTTATTGAATCAAGCTCCACTATGAAGTGGCACACTCAATAAAGTCCACTGACAATATGTGGAGCACTGAGATTGATTGTTGAGGTTCAAAGTTCAACCATTAAAATGAGAATCAGCTATTGCTGATTCCAGTATGAAGCCAAACTACAGGTTGGCTGGTATCAAAATTAATCTCAACTTTAATATCCGATTTCAATAAAGTCGAATCAATCCAAACAACGAAGCTGAGGTCGACTATTTTTGAAGTTCTGAAAGATGGATAAACTACTGATTGATCCATAAAGCAGAATGGTTATAAAACAGAAATCCATGATATCCAGCAGTAGGGACATCTCACGTGGAATGATGGACACTTTGTGGGTCTCATTAGTATGGATAACCACAAGGATTATGATTTCATGAAAGGGATGATCCTAGCTTCGCATGGTCAAAGCTCGGTCAGTAGAGGAACAAATTTCGAAAGAAATGATACAAGAGCTCAAATAAGGGTCAAGCTATTTCTTGACATCACAAAACTGGAGCTCAAAAAAATACAAATTCGTGCGTCATCAAAAAAGATCAGGACTTAATATCATCCATACAATCAAAGATGATGGTCCTAAATAGCTCAGCCGTTGCTCGGCATACAGGTCGATCTTAAAAAGCCTATCTTGTAGCCTAATAATGTGAATTAGTAACACACATAGCTTCTTACCTAGATTGTTCTAGAAGTGCTTACGTGGCAGCCTCATTAAGGGCAATTATGTAATTGAGCTTCGTGTGAGCTAGCATAGAGATAGCCTTAAGCCTCCTCGTGTAAATCTATAAATAGGGGACTTAAGTGCTACTAAAAAGGGGGACAATTCAGATATTAAAACAGATACTTGCAACTCGGATATTCCACTTTCTCTCTCCTCCTAGAATCCAATTCTAGCTTCATCAATTGGCGCCGTCTGTGGGAATCGACTGATTTCCATCACTTTCAATCAATTCTCAGTCATCTGAATTGTTTTCTTTATTTATTTGCTTTGAAGAGGATGAAGAACCGTGGAACACGACGAACTTCAAGCAAAGACGCTGAAACGAGTGATCAGCGCCTCGTAGTGCAAACCGATGAACTGGAAAACGTCGGTGCACCAACCAAGGCTCAGCAAAAGCAAAACGATGTTCTGAAGTACATTGTTGATCACTTCGAGTCTTTTCGAGCATTCGTGGAACAACGCGAGAGCAAAACTCCGTCCAAGCGCTCGAACCGAGTGGCCACTCAACAAGCTGAACAGAAGCGTGATCCCGGCCGACGACCTGGCAAAGAGCCGGTCGATGCCGTGAGCCCAGCCGATCTGTGACACAAATTAACAAAGTCAAGCTCAAATGATCAATCAGATGAGTCACATTCATCGACAAGCAAAAAATTACTGATGCGCGAGAGACTCGGTGCACACTCTTCAAGAAAATCAGGATCGCGAGGACCCTCCTCGGTTGTTTTAAAACAACTCGAGGAGCAGAACCTCGAAAACAAGATCCAAGAGATTTTGAAGACAGAACAATTTGCTGCTGAATACTCACAGAGATTGATAGAGATCCGTTCACAATCTCTATCAAAATTGAACCTCTTCCAACACAATTCAAGTTGCCGGACCTAGACCGCTACAAAGGAGAATCTGATCCGTCAGATCACCTACAACACGTGGTGGCAATCACTAGCCTGTATGGTTACAGCGACGCAACCCGATGCAAGTTGTTCGCAACGACTCTTCGAGGCCCGGCACAAAAATGGTTCCAGGAATTGCCGATGAACTCAATTGCTACTTTCCACGACTTGGCAAAGTCATTCCTGAGTCACTTCAGGAGTAAATCAATATTGCAGAAGGACACATCGCACTCTCATGAACATCCGGCAGAGGTCCGATGAGTCACTTAATAAATTTGTAAATCGCTTCAATGATGAGGTGGTCCAAATAAAAAATGTTGATGAAAGAATTCTGGTTGCTGCTTTCTGCAGCGGCATCCGACCAGGCGTCTTCAACGCCGAATTGGCTAAAAGAATGCCAAATTCCTATTCAGAGCTTCTATAAGAGACTAGATGTGTATAGCTTTGGAAGGTGTTCAACCTGACTAGCGAAAGGGAACTTTTATGTAGACACAATCTGAAAAAGTCCTAAAGACTCGGAACTCCTCTTTCTCAAAAAAGCTGAGAGTCGCAGACAGATTGAGTTATTCCAAGGCCACACCTATGGCGAACCGGGTGGTTTTCCCGAACAATAACATCGGGAACCGACCCCCGCGAATAAGGAGCCATCCCGACGCGGACTTCACACCTCTCAATGTGACGAGGAGAGAAATATTATATCAAGTCCAACACTTAGGTCTTCTAGAGCCACATCCTCGGATGGTTTCAGCCTCAGACAAAAGAGACCTGTCAAAGTACTGCACTTTCCATGGTCAACATGTCTCTGATACCGAGGCATGTGTCATTTGAAAGTTGAAATTGAGAAGGCCATCCAGGAAGGGCATTTGCAGCAGTTCATCTATCGAACTGCGGCAGAGTTCCAGAGGAACAGTGCCAACCACTAAGAAATCCGGCGCAACCTCGACCGCCACCTCGTCAACAGATCCGGGGCGGTGAGAACAGAAACAATCCAGCGGCTAATCAAGATGAACAAATCCGCGTAGCCGGGGTGATAAACACAATTGCCGGAGGCCCGATGACCGGGGACTCAAACAATGCCCGAAAAAAATATGCTAGGAACTTTCCTTCAGGAGAGGATCGGGAAAAATGACTGAAGCCATTTATGAGCCTCAGATACACCTCCAAAAACCCAGTCCCCAGCCGAATGCCACACAATGACCCCGTAGTAATTCACGTAAATGTGTCTGGGTATGAAATGCATCGCGTGTTCGTAGACACCGGAAGTTCGACGGACATAATCTTTTGGGATGCTTGGGTCAAAATGCATATGGATCATTCTTTGATAAAGCCTTTCAAGACTCCGTTGGTGGGCTTCACCGGAGACTCGGTCGTGCCAGAGGGACAAATAATGCTTCCACTGTGTCTTGGAACTCTCCCGAAGCACAGAATTGAGATGTCGTGTTCCACGGTTCGGTTATTGGCAGCCAACAAAAAGCCCGAGCCTGCTATATGATGTCTTTGCGGTCCCAATCGCAAATGATGTCCATTGCAGACAAGACTTACTTGGAAACCTTTGATGCCTCATCCACCTGGAATGGATTTGAAGTGCCCACGACGAGTCAGAAAGAGCGGGAAGAGACGGGGCAACCCCGGCTGGGGGCTACTGAGATCCCTGAACCTCCAGAGCATAAAGGAAAGGGCAAGGCAAAGATGGAGACCCAAGACGAGGTTCATATTGAGGAGATAGCTTTAGATCCGAGCCTCCCTGATCAAAAAATCAAGATCTGTGCTACTCTCCCAGCCGAGTTTAAGGCCCTTCTCTTCAGGCTTTTAGCCGAATACAAGGACTGACGTCATACGTGTTCGCCTGGACCGTTGAAGACATGCCCTGCGTCCCTCGGGATATAATTGAGCACAAACTTGGAGTGGACCCGACATACAAACCAGTGAAGCAGAAGAAGCGCCTCTTCGATCTAGAGCGCAGCTGAATAATAGAAGCCAAGGTGGACAAACTCTTAATAGCCAGATTGATTAGAGAAGTATTGTATCCCACATGGCTTTGTAATCCTGTCCTTGTAGCAAAACCAGACCCTTCTTGGCGAATGTGCCAAGATTTTACTGATCTAAATAAAGCTTGTCCAAAGGACAGTTATCCGTACCCCCGGATCGATACAGTAGTAGATTCATTTGTTGGATTTTACATTTTACATTTTTTAGATGCATTTAAAGGCTACCATCAAATATACATGGCTAGAGAAGATGAAGAGAAAACCTCTTTCATCACTGACCGAGGCACGTACTGCTACACTACGATGCCTTTCGGACTCAAAAATGCCGGAGCTACCTATCAGCGCCTCCTCAATTCGTAGCTTAAGACCTTCAAGTCCCAAATAGGAAGAAACATGGAGGTATATATTGATGACATGGTGGTTAAAAGTCGAACATACGAGGAAACCCTGAAAGATCTCAGGGAAACATTTGAGATGTTAAGATCCATCCAAATGAGGCTGAATCCCAAAAAATGTACATTTGGAGTCCCCTCGGGAAAATTCTTGGGATTTATTGTCTCTCACCGAAGAATCGAGGCAAACCCTGAAAAGGTGCAAGCCATAATTGATATGAGACTAACCAGTAGAATGGCTGCCCTACATGTACATAAGGAGGTTCAAAGACTAACCAGTAGAATGGCTGCCCTAAATCGATTCTTGTCCAAATCAGCAGAGAGAGGCTTACCATTCTTCCGAGTCATAAAGAAGACTGAGAGTTTTCAATGGACCGAAGAAGCTTTTAAAGCCTCTGAAAAGCTTAAAGAATATTTAGGTACCTTACCGAAACTCGCTTCTCCTCAGAAAGGCGAACCGCTATACCTGTATATCTCGATAGTTGCCAAACCAGCAGTTAGCTCGGTCCTATTGAGGCAAGACGAACAGGGTAACCAGTGCCCTGTATATTTTGTAAGTAAAGTGCTTCAAGGTCCAGAGAAGAACTACACTCCTATTGAAAAGGCCGCCTTCTCGTTGATGGTGTCAGCTCGGAAGCTGAGACCTTATTTTCATGGTCACAAAATAATAATTTTGACCAACCTTCCTTTGAAAAATATCTTGAACAAACCAGATGCTTCAGGTCGAATGCTAAAGTGGTCTGTAGAGCTGTTTGAGTTTGACATAGAATTCAAACCTCGGACAGCAATCAAAGCTCAGGCTCTCACCGATTTCATTGTAGAAAGCTGTGACATCGAAAAGGTTGATCTCATTCTGACAACCGATCCAGTAAAAGAGCAAAAAATGAGGAAAGACCTTGCATGGGAACTTCATGTTGACGGAGCTTCGTGTGAGTCCGGAGCCGGGGCAGGGATAATAATCCAATCTCCAGAAGGGGACTATCTCACTGAATGCCCTCAGATTCGGATTCAAGGCAACCAACAATGAAGCTGAGTATGAGGCCCTTATCTGTGGGATGGAAATGGCCCACCAGATGGGTGCCCGAACCTTAAAGATTCATTCTGATCCTCCCCTTGTTGTGAATCAAAGCCTAGGAAATTATGAGGCTCGAGGCGTGATTTTACAAAAGTACCTAGCCGAGGTCAAAAGTTGGATTGAAAAATTTTAAAAAGTAGACATCATCAAGATTGCCCGAACGAGAAATACGCACGCCGATGCTCTGTCAAAACTAGCCTCGGCAATATATTCGCATTTAACGAAAGAGATTTTGGTAGAACTGCGGGAACGAAGATCTGTTGACATCTCTGAAAGAATCTCTTGTATCCAACCGGACCTCGGTTGGATGGAACCCCTGATAAATTATTTGAATAATGAGAAGCTCCCCAAGGATCATGTCGAAGCTAGAAAGGTCAAATACCGAGCCACCAAGTATACACTTATTAACGGAATCTTATCACATAAAAAGGCATATTTGTGCCCCTTGCTAAGGTGCCTCACTCCATCCGACGCTAACTATATTCTACGCGAGGTACACGAGGACATATGCGGAAGTCATGTCGGTCCTCGAATTTTAGCTCGCAAAGTCTTGCTAACTGGGTACTACTGGCCAACCTTACATTCTGACGCAGATACTTTGGTTCGGGCGTGTCATCAGTGTCAAGTACATGCTCCGATACCACGAAGACCCGGCTTGGATATGGTTCCCATTTAGAGCCCGTGGCCGTTTGTTCAGCGGGGAATTGACATTTTGGGCCCACTTCCCCGAGGGATAGGCAAGCTTGAGTTTTTAGTAGTAGCGGTTGACTACTTCACTAAATGGATCGAGGCCGAGCCCCTGGCATCAATCTCGGGAAAAGCAATAGAGAAATTCTTTTGGAAAAGCATTGTCTGTCGATTCGGTATCCCTGCGGTACTTATTTCCGATAATGGAAAATAATTTGAAGGAAAACCTTTCAAGAGCTTCTGCGCTCAAAACCTCGGTATCATGCAGCGCTTCACCTCGGCCGCTCATCCTCAAGTAAACGAACAGACTGAAGTATGCAACTGAACCTTGGTGACAGGACTCAAGACTAGACTTGAAAGAGCCAATGGGCGCTTGGGTTGAAGAATTGCCCAGTGTCCTCTGGGCATACCGGACCACACCTCGAACGGCTAACGGAAATACTCCATTCAGTTTAACCTACGGGTCCGAAGCTGTTATCCCTGCCGAGATTGGGCTACCTTCGGCTCGAGTATCCTTCGGTGATTTGGAACTGAATGATGAGGCTATACGAGCTAACCTTGACTTACTTGAGGAAAAGAGGTTAGATGCATCCATCCGAGAAGCCAAGTACAAGCAAGTCATGGCTAAACACTACAACGCTAAAGTGAAGCATCGCTACCTTCGGCCCAGAGACTTGGTACTTCGGAAAAATGAAGCTAGCCGTGTAGAGGGGACTAAGAAGTTAGATCCGAACTGGGAAGGACCCTATCGCGTAAATAGAAGCTCACACCTCGGGCTATTACAAATTGGTTGACATGAAAGGTGATCCTATACCCAGAATGTGGAATATTGTAAATTTGAAAAAATATTATCAAGGAATATAATGAAAGTCCCTTCTCAAATGTCAGATGTTCCAGCTGCTCCGACTCTAAGAGTTTTGAATCCAGTTGAACAAAAAAGCAAATGATTGAGGGTCGAGGCTTAGCAGCCCCCCCAAGCAAAACAAAGCCGCGCCAATCCTCAGAGGTTCGGAGAAGGCACTGTCAGATGTTGCAGCTGCTCCGACTCTAAGAGTTTCGGATCCAGTTGAACAAAAAAGCAAATGATTGAGGGCCGAGGCTTAGCAGTCCCCCCTCAAGGGCCGAGGCTTAGTAGCCCCCCCAAGCAAAACAAAGCCGCGCCAACCCTCAGAGGTTCGGACAAGCTCAGAACAATTTTAAGCAGCCCCCGGGAGTTCGAAACAAAGTCCAATAAAAAAGCAACATTGGGAGCCAAGGCTGAACAGTTTCCCCGCAATTCGAATATCTTAGGTAGAAACTAAGCGACCCCCTTTATGTAAAATGAAATGGAAAAATTTCCGATCCGCAAAGGTTCTTGGGTGATCTGCTGAAGCAAAACCTTACTCTTGGGACTTTGAAAAGATTGACTCAAGTTAAATGACTAAGGCAAAAACAAGGAGCCAAATTTGGTCCTTTTCGCCTCAGCCCAGAAGGGTCAAAACAAAGCCTAAGCTCGAAATGAAAGCATTCCTTAGATAATTTTTTATGTTAGAATGCTTAAACATGGAAAGTTGTTTGCCTACTTATATCATAAAACTCTTGTTTTAAATGCAGGAAATAAAGAGATTGAAAAGCAAGTAAAAAGACAAGAACAAAGAACTTCGGCTCTTATAAGAAGACAAAGTTATCCGAACTTAACCATTTCATTTAAAAGGCCCTAACTATTACAGAAGAAGTTCCTAACTATTACAGAAGAGGTTCTAAACTACTACAGCAAAATTATGTCAGCGTGAGCATCAGAAGTAGAAAGCTCGACGTTGGAAGTGGAAGCCTGGTTCGTAGGATCGGCCTCGACTTCGGGGTTCGGACCCTCGATCATCAGAGTCACCCCAGAAGTTCCGGGAAACGGAGCAGGAGCTTTGAATTGGGCTTGAAGATCGTTGATGACCTCCTCGGTGACGGAAGCATCGTACGGTAGCCCCTCGTACAAAGCAGGGTTCTTCACTAAGTGGTCACAGGCCAGTGTGAACCCCATGGAGAAGACCTTCTTCGTAAATTCCCTTAGCATTTCATCTGCTTCGGCCTAGGCCACAAACTAATTCCTACCCTCGATCAGAAGCTCCACCTCCCGAGACGCCAGCTTTGCGTCGGCCAGCTGAGCTTCATCGTGAAGTTGAATAACCCTTTGCTCCAGATCCGCAACCTTTTTGTCTCGATCGCCAACATCCACTTCAAGGGTCTTCTTCTCCAGCTCAGATTGCCGAAGCTTGTCCCTCACCTCGGTCAGTTTGGCCTTTCACTCGTCATATTTTTTGCCCGCCTCGATACTGTTATGTGTTGCATTTCATTTCATTCACGTTCACGACTTCCTTCACTGCCTGAGTCACGCTGGACTTCGCATGGGCTAACTCTTGCTTTATAGAGTTAAAGGCAGTGGTGAAGTTGGCCTCCCGATCTGCGAGGGCGGGCAAAATTGTAATTGCAAAATTGTAATTGCCTGCAAGCAAAGGTAAAATGATTAGTTGTGTGAGTGGAAGTATGAGGTACCGAAGATTAAAAATTCACAAAGGGATAGATAGTCTTACGTTCATCAGGCCGACGTGAAGTTCGTCCAGCCTCTGTTGAGAGGTGAGCCTTTTGACATAGGCCACATCCCGAGACAAAGCCACCATTTTGGCCTGCTCCCGAGCCACCCTGGGCAATTAGGCCCGATCATTAACATCGATCGGCAGGGTGGGTCGGAAGTCAGAGCTCCCCGAGGTCGAAGGAACTGGCAGAGGGTCAACAGACAGCCGACCCCGGGGCACATCCTGTGACCCAGCAGATTTCCTCTCCTCCTCGGGAGTGTATTTCAATCTATCACCTGAAAAATCTAAGTGTTAACTCACAACACTGAAGAAAGGTTAAGGAATGGGAACAAATGAGGTCCAGTTGTACTTACCATATGAGGTGATGAGTTGTTTGGATAAGGGGGCGTTGCCCGAGCCAGTCCCCGGGGTCCGAACCCTCGCCACCGGAATATTGGACCTCGGGGGCGATGACGAGGAAGAGAGGGTCATTGCGGAAGGACCCTCCCTAAGGCCAGCAGCCTCCCTAGTCCTCTTCCTTGTAACCCGAATTGGCTCGGGTTCGGTGGGGCGGATAGCCAGAATAACTTCCCCGGCTTGTCTCTCCGGCGAACTGGCGTCCCCGGTTCGGTTCAGGGGTTCAGAGGTAGAAGGAGTGGCCTCGGCACTCCCTGATGGGATGTTGATGGTCGCAGAGGAGGATCCACTTGCTGATGAGGAGGGTTGGTTCGAGGTGCCCGCATCGGTCGCAGGTGTGGTGGACACCAGTCCCCTAAGGAATGCTCCGAGCTCTGCATAAGATGAGGACGGTCAGCACATAAAAAAATGAAATGAATGATAAATGAAATCAAAATGATGAGTGAAGTGAAAATGACCATGACCTTGTTGAGGGTCGTAATTTGGCAGGATGTCATGGGAAGGAAATAGTCCTGCCCAGGCCAGAATGTTGTTTGAAAGGATGGCCGGTTGGTTATTGAAGTTTATTCGGAGGTTCGACTCGACGAGCCTCCGGGCATGAAGGGAGTCCGGTGGAGAGGCATTCTTGGTTTTTAAATTTTCTTTTATAAGGTTCCATGGACCCCGGGGCATCGGAGGGTCGAGGTACCGGATGAAGAAAAATGACTTTTTCCAATCATGGATAGATGAAGGGTTACCCGAAGTGAGCTGTTTGCCCGCAACGGGGGGAGATGTAAAAAAATCCCTTTGTAGGGGATAATTTCAGCATCATCCTAAATGTGTCTAGAGAAAGAGGGATATCGTGTAATCTACTTAAGAATGTGAAGCCAGCGATGACCCGAAGTGCGTTCGGGGTCAGCTGGGAGTCTTATATGCTGATATCCCAGTGGTTTGAAAGGTTGACTAAGAGAGGGGCTATGTGGAGCCTCAGCCCCGCCTCAAGTTGTTCCTGGTAGACTGTTAGGTAACCAGGAGAAGGCAAATGGCCTCGGTCCTCGGGGGTCGGGAGCCTGATGTGCACGTTCTTGGGAAAACGTCACCGATCCCTAAGGATTTTGATATCCTCGGGGTCAAGGAAGTTCGATATGTTTTGGGTTTGAAGGTTAGGGTGGTCGTTTTGTGGAGGTTCAGAAAAGAGCGGATCAGGAGGAAAGTTTAATGGCACTGCTGATAAAGCGCTTGTTGAATTGGATTTAGCATCCTGTCAAGAAATAGACGGAGAAGGAGGTACCGGTGTGCTAATGAGAGAGGTGGGAGTGAACGTACCGGCCATAGTCTTCAGTTTTGAGAGCGTGTGGGAGTTTTAAGAAAGAACTCCTAGTGGTGTCCGGTGGTGGCGTAGAGTGGTTGTCGGAAACCGGCAACGGTGATAGGCGGACTGGGGTAAAGGAAGAGGAAATTATGTAAGTCTTGGATAGATGAGCGCAGAAAGGGAGAAGGAGAGAGTGTAAGTTTCTGGGAAAAATAGAGTAAAAAGGGATGAGATAAAGGTAAGTAAGAAGAAGAAAAGAGATTTGGGGGTGAATGAGGGTATAAATAGGAGAAGTTTCATCCAGAATGTTCTGTGTTTCTGGGGGAAAAAATTGATGGTTTCGAAATTAAAAAAGGCTTTAGGTGGGAAAGACGAGGCGTTTTGGCGTGAAAATTGAGATGTGGTCTGGCATTGCGGCGCGTAAAATGAGGTGTTTTGGCGTGAAAATCGAGACTTGGTCTGGCGTTACGGCGCGTAGTGCGAGGCATTCTGTAGTAAAATTGGAGCAAATAATGCAGAGCATTAAATGTGAAATTAGTGCATGGGGACTCAACGAAAACGTCACCCTTGAGAGTTAATGCTGCTAGTATGACCTCGGATCGGCAGAGGTTGCGAAATTGTTCCGAAGGCTTCATCTCGGATCGGAAATTCTTCCGAAGGCTTCACCTCGGATCGGTATAATACTCTTGCTTTTGGTCTTCGGTTGGGGACTGCGAACAGCCATTTTCTGCTCGATCCCTCTCCACTAGGCTCAGCACCAAACCGAGGGGACTAATGATAATGTGAATTAGTAACACACATAGCTTCTTACCTAGATTGTTCTAGAAGTGCTTACGTGGCAGCCTCATTAAGGGCAATTATGTAATTTAGCTTCGTGTGAGCTAGCATAGAGATAGCCTTAAGCCTACTCGTGTAAATCTATAAATAGGGGGCTTGAGTGCTACTAAAAAGGGGGACAATTCAGATATTAAAACAGATACTTGCAACTCAGATATTCCACTTTCTCTCTCCTCCTAGAATCCAATTCTAGCTTCATCATAGCCCGACAAGTGAACACGTATGCTCGACGAAAATGGGATCAATCAGCTCTCAGTTGATCTATGCCCCCTGGCTTAATGTCGATCATCACCTCTTATTTAAAAGGAACGTACAGAAAATCGCACATTTAGAAAAAAGAGCATTCCCTATTTTCAAGGCTAACATACCCCGAGCTCGAAGCTTGATCCTTCCGCCATCTACGAAATCACTCAATTCTTTGATTTGACTCTAGCTGAGTTTCGACCCAACTTTCTCGACTTGAGGACAAAGCTCAAGCTTCCGGCTGATGCTAACAAAGCTCCGATTCTTCCTACCGATAATCTACTTGCCGATTTCAATTGGCTTGGTAAAATCAAACAACTTCTTGCCATCAAATTAAAAAAGTCGATCCAAGATGACATCAGAAAAGAGTCTAGAGAGAATGTCACTCAGACCTTCGAACGGCAATTGAAATCAATCAAAGCATAATGATAATCGAGGAGTCATGAAAAGTTTTTACAACAATTTTGAAGCTGAACAAGACACTTGATCATTAATTATGCACCCGATCGGGTATATTGCCACAGATGGGAAGCCGAACTAAACAAAGCTTAGTGCACCATCAAAGTTGCTCTGTGATTTGACTTCGGAAAAAAGTCCATTATTGGTAGACTCAACTTTGTTCGAGTGATGCCGCACAACCAATCGGTCAAGTCTCAACTTCACGAGATCGACCTAAATTTCTGATCTCATAATGCTTACTCAGCTCCAAATTTTGAATCAATTAAAATCGAACTCCGAGTTTATAGTTGAATTGCAGTAAAATCGAGCTCTAAGTGCCGAGTTATTCGCTCATCCTCACCAAAAGGAGCCACCAATTGATTAAGTTGGAGTTCGACCGATCACATTGGTAGTATAATTGCAGGTTAGCAACTTTGATCAATGCTGATCCAAACAAATTGAGCTAGATCATTCAACTTCAATCTTAAATGAAGTTGAGTCTGGATTCCATCAATTTGAAGCAGAGTTCGGACTACCTTTGAAGCCAAGAATTATCAAAGAAGATCATGACCTCGGCATAATCTCGGCTTGATCACAGTCCTGAATAGTTCAACCATACTAAATTATTTAGAGTCCATCATTCCCTTGTGAGTTGACCGAGTTGAGATCAAAATTCATCTATTTGATCAATTGGTTGAGATCGGAACACGTCCTCCTTGATTTCATTGATTAGGGTTCGTTTATCTGAGCGCCAATTTGATTATCTTGGCTTTGTCATTGGCTTGAATTTTGATCTTAAGAAGACATCCCCTTCGTGACCTTGGGAAAAGTTCAAACAGGATCAAACTCATTCGAACAAAGCCGAATAAATTGATCAGCTAAGGCTCCTGGAAAAAGGCCTGTCACAATGACCACTGAATTGAGTACATGCAGCTGAGGTTCTTGCTTATCTTGGTCGTCGGATCAGATTCGACTAACCATGAGTTGAATAAAGCTTCCCTAGGGCCTCGTTTGGCGATCTACAAAATTGAAAATTTTGGAGCTTGGATGCAGCCAAAAAAGAACACTAACAACAAGTGTTGGTTTATCAAAATTGGAGTTCAGACAAATGAAATGTTCTTTCATCAAAGTTTGATCAGCAAATGAGCTTCAGATACCTATTTCGACAAACTGCCACCGATAAAGCAAGAATGCTTAAAATCAAGGCAAATTAAAATCGATATTGGCCAATCGTCATCTCATGAGGGGAGGCTAAATTAGCTTAGTCATGCTTCTTCATGTATAATCAAGCTAAAGCTCCTTCGGTCAACAAATAATGTCGACCTTGATCTATCATCCATTGTCAATTGCCATAGTCAAAAATTCACATTTGTCGGTCTCCGATTACTACTGATCGGCCGAGATCGAGGAAGATCAAAAAATTATACCCACGAGGCTTCTCTAAAATGAAGTTCTTTATGGGGACTAAAATGCAAAGAGACTATGTGGAATGCTTTTGCCAATCACAAAGGTTACAGCTGAGCATTAGCTAGAAAACATAAAAGGCCTACGTAGAAGTAGCCAAAGCAAATTATAGTCTTCAATTTATGATAATAATGAATCATCCAAGGAATGTCAAAAAAGCCATCAAACAAGACACATTAAACATGCTCAGAGACACATGGAATCAACTGATCTCGTCGAGACACACTTTCCTACTGAAGAATCAGCCAACATGATAAAATATATAATTCATGAGGAGATCAGCTAAAACAACTAAAGATGATCTTGTAGATCAGCACATCCAAAGTGGCCGACCTCCTCAAATGGCCGACCTCCGACGGCCGATCTATTCAACAGAGGCTACAAGCCCAAAAAATTATCTCAAAGAGGCTACAAGCCCAAAAATTATTTTAAAGAGGCTACAAGCCCAAAAAGTTATCTCAAAGAGGCAATAAGCCTAAAAAATATTTCAAAAAAAGCTCCACGTGATCCAAAGAGTAAAAGTCGACCTGCCGAAGTGCTCCAAATGACTCGACCTAATAAGGGATGGCTCGCCGAAGTGCTACAAGTAGCCTTAAGTTCGTAACATTGATGACATCAATTAAATGTCAGGCTCGTCAACGTACTCAAGTAGCCATTAACAATACGAACATGGTCGATCACGATGGATGATAAAATAAAGGCAAACCCGCCAAAATAGGCTTAAGTGGTCGACAAAGCCAAAGAATGAGGCAAAACATCGATTAATTTTGATGGTCTAAAAAAATGAAGATGAGACTAAAAGACTTGCTGAAGTACACTATGCAGTCTGGTCTTAAAAAATCAAAAGCAAGCATAAAGGCTTTAAGCCTAAAAATATCAAAATATATACAAAAGGTGAGCCTAAAAAACAGGCAATGAAAACAAGAAAATAAAATAAAAGGGAGAGAAAGTGATGTACAATGGGTCGATTTCGAACCCACACAGCAGGTTTCTCGGCTAAGTCAATCAACTAAGCTACTAAATCGAATACAAAAGTTCGATCAACCGAACAAGATTCAACAAACTGGGGGCTAAAAAGCATATTCTTGGAAAAAACAAAGTACAAAAATAGAAGCATCATTTCAACGGTTTGGGGGCTACCGAGCAAAGAAAGCAAGTTCGATTGAGTCCTATATATGATACGGACCCAATCGAGGGGGTTTATGACGATACCAAAAATAATCAAGCAGCTATTCAAACAAGAAACACATAACATTACATATGAAGACACGTGACTATTTCCATCAAGTTCCTCCATTCAAAGTTGGTCAGATAGGTTGGATTGATTACCAAGTAGCTCGGCACATGTTGTCCGGCAACAAGTAGCTCGGCAAGAGTAGTTCGACACATAAGTAGTTCAGTAGATTGGTAGGTCAGACATGTATGACCTCATGGCTCCATTATCATGGGTCCCACTACCTAAAATCTCTATAAATAGGAGACCTACCCCTCATTTGTAAGCAGGCAGTACAAAGCAATAACAAGCCAATTTGGATACAAATAATAAAAGTACACACTTTCTCTCCCCAACAAAAATTCTCTCTCACTCACAAATTATTTTCACTCCCTCTATTTATTCTCTACAAATTATTTCCGATATGGAACAATTTCCGTATCGTGAACATCCTTAACCCCTATGAAACACTTTCGCTATCCTCAATCCCCCTAGTTTTCCCAGGCAATGCCATTTCGATCCCTCTTCTAGACCGCTCTTGAATTTACCTTAACTGATGAGAGAATGGCAGCTACTAGCCGAGACCTACCTTGGACGGCTCGGCTTGTGAGACCCTTGGAGTTGCCTGAGGGCTCTAGCTCTAAGTTTAGACCGAACACTGGCCTGGATGTCAACGACCAGGCTCTACTTGGTCGAGTGGCTTGGGCTTTAGTCAAGAATGTCCAGCTACCCCAGGACAAGATACATGCTGAGGGCCTTAGCTCGATTGAAAGATATAATGAACTGTACATAACTTTGATGAATGTAAGCATCTTCATTTCGTATTTTCCATATATGTCTAAGATGATATGCATTGCTTGCCCCTGCTTAACTCCTCTCTTTTCGAGTTTTCAAGGTTGTAAACTTAGTTATGGTTGGAGAGGTCAAGGAACATGCCCAATCCATAAAAATCTTTTAAAAGGACAAGGAAATAAAATACAAGAAGAAAGCCTTTATCCTCCAAGCGGAGCCTATTATAGCAAAGGCTGTTAAGGAGAAAAGGCCCAGTGCCAGGAAGCCTTATCCATTAGGCACCATGAGATAGAGGAGAAAATTGATTTAACATCGTCTGTGGGAATCCCTAACAAAAAGTCCGTGTTCCTCTTGCAAATTCTTCTTGTTTTTGCTTGATTTTCTTGTTTTTCAAACTTTTTGCACTTTCCACTGGCTCAAAATTTAGAAAAATGAAGACTCATGCTATTGCTCATCGTGCTGAGTATGGGTGTTCATCAACCGGTTTTTTGGTAATTCGGCTAAAAAAATTTCAATTTTTTGGATTTTTGGTGCAAGAAAATCAAAACCAAATATGAACCAAACTTTTTTTGGTTGTTTAGTTAACCGAACTTTCTTTTTCGATTTATCCAATTATCTGAAGTTCACTAGTTAATTTATAAACTAAGTATAAAATTAAAATACAAAACTTGTCAAATTAATAAATAAAAACCTAAAACTACTAAAAGTAGTAATATAATCTAAAAAATAACAATGAAAAATAATATTCATCAAGTGTTGAATATATGAATGAAAAATGGAATTGGGTAATTTGGATTATTAAAAAACTAAAAATGAAACTAATAAAACTAAAGGTTCGGATATTCAGTTATTCGGTTATTGATTTTCAATAATAAAATCCAAACCACATAACTAATATTTTTTATTTGGTTTATCCGAATATTGACTATTCGAAAACTAAAAACCAAACTAGTTTGGTTCAATCAGTTTGTTTGGTTAAACCAAACTATGAACACCCCTAATGCTGAGAGCAAAAAGGCCTCAAGTGATCACCAGCACCTCCTGATCGGAGCTAAACATCAGGATAAGGCTGGTATATCTAGAATGCTTCCAAACAAGCATGAAAATCTCCTAAATTCATTGCTGATCACATGGAATCCTTTAGAGAATTCAAAGAACAAAGAAAAGAACAAATGCCTACTGGACATAAGGCTGAATCTCCTCGCCCTGATCGACACCATGGCAAACGACCAAAGCCAGCCATGTATAGCACCGATCTTAAGGCATGGAATCCTCAAAACTAGATCTCTTGACAAGCCTGAGAAAACATGATCGGTTTATAGAAGGCCGAGACAAATTTCAATTCATGAATGCATAAGCCCAAATCCGAAGGCCAAGTCAATTCACAAAGTTCCTAGCCTTTCCCAGATGTTTCCGAATAGCTCGAGGAGAAGAGCCTAGAACTAAAAATCACAAGAATCCTGAAGAAAAATAATCTGGTAACTCATGATTGTTTCTTCTCTGAGATGGATAGAGCTCTGTTCACCATGTCCATCACAATAGAGCCTCTACTCACCCAATTCAAACAACTGGATCTGGTTCAATACAAAGGAGATTTTGACCCAGCTGACCATGTCCTTCATGTGGTTATTGTCACAAGCCTTTATGGCTATAGTGATGCCATAGAATGGAAACTCTTCACCACTAGACTTCGAGGTTCAGCACAAAAATGGTTTCATGAGCTTCCTGTGAACACAAGTGCTACATTCCATGATTTGGCCAGTTTAGAGATTCTTAGGCTATTTCAGAAGTAAATCAGTGGTCCAGAAGAAGGGCACCTCACACATCTCGAATATCAGGCAAAAGCCCAAGGAGTCCGTAACCCAATATGTGGACAGATTTAGTAATGAGGTTGTCCAAATTAAAAATGTTGATGAAAAAATAATGATCACTACATTAGTGGAGTGAGATTGGGGCCATTCAACGCAGAATTGGCTAGAAAATTCCCTGTATTCAGGGTGAAGAATCAAACAAGACAAAAAGAGAGCTTTTCAACCAAAAAAAGCCCAAAGAAAAATCTAAAGCTGAGACCTCTTATCCAAAAAACAAAAGGTTTTAGAAAGACTAGCTTATTCGAGCCATGGGCTACTTGCTGGACAGGTTACATACCCCAATAAAGTTACTTCGGACAGGCTAGTCTGAACTAAGGAACTCCCGGATGCAGATTTCACACTGTTAAATGCCTCAAGAAGAGAGGTCCTCTACCTTCACAATTGTATTGCTTACCTCAATACTTATCTAGATTTCACTCGCATCTATTAATGCCATTAGTACCAACCTCTAATTCAGCGAAGTAATTCCACACGTCTGATCTTTTTCTCCTCTTCTTCACAATTGCTTTGCAACATTTTGTTCTTCATCTTTGTCACTTGTTGAGCTTGACACTGATCCTTGAGGACTCATTACCACTACTGCTACATCAATAATAGTGCCCTTATCTTCTTCTCGATTCATTCTTTTCATTCCTTTCCTATAATAAAGAAAAAATTATAAATTGAATATTGGAGGAAGAAGCAATAAGGTAACTTAATTTAATCCATATAAATAACTAGTTTGCAAAACATTAATGTCAGGCAAAATACATAGCAAAGCAAAATGCTTTCAGAGCCTAAACAAGGAGATGAAAAGAGCTAGTTTTAGCACCTCAGGATACAACTTGAATAGCAAAATGTCGTTTGATACTACTATGGTGTGAATGATCATAAAAATTGTCCATGCATGCAGTTTAAATTTGGAACTCAATTTGATACTATTGTCAAGTTGTTGATTGTAATTGTGCAAGCCAACTATTTATGATCAACAAGTAGTACTCATTAGTATTGATGTCAAATTTAGTGTTCATTGTGGAAAGAAATTGAAGTCATAGCAATCAGAGATGGTAAAAAAGCAACAATTATCTAAAATGACTAAAATCTAAGCCCAACCCACTCGGCTGGAAGTAAAAATAAAAATCATGCCCCTAAACGTAAAACTAGTCAACTACTCTATTATGTTAGTCTTTCAGTGGACTTGGAAAAAAAAAAAAAAAGTTGACTCAATATTGCAATCACCATAAATTGTATCATAGATCTTGATTACAACAAGATAAAGTTTCACATCAAAAACCCTACTAAACCAAAATTTGAAACAAAAAAAAAGATTGCAAAGTGGTAACAAACCACTTTATCCCATTAGCTTCCACGTTGCTTCACTTAAAGGAATCAAATAAGGCAATTTGACAAAATAAGGCATTAGGATCAATTTAGGTTACTAAGCCCTATTTAAATTGATTTAATTTAGTAACTTAAAACAATTTAAAAGACAAATAAGGCACTAGAATCGATTTTATGACACTAAAACCAATTGATTTAATTTAATGATTTAAATCTTTTGAGAGGCAAATAAGACACTAAGATCAATTTTAAGGCACTAAGGTAAATTAATTTAAGTTAGTGTCTTAAAAAATTTGAGAGACAAATAAGACACTACGATCAATTTTAAGATGTTAAAACAAATTAATTTGATACAGTCCCTAAAAGTTTCAAGCTGAAAAGGGTCTGTTTTGTATCCATTTTTTAAAATTTGAAATACACCATGTGAGGGATATGAGAAAATATGGACATTTTTTACTGGCTTGGTTATTACAATACGAAGACCAAAGAATGTAACATGCAGTACAGTGTAAAAATTTGTGCATATATGCATGCATGAACTCAAGTTCTCAATAACCAAACAAAGTCTATCACCTTGATACTAGTGATATATTTCCTTTTAATTTTTTGACCGTTATAGTGCACACTTGTACTATGCAAAGATTTGATACCCCTTTTGCTTAAAGTTCTTTTGACTTTTGATTTATAGTAGTAAAGAGATTTAAAGGGATATCAAAATTGATTTCGTAAGTTTCCTACCCTTCAATGGAAACAAATTCCAATAGGCGAGTAGTGTAATATAAATTAACTTTCTAATTGTTCCAAATTGGAACATACAGAACAGGGAAGAGATATAGGACAATATTGAGAAGAAAAGAAAGAAAGGTAAGGGTAAAATATACACATATCCAAAATGTACTTTTGGTATATTTAGCCTAGTCTTGTTCCTTCTTTTTAAATTCTTCTTCCCTTTGCCTACTTGCCAATTTTTCTTTCTATCTTGGCCTTCCCAGTCCTCTCTCTCTGTTATTTTTTCCTCTTTGCTCCTAAATGTCTCTGCCTCTCTCGAATATCTTCTCTATTTTTTATTCCCCCTTTTTTCGTTTTGACTCCCCTTTATGTTGAACTTATAAACCCAACGGACTATTTTAGCTCTAGGTTACCTATGAAACGTGAGGTTTGGTGGTTAGATAAACATGGGAGCATGCAGTTTTTCCACTTACCATTCATGAGATAATGGGTTTTGAGTGTTTAATTGCTCACAAAATTTTTGGAGCTGTGGTGTGGGACGTGGCCTTTTTTTTTTTTTCCATTATATGAATTTGATCATGAGCTTGTAATTTGTATAACTTGGTTGCTCCAAAACATTTAGGTGAATCATCATCATCCGATTATGAGTTGGACTTGGTTGATTCTGTTAAGTGAAGGAATAAGGAAGTTAATGGGATAAAGTGGTTTGTTACCACTTTGCAATCTTTTTCTTTCTTTTTTTTGAAAATTTTTTGTTTAACAGTTGCCTCCTTTAACACTGTACATGGAAATTTTCATTTTCTTGACATGTACAAGGCTTGATACTTTTTTTTTTTTTTTTTTTAATATGCTTTCAAGACAGTCAATGAAATATAATTGTCTTGATTGGTCTTTGCACTCAATTTTATCGGCAACAAGCACGTATAAAATTTTTGAGACTTTGACCTAGTCATACATGGGTTACATTTGAATTTTTTTTAACCTCAAGCCAACCTTTTTTAGGTTTAGCTTTTTTGTCTCATTATTTTTATAAATTTACATTGTAGTACCACAATCACATAACTCTTACAACTCTTTTCAAGAATTCATTTGATAAATGTTTGAACCATCAAATTTGTTTAACCACTTGAAATAATTTGTAGATTTTTCTTTGAAGCATTAATCAGTTTAACCACTTGAAGTGACTAGTGGATCATTAATCAGTTTAACCCTTGAGACGTTTGGTGGAAATTTTTTTTATAAGAGCAACATATACCTTCTGATAAGAGGGCTGCATCTAGTTCCGGACTAGATTGCCCACGTACCCAAAAATTAGGATCAAGTCATTCGTAGTTCAGTAGTATAGGCCATATTGTCATTTAGGTAAATTACCTTTTATAAGTTTACCGTTTATATAAGGATGCATACATTTTCACACGAGGAGATAAATACTGTGTTCCTTTTCTAACAAACTTAAAGGACAACTTAGCGATCTACCTACTTGAATTGAAAATTTTATTTTAACTTTCGTGTGATTTCAATTTTTTTTAACACTTACAAAGGATATAAATTTCACAATTTGAGCATTCTTAGCATTTTCGAGGTAATAGACTTCAAGTCTTCATTTCATTTTTTGATACTTTTATTGTTAAAGATTTTAAGAGTAAGATATTCAATCAAAGCATTAGCTACTTATTAAATTGAATGATGCATCCTCAATAAGAATTTTATTATTTGATTTTCTTTTTGAGCAAAAGACCACTCTTATCAATTGTGGATTGTATGAAAATTCTCAATGGGATGACTAACAATCCGATATATTTTTGGATCATCAATTATTTTAAGTTACTTTTACTTTTGCTTAGGAAATCTTATTATCTTTCTTTTTATGTAATCTACATTTTCATTTTGAAAGTGCATTTTTTCTTTTAAAATAGGTCTTTTGTTCATGGCCGTAAATGACCAAACAAATTTTATTGGCATTAACAAATATTGTCATTGATTCATTTTTTTTTTTTTTTTATGACAACTTTTTAGTCTTTGATTTGTCTAAGAGTCCACACATTTTTTTGTACAATCTCATATTGAAATTTGTTTCTTTACATTGCAAGCTTTTGAAACAAGTACGTCGAATGTTTCAGGTTCAACAGTGCTAACAAACTTTGATATTTTGGGCAACAAATTGTCGTAGCACATTTGAACAGTTGCTTGTTCAATTAATTTTTAGTGGATTAGAGATTCAAATTTCTCCATCATGTAACGAAATCAATGACACTTTCATTTGAATTTTGTTGTGAATCAGCCAAGTTAATGATAGAAACCTTTTTCTTTGAACTCACAAATTGAGCAAGGAATGCTCTTTGTATAACATTCTAAGTGATGATCGAATCAGGTTCTAGTTGGGTGTACCAACTAAAAGCATATCCTTTAAAGGATTAAACAAATTGACGGATCAACAGAGCATATTGTCAACTTGAGCTGATTCACCACAAGCCGAGTAAAAATGAGCCAAGTGCTCATACAGCAAGCCCTTGATTCCATCAAACTTTTCAAATTTTGATTTTTGATAATTGGAGGGATATAGTATCGTTATAAGAAGGATATGGCTTACGATATCCAAGCAAGAGAGGATTTAATGATGCTTGAATCTCCCTTATTTCCTCTATTATTAAACTTTTTATATTAGCTCATGTAAGAGGTGCAATTCAATTTTGACCAACTTTATGAACTTGCACATGCTCACGAGTAGAAGTGCTTGCTTGAATGGCAATTTGAGAAGCCAAAGCAGCTATTTCAGCTTCCTTTCCAGCTAGCTTCCTTTTCAACTCTTGGATTCGTTCCTCAAGAGAAGTTATGCCAGTAACTAGAACTGGCATGTATTCATTTTAAATTCCTTCGAGTATCAATTAGTTTCCTTTCAAACTCTTGTCAAGTTGTTCATTTTTTTCTTTGAAGGAAAATCTTGATTTATTACTTCCTCTAAAGGAGTTTAGTTATCAAAATTTTTTATTTCAAACCTTTTCACTTGTTTTTGGACCTTCTTTTTTTTCCTCCATCCCATTTTCTTTTCAATAGAGTCTAAAACGATATACTCTTTTAGAGACTTTACCAACTCTTTCTCTTTTGAGATTGGTGATTTGGGTTTAAGAATTCCAGGCTTCAAGAGTATTTTTGCCTTTTTGTTTGAAACCTTTGAAAGAGGATATTACCCCAATATTCCTCAAGGTCTTGGGTCTTGGTGCTTGAGAAGTTAGGGAAATAGTATTTTCTTCTTTTTGAGAAAATGTTGTCGTTATAGTTTCGGTTGATGGCAATCAACCATAATTGACCCAAAAAGAATTTGATTGGGTTTAAAATTGACCTCCTCAACTATGTTATTGGCAACATAGTGTTTGTTTATTTAGCATCGATGATAAACTTGCGAGACAAATTTTGAATAGGGTTCGTGTTTTCTATCGTAGCCATTTTAACTTGCTGAATCATTATGAGCATTCGCAGTTGGGAAAATTTTATTTTACCCATTTGATGCCAAAGAAATTTTTTGATGCTCCTAGTATGATGTCACTTTTAGAGTTTTGTTAGTGACTTTAAAACAAAAAGCACGTTCCTTTTGCCCCCTCACAGTCTTGGAGATTGTGAACAGAGTAATTTTATATTCCACCTAGGATTTTTGAAAATTTTAGGTGAAACAAATCTTATTTTCCCGTCAACCTCCTTGGTATTTGGAGTGATAACCTTAGGGGTCACATGTGGAACAACATTCTTCTGCCACCTAGTAGCCTTTTTAGTTTCAGGTTGAGTAAATTTTATTTTCACTCTAGCAACCTTGGCGACAACATGTGGACCATGTTTCTTTTGCTCTTTTCCAGCTTTGGTGATCGGAGCGCTTTCTTTTTGTCCCCTCACAACCTTAACGATTACAAACAGAGCATCTTTCTTTTGTCCCCTTGTAATCTTGGTGGTCAGAGAGGGCTTCTTTTGCCCCTCAGTACAAAACTTTTGGGTCACCAGCGGAGCAAATTGGGAAGTCGTTACTTCTAAAGAAATCTTCGGGCGGTTTAATGAGAACATCACCATATAGTTGCCTTTCTTTGATCCTTGTCTCCTTCTGTGTTTGGTACTTGGAAACTCATGAAAATGAATCATGATCTTTGATGCCACCATAAACGTTTAAGACAACCCAATAAAATTAGTTAATTCAACAATCAGAGATGAAAAGGAAAATAGGTCCCACTAGGCGTGCCAAAAATCATGTTGAACAAAAATTTAATATCCTTTTGGGAATTAAATCCTAGCCCAACTTGATCTTACTCGTGCAATTTGCTCGCACCCATTCAAAATATTAAATCTTTTAATTACATTCCTTAATTTAAGAGAAACTTCTTTTGATTCTAATTGTCAATTAATTAATTTGACTTCCAATTAATCAAACAAGGATAGGGTGATTTAAATAATATTTATTTTTTGGAGTTGTACCTAAGTAATATACTTAAGTTGCTCTTCATACCCATTACTGGGATCAAACCTCACGTAGCTCATGTGAACTAAATTTCACTTCTATTTGGAGCATTTTTTTTTAGTTTAATGGGAAAATAAATTAATTTTAACCCATTTCGAACTTTTGACGGGTTACTTGAATTTGACCCTTTTTTAATTTAGTTGAATTTTAGTTGATGGAAAAACTCCAAAAATAATATATTTTATATTTATTGTAGCTGAATCCTTTGTAGAGGTTTCCTACATATCCAAATTGGAATCAAGTTGCACATAGTTCTAAATGAACTATAATTTTTAAATGTCAATTATTTTAGGCCATTTGAAGCAATTGACGTTTAATTGAAGTTTAGCTATTAAAGGCAAAATAATTTAGACAATTTCAGAAATTTGTCCAATTATTTTATTTGATCTTTTTGTGAGGCCTTGAAAGGAAATATGGACATTAAAGTCCCAATTTAATTCATGTCTTTACTTTTAATTATTGTAAATGACAATGTGGGCACGTAGGCCATTTCATTAAAAATAATTAATTTGATTTATTACCTTAAAAGGTAATTTTGACTCTAATGCCAATTAATTTAATATAATGCCTTAAAAGGCAATTTTAGACACTAAAGCCAATTAATTTAATTTGCTTCAAAAGGCAAATGTAGGCATTAAAGCCAATTAGTTTGATTTATGACAACAAAAAGTAATTTTAGGCGCTAAGACTAATTAATTTAGTTACGTGCCTTAAAAGGAAAATTTAGTCATTAAAGTCAATTAATTTGATTTAATATTAAATTTTTTTTTCTACAAACCCAAAAAAAATAAAAACGAATACAGTAATTCTGTTTCAAGAAAAAAAAAAAAAAAAAGAAAAGAAAAGAAGTGTAGATATGCGAGGTTGAGAAAGGCAGTGATAAAATCAACAAAATGCATGTCTAGAATGATAAAGTCACTATAACAAGTTTAAGAAGTGCAGATCCATCGGCGGTGGATGGTGAAGTTGTCCAGGCAGAAAGAAAAGATAGGGTAGTCAGAAAATATCCTAAAGACTGAGTGGTGAAGATTGATTAGCACAAGAGTTTTTGTGGTAATTGATTCGAATACGCAAGAAGGAGATCAGTGGTGAAATTTTTGGTGGATTTTGAACTTTGGTTTTTGATTTTTGGTAGATTAGCTTATGGAGGAATGACAGTTTTAGAGGACTGAGAACGCGATAAAGGTAGACACTAGATAGATTAGGGTTGGCGTCGCCTGTTTATTATTATAATTATTGGGTCAAATTACATAAATGCCGTAGTTATTTATTGGGTCATGTCAAGTTATCCGAATTCTAACAGGTTAAGCGAGTTGTGTCAGGTTACCCGATATCTGAACGGGTTATCAGGTAAACTCGTGGGCTGACACGAGACAATCCATTTAACTTTGGATCATTAATGGTCAGTATGATAGCAATCCAATTAAATTCAAATCGTGTTTGGATCAATTAATTTCATGTCGGGTTCCTGTCGTGTTGTGTCCAAAGTTGACACAATTAGTTGCTGTCAATTAGTTGCAAGTTTGTATTAAAAGTCAAAATTTCTTAACTTGGCACAAAGTTGCACATTCCGTAATGACTTGACACTAGCATTTGAATGTCTGAACTATGTCGAGAAAAAGGCGTAGCAGGTTCAGCAATTATGAATTTAAAAGCTCAGGATAAGCAAAGAAATGGAAAGGAATAGAAAAGTTTTTCATTAATGCTGATAAAAGAATTATGAAGAGCGGACCCTATCAACTATTACACGGGAGATTTTCTTATTCTAAGTCCGGGTAGTTGAGGATTTTTAAAAGAAGCTTTCCTCATTGAGATCAATTTCCTGGATCAGGAGAATCAAAGATATTGCTGAAGTCAAAAGTATATTTAGAAAGATTACATTGCAAATTTAATTATTCGGAGTCATAAGAGGGAATGTACAAATAACCAGTGCCTTGAGAGCTTGCCTATGGACCAAGTTGGGCTCGTTCTGCCCTCTTCAGCTAGATTAGGAATGGGCCTAGCCGCTCGTAACTTTGCTTCCAGTTCATTCAGGACATCTACTTCCTGACTTTGAGATCGTAGACCCCCGTTTTCTCCAAGTTCACTTCGGGAAAATTGTCCTTAAGAAAAGCATCACAGGCACTATGAAACCCATTATTATGTATACGGATTTAGAGAACTCTTGCAATTTGAGCTGGGCCTCATCTGATGCCAAAAACAGATTCCTGCTTATCACTTTCAATTAGAGCTCTTGCTTCTACACTATCAATTTTAGCTCGAGCAGAGAGTGTTCAAGGTCAGCTATCTTGGCCTCAGATTCGACTTTGGCTTGGACGGAATCAGCCTTTATTTTGTCTAGCTGAGCCTGAAGAACTTAGCATTACTACTTTGCTCTTCAGCGTCCTTCAGGATGTCTCTAAGTTGCTCAGAAGGCGTCGAGCCTTTCAATAACTTAAATTTTTTTCTCCTCCATCTCGTGGTACCTAATAGAGAAAGCTTCATGGCACTGGGCCTCTTTCTACTCAACAACCTTTGCTATAATAGGCTCAACTTGGAGGTTAAAGGCTTTCTCCCTGTCTTTTATTTCCTTGTCCCTTTGAAAGATTCTATGGATTGGGCATGCTCTTTGACCTCTCTAGTCACAACTAAGTTCATAGCCTAGAAAAACACAGAAAGGAAGAAGTTAACCATGAGCTAGCTATGTATAGCATCTTAGACATATATCGAAAATACGAAGTGAAGATGGTTGCATTCATCAAAATTATGTACAATTCATTACATCTCTCAGCCGAGCTAAGGTCCTCAGCGTATATCTTGTCCCGGGACAACTTAACGCTCTTGGCTAAAGCCCGGGCCACCTGACGAAATTGAGCTAGATTGTTGTCATCTAGGCCGCTGTTCAGTCTAAATTTCGGAGTTGGAACCCTCAGGCAGCTCCAAGGGCCTCACAAGCTGAGCTATCCTAGGTAGATCTCCATTGCCAACTGTCGTTCTCTCATCAACTAGGGTAAATTCAAGAGCAGTTGAAAGAGGGGTCAGGTGGCACTGCCTGGGAAAACTAATGGGGGATTGAGTCCAGAGAGGGCATTTATAGGGGTTAAGGATGTATTATGTTCAATCTCTTGGACCATAAACAGGGGTTTCAGGAGTAGGAGTAGGAGTAGAAGAAAGAATGCTAGAAGGAGGAGGAATGGACGTACCAACATTACTTCCCGAAGCTATTGATTTTGGTTGAAAGATGCAGAGGAAATTGGATAAAAATTGGGGGAAAAAGCATCTAACAAGTGGCAAAGAAAATGATTCTTTACCTTCAAATTGGAGGATATCTCAAAGTGAACAATCCGAATTAGAAGTGAATCGACTCCAAATTTACCAAGTTAACAGATTTTGTTGAAGGAAAGCAAGGCAAAGGGAACACTGAAAAATGATTTTTTGCTCGAGTATGGGTATTTATACTAAGGGAAGTAAAGGGTTGTGGATCCTGACCCAAGGAAAGTCGGAGTTTCATTAAGGCCGGTTACTCAGGTAATGAGCCAGATATTAATGCGGGGGTAGTAAATAAAGCATCTAGAATAAGTAGGTGTTGGTCAGAAAAAGAATTAATGAAATGATCAGGTTCAGCCACAAGTCAGCTCCAAGTGAGTGATCTCTAGGATATAGTCCTCAAGCATCCGATCAAGGTTGTTTAACACTAACGGGAACTGCCAAGGATGAAACCAAAATGTTTTTTCAGTGGGGGCACCACTTACATAAAAGAAATTAATATTACATTCTTGTATTTAATAGTGAAACTTTATAAAATTAACTAAAAAGACTATTATACCCCTATTTTTAAAATATTCCTATTACAATCCTTCCATTTTTTGAATTGGCATTATATATAATATAGCAGTATCCTTGCCTTAAAAAAAATGAGAGTGCTACAACCAGTTTCCTACAAATAATAAGAAATTTTCATATTTTTTTAAAGAATAGTTTTTCTTTGTAAGTTTTCTAACTAATAGGTGTAACAATATATTTACATAGATATACATATATTTTAACAAATATTATAATATAAAATATGATACCAATGTAAAATTGCATTCGTTAATATATTTTTTGAAGAATTCTAATAACTTAAAAAAATTATAAGTGATGAAAAATTTGGCATAAGAAAATCCACAAATGGGTCAAAAATCTTTAAAGTAATGTAGTTGTAGCCATAATAATGTCTAATAAATTTTGTTTTTTATTTCATTAATAGTTAGTAACAAATTATTACAATAGTCGAGTGTACATCTAATTATTTATTTTAAATTTAGTGGGGGCACAAATACAATTTTTGCAAAAGTCCATGCTAAAAAGCAATTTCTTAAAGGCCACTGGGTGTACATCTGCCACTAGAGACTGCCTAAAGCAATCTATGGCTCGGCTCAGAAGTTCCAAGAATGGGAACTCTTAGTTCAGTCTGGAAGTTCTAAAAACGGGGACTTCAATAAGCACAATTCATGATCTCAACTCGGAACAAGAGTGGTAGCTCAGACAGCTACCGAGCTGAAATAGGAATTGCGGTGATCAGCCAGACCTTGATCCAAAGCTCAGTCACAAGTTCGGCTTGAGGGGAATATTAATGATACCAGAATTGGTTGCTTATGTGGCATTATATATTATATTTATAGCCTACGTGGCAAAGTTCATTAAAGGTAAATATGTCAAATATATAAGAAGAAAAAATGTCTTAAGCTAATCGGATACCCCACCGAAATCTATAAATCTGAGGTCCTAGCATCATTATTGTATCTTTACTCGCAATAATATCAAAGCATTCTCTCTCTAGCTTTTATAGCAAAAACTGTTGAGGAGAAAGAGGCCTAGTACGAAGAAGCCTTATCCATAGATACCATGTGATGAAGGATAAGATAAAGAAAGTTAGTGAAAGGCTCAGAACTTTGAAGCAGCTTGGAGGCATCCTTGTGAAGGATACTGAAGAGCAGAAAAATAAAGTTGAAGCTCTTTAGGCTCAGTTAGACAAAACAAAGGCTGATTCCGAAGCAACTATGGCTTAAGCCAAGGTAGCTGACCTGGAACACTCCCTGGCTGAGCTAAAACTGATAGTAGCAAAAATAAGAGCTCCAATTGAAGGTGATAGGCAGGAATGAGTTTTTGGCATCATATGATTGCAAGAGTTCTCTAAATTCGCATTTATAATGGGTTTCATAGCTGCCTATGATGATTTTGCTGGGGACAATTTCCTGAAGTGAACTTGGAGGAAATGAGGGTCTACAATCCCAAAACCACGGAGGAAGTCCAGAACAAACTAGAAACCAAGTTCCGAGCGGCTAGGCCTATTCCTAATCAAGTTGAAATGGGTAGCACAAGCCAACCTAACCCACAGGGAAGATCTCAAGGCGCTGCTTATTTGTATATTCCTCCTTATGACTCAGAATATTTAAATTTGTCTTGTAATCTTTTTGAATCTGCTTTGGACTTCAGCAATATCTTTGATTCTCCTAATCTAGGTAACTAATCTCATTGAGTAGAGTTGTTTTTAAAAATCCTCAACTACCCCGGACTTAGAACAGGAAAATCTTCCTTGTAATAGTTGATATGGTCTGCTTTCTGTAATCTATCATTCTTTTTGCAGCATTGATGAAAATACTTTTTTGTTCCTTTCAATTTCTTTTCTTATCCTAAACTTTTAAATTCATAGTTTCTGAACTTGCTAAGGCTTTTTTACATAGTTCAAACATTCAAATGCTAGAAAAAATTACAAATCTATGGCAAGTCATTACGGAATTTGCAACTTTCGACTAAGTTGTGAAAGAAACTTGTAGCTTTGTGCTAAGTCATAAACATTTCTTGAATCAACACTTAAATATTGTTTCCTTTTCCTTTCTATCTTTTTCATTTTCCTTGCCTATTATGAGTTTGATCCCCACCACTTGAGCATATTGGCGGGCTTTGGGGCAAATCTTTTTTTTAAGAAGATCACTAGGTTTTAGCCCTTCTAACTTGCTTCTTTTTTATTTTTACTTCCTTTTTCTGAGTTTGATCCTTGCCAAATGAGCACATTGATGGGTTTAGAGTGGCTCTTTTTCCTTTTAAAGGGGACCTCTAAGTCTCAACCATTTTTACTTGTTTGTTTGTTTTTTTCATTTTCTTTTCTTTTACTGAGCTTGATCCTTGCCACTTGAGTACTTCAACGGGTTTAGGGCAATCTTCTTTCTTCTTTAGGGGCACGACTTGGTCTCAATTTATTTTTTTTCTAAACTTGATCCTTGCCACTTGAGCACATCGACGGGCTCAGGGCAGCTCTTTTTTCTTTTGGACGGACCATGCAGTCTCAATGCTTTATTTACTTTTTTTACTTTGCCTTTTTTGAGCTTGATTCTTGCTACTTGAGCACTTCATCGGTCTTATGGTAGCTCTTCTTTCATTTTAAGGGGGATTACTAATTCTCAACTCTTTATTTATTTATTTATTTATTTTTGAGCTTGATCCTTACCACTTGTACACATCAGCGAACTTAGGACAACTCTTCTTTCTTTTTGGAAGGAACCACTTGATCTTAGCCCTTTATTTGCTTTTTTTTTTTTTTTTTTTTGCTTTTTCTTTGCTCTTTCTGAGCTACTAGATCAGCCGTCCACTTCATCCTTGCAGGTTGCAGTGACTTAGATTTTTTGGCCAACCATCTTAATATGCAAATTCATGTGAGAAGCACTTCATAATTCAAAGAAAGAAAACATATGTGATCATGTTTAGACTAATTACAAAGCCTCCTAGAGATTGTGTTTATGACCTCAGCTATTCTACTATCATTAGTAACTACTGGTAAAACTAAGATATTTTCAGATATTTAATCCTAGAATTTAGTTACTTAGATAGAGTTAAATAGACAAATAAATATAAAAAAAGTAAATACAGAGAATCTAAATCCATGAGTATTGATTTGAGCATTGATGAGAGAAAAAATGTTAGAGAGAGACAGTAGGAAAATGTGGAGTTATTAATGATGATAATGTTATAGTTAAGACTCAAGGACAACTTATTTATAGACAATAATGAGAGGATGTCCGAGCCATGATGTCTACCAGCTAAACACAACAACTAATTACATAGTTTCCCTTAATGAGTTTGCCACATAGACACATTACATAAATATCTTTAGATAGTGCCACATAAGCAACCAATTATTGTATCGTCATTAGTCCCCTCAGCAGTACTAAGCTTAGCCTCAGAGTTGAGATGACATATGCCTCCAAAGTCCTCATCTAGAGGTTCCAGAATTCTAAATTTGCAGTCCAAGCTAAAGTTTTTGATGTCATTGTGATGAAGTTTGCGAACTGAGCCTCACTTTGTGATGGATTTTGCGATCCATAGATTATGCAGCTTGAAGTCCCCATTTTTTAGGCTTCTACATTTAAGACTCGTCATAACCCATCGATCTGAGGCACAAGTCCCCCAATTCAATTGTTTTTTTCTTTTCGAATATTTCTATGGTATATATTTCGAACCGAATTGAGGCACCATGCCTTCATAGTATAATTCCCAAAATGAAGTGTCATAACAACCTTCTTGTCTGCATTCCCAATCTGAATTCTGAGGCATCTCTATCTTTCATCAAATATCCCCTAAACTCTCAAGTTCAAACTCTTTGACTTTCCTAACATTTGCGATTGGGCCAATAATTCCGTGTCTTTTAAAACCCCTCATGACCATATTTCTTGGAAACCGCTGAAAACCACTTCGCTTTCTGCATTTCATGCCATTTTTTTAATAATTCCTTTCTTTAATTATTAGTTTGGGCAAAACTCGCTTTCTTAGCAAACCCAACCTAACTTTTGCAATTTTCTTTGTTTTTTCTTTACTTAGTAGGCCTATTAGCCCAAATTACCCTGGTATATATGCCTTATCTCAGAATTTTTAACCACTTTTTACCTCATTCTACTTTCACTGCTGCTTGCTTCGGTTTCTCTTACTGAAATTTTTCAAGTGTCTATCTTCAAGTTTTCTGAAAACTTTGTTTTCTCTAATCTATTTGCAATTCCACCCACTTTTATTGCTCAGATTCCTCTATAATTCCATCATTTCTTTTAAGCCTTATTTCTTTAATTTTTTAATTACCGCTACAATTTCTTGTCAAATTCCCTTATATTTTCCTTATAAGCCTTCAATTCCTTTAAGTTGTATCAATAGTTACTTTTTCAGAAGATTAATGGTTGGACATTCACTCATTCTCTTATTATCACGCCACGACCCACTAGTCCTAGGGATCCAATAGATTTGTTGTTAAACCTAGTGAAGAATCCATTCTTGCTGTTGTTCCCCTAAATTTTCCATGGGAACCATCTTCTTCCCAGCTACTTACAAATGATTATGAAGGCCTTCAAACAATAAACTTGCAAAATACTTTATCTACCCAAGCCTATTTCCTGAAAATGACCATTTAAAGCTTCCTTCTACCTAGGACCGAGGTCATAGACCTCTTCCTGGCTACACAACCAGTTACTAAGAGTAGTTCGAAATAGGCTTTCAACTTCCCATTCTTCCTTTTCTTTGCCAACTATCAAATCGCTAGAATATCAGAGTGTCCCAGCTGACCCCTAATAGAATTAGGGTAATAACTGGATTTCGTATTTATGTAAAGTTTATGATGTCCTCTTATCCTTAGAGACCTTTAGGATATTAGTGAAACTGGACCCAAATTCCTAATGGCTTTTTTTATGTCCCTTCCTAAGTTGTTGGCCGATAGTTAACCATGGGCAATCCTTTCACTATTTAAGAGTGGAAGAAGAGATTTTTCTATGTCCAGTACGTGGATCCAGTGATGCCCTAAGGCTCCTGGAACCTTGTGAAAGAACCCTTCAAGGCTCGAAATATAGCTCCGAAGGACTCTACCAATGCCAAAAAACTTTTACAAACAACCTTCCGAGTGGACTTCGGAGACCAATCGGTAATTCTGAGCCGTGATACCTTGGCCTGGGCTAGTCTATTTCCCGAACACAGTGTCATATAGAATCTTGACCATATAAAAGGTTGCCATTTAACTTGAACCATTGTCATAGCTTTTGTTGAATTTTTACTTTTATTTTTTGAATCTGAACCCACTTTACTTATTGCTTTCAAGTCTCAATGGATTTATGAGAAGCATCATAGCCTCTATACCAACTGTGGAGGATAGCTGAACCAACTTCCTAACCTATGTCCGAGTATGAGTAAATAATTAATACTGATTTCTATTCCTACCCATAAATTAAATACCCCCGAAGTTTTTCTTTTTCTTTTTTTTTAAAAACATGTATGGTACATCTAGTCGTAGAGGCCTATCAAATATATGTAAAAGGATTTTGTTTGACTTTTTATTGTTAAAGTTTGTACTTTTTTTGTATTATTGTGTTCATTTTACTGAGCTAGTACATAATGTATAATTGTCGGTTAAAATTGCTGAGCCCGTAATCCGCAACATATGTTATTCACGTTTTCACAAGGCAAAGAAACACCTGAGGCCTTAGTAAATCACAATTCACAAACGTGGTTATATGTTTTTGAAATGAGTTTCAGTCTGTAAATTATGGTAGTTCTTATTCTTAATCACAAATAAGGGAAATATTTAGGTAGATTGGTTTTTGTTCCTATCTATAGATCTTGTAGTGTGGAATGTGGATTAAATCTTTTGAAATAAATGACATCAGCGGATGTAAGTAAAATTGTATAAAATTTAATCTTGACATCACAAGGTCTATAGGTGGAATTCAAGACTGGATCTACCAAAATATTTTTCTATAAATAAATAACAAGAGAGAGAAATTATATTGTCCCTTAATGTTACGGGCCGACTCTAACCAATTAAAGAAGTGACCAGACAGTAAGGCTAGCAACGCATTGGAAATTGCTTTCGCCACCAACTGATGTGTGTCGTAATCACACTCAATCGCAGAAGAGTACTTACAAAGGCACTATGAACTTACTTGCAAGAAAAGTAATTTTTGCATGAAATAAAAAATTGCACAGCATTGTTCAGATAAAAGATATTTGCATTCATTGAATAAACATCAAGATGAAAAGTTACACAATCAGGTATTAAGGCCTATTTGGAGTACACTTACTCAGCCCCCATATACATGTCTAAAAGAAAAAAATTACAAGTGATTGGAATAGGCACTACTTCTACAAAAATAACTAAAACAATCTAACAACATATTATATTGAGAATGACCCAAAACTACTGCCATAGAATGCTGGACTCCTTGCAAATCTTCCTTGTGATGCTTGGGATCATGTAATGGTTGACCATTGTTGGGCATGGGAGCGGGGGATGTGTTGTTGGTCATGTAGCATAGTGGCTATGCAACCCGTGACACATAGGTCTGAGGGAACCATCGCGTTAATTTTAAAAATTTGTACAGTATAAATTTTTAAATCATATGATGTTGTGCTGTACAAATCTTTAAATTACAACAAGATTATTTTCTAATCCCACATTTGGTAAGAAAGAATTACCTAGAATCGAAAGGTCATTTTAGACAAAATGTCTTTCAACACGGAATAGACAAGAATGCCTATTCTTGTTATATGTCTAATGACTAAAGGTAGAATAGAATAGGTATTTTTTTTAGTGTTTGGTATAATAATTTTAGATGTTAGAATGGTTTGATTTTATGTTAATTTCATTTACATACCCTTAGTTTTTTAAATATTACAAATTTTTATTTTGTTGTTTAGTTCATGTTATTACCATTTCTATATATGTGTGAGAAACTTTAAATATTTTGTATTAAGGATACAAATTTTAAAAGTACATAGTATTTCTTTTTCTGCACTCAAATATATATTAAATAGTAAAACTTAGCTAATTTTATAATACTATATTTATTTAAAAAGGTTTATATTCATTACAATGAGATAGCTACATAAAAAATAATTAATTAACCATATATGGTATCTAAAATGTGTTTTAATAAATTAATTATTTATTTATTTTACATATAATCATATTTGCTTGTAGATATTATACTTGATTCAAATTTCCAAATGAGGGGTATAAAATTGATATTACACAAATTTTTCTTTCAAAGTTAGAGTTGGAATGAGTTTTCCTCAATTTATTTTGAGAAATGAGATTTTCTGAATTTAGCTCGAATGACCATTCTTTGTGACATGAGTTTTCTAACTTAGAAGTGTCATACTAAACTAAGAATGAAAAAGATAAGTTAGAAACATCTTTTCATTCCAAGACATTCCTACATACTAACATGAGGTAGGGAATTGTAGAATTTTCTAGAAGGAGAACACAAACATAGTAGAAAATAAATACTGATCAATGGAAATTTCCTAAACGCATCCCAAATATTGGTGCAACCCTATTAAATGCCTCGCACAAACTTAGAACTAAGTAATTTTGGTGGAATGAAAGCGTGGTGAATTCATTACCTATAGATTTTGAGTTAAATAAAAGAGGTGAAAAAGGAATAAAATAAGAGTAACAAAAAGGAAATAAAGGATTTCTAGATATCTATAGCCAAAGAGATTTAGATTTGGAATTATAATATTGGCCGAAAATGAGGTTGAGATGCTAAAGCTACATAAGTATTAAAGTACTAAACCTATTAGATCATATTAATAAGGACTAGACTTGGACATGGACAACTATTAAAAAAATGTGAGAAAAAGAAAATGAGCATAGAGATGAAGTTATGGATAATCCAAGGAATATAAATATTATATCACTATTTAGTACAAGTATTTTGGACTTTCTTTATAGTCAAAGAATGTGGTTATACCATGAGTGAATTTTTGGATTTGGTTTGATTTTTCATGTTGTAATGATGATCAAGAATGATTATGTATGGAAATTATTCATATTATTGAAGTTGTTGGACTAGAAATTTACATTGCTGTATATGTGAGTACGTTTTCCTTGTGGTTTGGATAAGTTAGAAAATTTAAAATTTGATCATTGGTATAGGAAAATGGCACCGCAAACTAGGTTTAGAAATGGTAACACAAACAACAATACCACCAACATCGAGAACAACCCTGAAGGGAATGAATTTGGAAGTGCTAACCGTGAAAAATATAACCAAACTCCTATAATTGTCCCTGCCGAATTTATTGCTGCTATAACTACAATAGCACAAGATGCCCAAGGATTAAACCAAGGCCAAACCCAAGTACCACCAGGCAATATGTAAAATGGTATACACATTTGCTATGAGCACATGAAAAAGGGGCAAATGCCTATCTTTGATGGTCAACCAAATGGGTAAAAAAGGGTGAATAGTGGTTACAAGAAGTAGATAATAATTTCATGTTGCTTCAGGGGCCGAAAGAGATGAAGCATGAAATTATTTGGCTATTCTTAGTTGGAGATGCGGATAAGTGGTGGATGACAATCCAAATGATAACTTCACCGCATCTTAATTACGAAAAGTTTAGAGGAGTCTTTTTGAAATATTTTTATGACTAGATGGATTATTAGCCTAGGAAGTTATAAAAGTAAATTTGGGATTAATGGGTAGTGACTAGATGGATTTTCTTTCTCGGAAGGAAAAATAAAACTATTCTTATGTTTTCTAGAAGATTAAAAGGAAAAGGAAATTTACTATTTACTAAAATAAGATTTCCGAAAATATGAATGTTAGATTCACTGTTTTTGGATCATATTAAAAAAAATAAAAAAAAGAGTGAGAATCAGATTTGCTTGTCGGAGAAATAGCCCGATGATGCAGATCATGGCCATGCCTGTGGTCGGATTCGTGACCACTGATACATGGCTGCTTCTTTGAGTGCCGACTGATGCGGAAGGACGAAAGGTAGCCGTCATTAAAGATGAGAAGCAGCCATGACCAAGTCATAGCAGGGAGAGAGAAGACCGGTGGCAAGTGGTTAGCCACTGGTGTTGTTTTCCAACAAGTGAGAAGAGATTTATTAAGAGAGAGAAATTTGATTGAGATTACAAACAAAAGAAAAGAAAAAGACAAAAAAGAGTTGCGGAGATAGAGATATAACGGGAAAGAAGAAGAATGAATTAGGAATGTTTTCAAGTTTGCAGATTAACGTCCTTAAGTTTTATAAAGATTCTACAAAGACCCAAAATTATTTTACAAAAAATTGAGCTTTTTTGAGTTTTTAAAATTATAGATAAGCTCAAATAATTTTCAAATGCCCCAATCAATACGTAACAGACTTCTGAAATTTTAGAAAGATCCCTGTAGTTTGTTTATATCTCACATAGACCCATAAAAGTTTTTATAAATGTCAAAAAGATCCCTAAAGGTTCAATGAGAAGTTAATAAATGGCCTCCCAAATGTTTTATAAAGTACTTAACAGCCCAATGACTTTTGAAAATGACAAAAATACTTTCAAATATTTTTTAAATTACATAAAACACCAAATTAATTTTCTAAAGTTACAAAAAGATTTTGAATGAATTTCTAAGTTATTTTATGAAATGTGTTTATGAAATGATTATTTAAATATGAAAATGCGGATCATGTATGGGTATTTGACTTGCTTGATTTTCAAATTATAGAAATGTGATATATGCATGATTTTGAATATATATGAACAAAAACTCTAAATGGACATGAAATAATTAGTAGGGATTATAATATTGATTTATACTGATATTTTGATAAACGATGTACAATAGGTCAAGTGGTTCCGTAGAAGTCTCTTGATAGCCTTTTCTAGTGAGGCCTATCACTAAACTAAGTACTCAAAACTGATGAAAATGTGTATTGTTTTAAGCCTCTATAAATTATACATGATTTGTAAATGATTTGTGATAGTATGTCATAGATTATTTGCAAAGTACATGTTACATGATTTGATACAGATAAATGGTACATGAATTTCAAAATGCAAGTTGAAAAACATGATTACATGTAATGAAAATGACATACAATTTGAAAAGATGATTTTGATAAAAGGCATGACCATGTCATAGTATGACTTGTATATGTGGTATATGTATGTAACTGCATGATCTAATAGGATATAAGTATTATTTACTGGGCGGCTCGTCGCTTACTGCATTCCGTATATTTTTTAACAAATGATAAGTATGAGTACGTCATCATAGAGAATGAAGGTTATACACACTCGGATGAGGAATATTTTTAAGGCTATTTAGTAGAAGGATTCTACTAGATTTAATAGACGTTAAGTAGTTCATAAGATGGAAAATTGGAGTCTGTGTACTCGTAACATTATGACTTTTCTAGTAATTTTGCATTTTATGATTTATTATTTGATTAAGTACCGCAATATATTGGATATCATTTGTAAGTAAATATTTTCAGTTGTGTAATTTATATGTGAGGTTATTATATATGATGCATGCCTTGTATTTATGGGAGTATGGTTTCACGGATACGACAAATGAACGTACCTGGCAAGTATGGGTCAAAAGCGTGACACTTAGTACTTGTAACTTAAATAATATTATAGTGTTAACATACTCATATTGTTAGTTATTGAATTATTACTTATATATTGTATATTATAATGTCATATTTTCACTCACACATAGATAAGTTATTATCACTTGTGACTTAAATAAGGAAAATTATGTATTATACTCCTTCCATCTCTATTTGTTTGTGCAGTTTGAGTTTTTTGGTCAAACAGGACAATTTTGTAATTAATACTTTATACAACTTTATTCAATTTTTAATAAAATTTATTTAATAAAAGTGAAATTTATATCAAATGTTAATACATACAAATTTAAAATCTTAAAAAAAGTTAAATAAATCCGTACAAAATTAAGCTATGAAAACTTAATGTGCTAACTAGAGAGTAAACAATAATGACAATTTCAATGGGATGGAGGTAGTGCATAGTAGTCATTGTATAATAGTAAAATTTCAAATGATAAAACTTTAGATTATTGAAATAATGTGCATAGTAAATGCAATATTGACGTAATATAATACTCTAAAATTGTGTATTTAAGAAAGGATAAATTTCACTTACACAACTTATGGTTTGACGGTGTTCTACATGACCCCATATGGTTAAAAAACCTACAAACACTCATGTGGCTTCGGTTTAATTGTCCAGCAAACAAAAATGCTTCTAATAATAGAAGTTTGAATGTTAAATGTGAGTCATGCATTTTGTTTTGAAAATTTCACATCTTTGACAATTTATTCCTAAATTAATTCCTCTTATTAATACCAATTGAGTCATATAAATTATTTTGGAGTAATATACAATTGACAAATTATTGGGATCAACTTATAAACAAAAAATTCTTTCCCTTACCTAGCCACACGTACCCTTTCTGGAACCACTGTCTAATCTCTTCTACCCCAAGCTCCGCCAACACCTTCACATCCCCAAGCCCCTGGTTACGCAGCTCTATCATCCTGATCCCCCCATCGCCACAACCTCAGTATCCGAAACCCCTCTCTCCCATCCTTAGCACCCCACCTCTTCGCCCTACTCCTAGACTCACCACCTAAAACCCTCCCCATCCCTTCCCCTTCCTACTAGCTCAATCCTCCAAATCCCTCTCCTTCACCTCTTTCCCTTCCCTGCCACTTTCTTGCCCCTTTATCCAACAACTCAGCCTCCAAATCCCCCACTCTCTCCTCCATCCTGTGAGCCCAGATCCACTATCCCTACAACCTACTTCACCACTCCCTCTCCTTGCAATCTCTTCCGTTCTCCAGATCCTAATCCCTTTCCTAGCCTCTGGATGCACCATCCTCTTTGCCTCACTAGAATCTCCCTCACAACAGATCTACCACCCCACACCAAATTAGCCATCTCCTCTCTCAGCCCCCGTGTAACCACTACCTCCACCACTTGCAACAGTTACATTTTTCTTTGAATTATTGGAACAGAATGCATAGATTTTAAAACTGTAACTAAATCGCCAAATTTTTCTATTTTTTGTTGTAACCCCTCAACTATTATATTTAAGGTATTTTGACAAGTTTATTCTTAGAAATGACTATTAATTTGTTTACAGAAAAAAATACTTGAGTGACCTAATTGTAACAAGCCAATAGTTTGGTGACTATTTTGTATTTTGATTTAGTAATATTGAGTTACATATAGTAGTAATTAGTGACATCAATAAAATTTTAATAATTAGAATAATGTACATTAAATCAATAACTATTTAATGAATAGAACAAGATTGGATCAATCACAATATTAATAATATATATTATTTATGATTTTAAATTAATAATATATATTACTTATGATTTTAAATTATTTTTGCAGTTTCTAAACAAGACTTGGTCACAATCCATTTCTACCTCTAAAATAATTATGAAAATTAAAATAAAACAAATGAATAAGTAAAAACATGTTAGATAAAAGGCCCTAAAATAGGACTTATAAAATGTGACAATTTCGACCCGCAAAGGAATACAAGAAAAAGTGTTTTTTCTTAAAACATTGGAGTGTATTTTAGTATGCCGAGTCACTGATAGAAAATTTACCAAATCATTCTCATACAATTAAAATCTTTTACCCAGACGATTTTGGTATATCAGAAACAATATACTTAGACTCAGGAGCACCGTTGAGGGAAGCATTATAAAGGTGCTAAACTCAAATATCTTTTACTCCCGATTAATTTATTATTTTAATATCAAAATCTGAGTTATTTTAAGCTAATTATGCATTTAGTTATCATAAAAGCCTGCTAAACACTTGAGAATGTATAGCACATAATAATAATAAGAATAATAAATACTTAATCTTGAATCTCTAGTAGAAAGGTTTCAACAAAAAAAGTAAGAATATCACAAATTTCATATTTCACAAAATTTATATATATAAAAAGAAAGAAAGAAATAGTATGAGTAAATAGTCCCACATCCCTAGTAGGTCTCACGCAAGTTATAAGTAAAAGACAATACAGCTAATAGTAATTAAATAAAGTAATGAAGTTAAAAACTCTTAATATATATTTAAATGAGTTAAATAAAGTCTAACAAATAACTAATTAAACATCAATTAAATATTAACTAAACTCATGTCAGACTTTTAAACTTAAGACTTAATTTAAAAAAAAAAAATCCTAAATAAACTATAGGGGTCAAATTAAAAAAAACTACTAAAAACTAAGGATGATGTCAAGATAGAAATCAAGGTAACATCATGGGACTAACATTGCAACTTGTGGAAAACTTTTCTATCTATGAATCAGCCGGTTTCATCGGGTAGCATAGTCAGATGTCCTTTTATGCATCAACCTCAGCATGTCAGACCTAATGGATAGCCTCTCTCACATGGGCTGCACTTGAGGCGCTTCCCTGATAAAAAATCGCGATTCTTCTCTTCCTGATCGGGTTGTCTCAACTGGCCTTGATGAAAATAATTTATCTCAATGATTTTTTAATCGAGGCTAGTTGAGACACTGCTATCAGCAAGAAAAGAATTAAGATCATTCATCGGTATTTGTTTTTATGTTATGATTATATATTAAAAAAAAAAATGAAAAATTTTATAGTTCGAGAAAGTCTTTTTATTATTTTTAAAAATTTATATTGTATTTACAAATATTAAAGAATAATAAGATGATTTTACTACAAGACTGTAAAAATTTAAAAAATAATAATAATAATTTATTATGTCGATGACTGGAGATGTTGAGAGGAATGCGTGGAGATTAATCAGTGGTCTATTATTACTACAAGCCAGCAAGCCCCACTCTGAATATCCAACAAGTACTTGGGTAGCGGTTTTAGCGAAAGATCAAACTTTCCAATTCAATTTGACTAAGACAACAAATAATTCATTTCTTTCTCATCCAATATGTGGCCTTGTTTCGGTTTCAATGGACAAGGGTTCTCAAATTTTGACGGTTAATTCCATTTTTTAGGTAAAGGTAGCATATAATGAATGACAAAGAATATACAATGGTAGGATACGTTAGTACAGTTGTTGTAACATATATTATTCTTCAATAATTATTCAATAATTAAAGTTTCACGTGATAACAATAATTATGATGTTTCACAATATAATTAATGCTACACACTTCTAAAATCCTCCTATACACTTATATTTTTTATAAGTTTTTTTTTTAATAATCAAATTTCATTAATTGAAGAAATAATCATTACAACTAATTAAAATGCACTCTCATAAATGAATTACAAGATTTGCCTATTATAACTATATGTAAAAAGATACCTAGTAAATCTAGAAATTTAAATCTACGAAAATCTAAAAAAAATCCGAATCTAATTTCAAATAGTTGGATAAGTCTTGTACTAGATCTGACCAATCTTGGACATGCTACTGAACTCTGATGTAAAGTACAAAAACAAATTTGGTCAGCTAGATATGTCTTTGATTGAATCTTCCATCTACATCAACTACAAAAGATGAAAAAAAAGCTCTAAAAAATCCCACTTATTCAAGAGGAGATTAAAACTCTCACTTTTTTAGGAAAGACAAAATCTCCAATGAGCAAATCTCATAGAAAAAGAGGGGGAAAAAATATTATAGGTGGTAATTTGCATTAAAAAAACAATTACATTACCGTATTTTCATAAGTTTCTAAATACAATAATTCATTTTTAATCTTTCATATTCATCTTTACTCAATATTATTACAATTAAAAGAAACGACAATTATAAGCATATATTTCATTGTTTTATGTAAAAGACTATATGATTTTACCATTTTTTTTAATCACAATCACGATTTTATATATATATATATATATATATATATATATATATAACTAAGATAAAATAATTTACAAAATCACAAATTAAGGACTATTTTATAAAATAATTTACAAAATCACAAATTAAGGACTATTTTTCAAAACTATTATATGTGGCAAAATTCTATTGAATTACCAATCCCTAATTTTAGGTAGTCAGTCGGATTTCTTGTTCTTTTTTATTTTTCAAATTCTATTGAATTACCAATCCCTAATTTTAGGTAGTCGGTCAGATTTCTTTCTCTTTTCTTTTTTTTTCAAATCCAGTGATACATTAATGACTCTACCACTTTGTATAGATACAATCAAAATTGAGCATATGTTCTCAACTAAGGGTGTGTTCGTTTGGATTGAAAATATTTTACATGAAAAAATCAAATTTTCATACAATTTTTCGGTGTTCGATTGACAAAATGAAAATATGTTAAAATAAAAAATTTTAAAGGTTTTATCTTTAACTTTATGAATACAAATTAAAAAAACTTATAATAGTAGTAATAAATACTTTACGAGTAATTGTGATTAATAAAAGATTGATTTTGTTCAAAATTAAATGATAGTACAATATAGTAGTAAAATATGCATAATGATAGTAATATTAGTGTGGGACCCATGATTGAGAGAAAAACGAAAGAAAAAGAATTGAAAATGAAAATAAGTTTAGCAAATGAAATTTTAATAAGTAAGTATTTGAGATTTAATGTCACCCTTGAATTATCTGAAAAATAACTTAAGGTCAAAAATTTCGTAAGTTATTTTCAGTTAGAGATAGGAAAATTGAAAAATATTTGACGCCGAAAAATATTTTTCGGTGTTTGGCACCAAAAAAATTTCTAAAAAATATTTTCCTGAAAATATTTTCATTCCAAACGAACACACCTAAGAATCAAAGAATATCATATGCACAATCAAATACTTGAGGTTTTCTTAAAAAAAAACCAAATTGTTTACTATAAAATTTACTTATTAATAATTGTCAAACTAGCTAGCGAGGTCCATGTTAGTGCAAATTTTAGAGAGAACAAATTACCGGCCTCTCAGTAAGAACAAATCTTTTGAACACATTAACGTTAATCAATCCATAACCAACAAATTGAGTGCTTTCTTATGGTTTCGAATCAGTCAACTCGTAACTGGTGATATTTTTCTTAAATCAATTTAAGGATGAAAATTATAGTTTACAAAAGCGGTAATACAAGTATACAAATATGATTTTGTAAATAAAACAGATTGTGACGGTTTTAAAGAACACTTTCATTAATCAAAGAAAACATTACATAATATTTTCAATAATCTAATCTTAACAATAATAAAAGCAACAAAATAAATTGTACTGGATTACTAAAAATCAAACTAAAATCTTATCATTACTAGCTACTAAAATTTCAATTATTGTCTTTTTAATCTTTTTACTGTTGATCGCTCTCCAAATATCCCTAAAAAATATCCTTATCACGTTATTTATCTTCAGAAACGATATTATCTTGATCTTTTACCAAATATGTCCATCCTTAATCCCAATTCCTCATCTTTCCCTAACTAGGCATTTTGGGATCCTTATCTTGAAAATTGACCAAACAAAAATCAACCCCAAAATAGGGCTCTAAGATCGCACATAAATTCCTTAAAAGTTGTCTATATTTCTTCAAATTAGTCTTTCGATTCTAAATGTTCCTAATGTGCTTCTTTAATTTATCTATAATACCTTAATCTCCTCCCTTTTGTCGAACTAAAGATGATATTTGTACTCCAAATCACTTGCCTAATTAGTTTAAATCTTAAAATATCCAAAGTCACCAAAATAAGATTTAAAACTCCAAATAATCCTTAATAGTTGCTTTGTGGTTTCTAAGTCTAAACTCTGATGCCACTTAAACTATCATGTCTCTTGCCCGCATACGTCGACACATGACAATTGTGCACCCTCAACAATTACCACTCAAGGGCACAACGCACCAAAACGAAACAAAATTAAAATAACTTTATTAAATTAGTAACAATCCGTAATAATTAATCAAAAATTGTTTTGAATATGCAACTAAATAGATATAAACTAAACCATCTAATAGTCCCAATGTAATATAAAACGAAACCTAAAATATCTTAATATTTCGCCAATTCTTAACCAGCTAATAATACTAACTCTCATTGGAAGTCAAAAGTCCAACTGTCACCATACACCAACTCCTCATACAAGAACATGATTGTCCTCATAAGCCTCTAATTCTAGAAAAATGGTATAATATGTTGAATGACAAATCATACAGTAAGCAGCTAATGCTACCCTTGCTATAGACTAGACAAGTTACATATATATTTTACCAAATTTTATCATGAAGTCATATAGAAATACTTCAAAAGGTTTGTATTAGAAGTTGAAAATATAAACTTATAATAGAATCTTATTTAATACAAAGGCAGAAGTTTCTTTTCAAAAAATCTTTAAAAAAACCGTACTTACATATACTTAGAATAAGTGGCATTACATTAAAAATTCACAAAATAGATTTCACAAAGATTAGAAGTTCAAAATCAAAATCGAGAATTTCATAATTGGAAGTTGATAAGTGGAATTAGAATTAGAAGTTCATAATCAGATTTCAAAGTATAGTTCATTTCAGGCTCATAAAATGCTATCATTGATTTATTGAACTCACCCTGATGCTAAGAAATCTCACTAGAAAATGTCACTAAGGGATCTTACGAACAAACTTACCTTAACTCGGAAACAAAATGCCAGGTCTTATGTCATTCGGACAAAAAATGGAACTATAATCCCTACTGATTATTCATAATTATTTCAAGAGTCTTTGTCTACTATTAATTACTGAACACATAATCCAAACAAAATACACATGCAAATTAATCATACAAAATTCAAAAGTACCACTTACAGATTTGTAAATAAATTTCTAAAGAATTATCAAAGCCATAAAAGGTCTAAATTTTCGTAGGAAAATAATTTTTGTCACAAGTAACATTTAATGCAAAAATAGTTTTTAAAAATACAAAGGGATGTTAACCACTTACCTCAATGTAGCAAATACAAGCCGCAACAAAATCCAATTAACTCCTATATACAAGAGTTATCAACCTTTACTTAAGTTCAATCGCGAAACAAATCTACTTGCATATAGACTATTATGCCATCTGGAAATTATTCAAAATCCAAAGTTTCTTATAAAAGTATTGCAAATGTCAAACTTGACCGATCTTTTTTTTTTAAAAAAATAACTCATTTGGACCCAAATATAACCTGATAAAAGTCATAAATTTACAATCCATACTCATCTCATAAAATTATTCGAATCTTGAGGCTTAATTGACTCAATCCAAACTCACATTATCTAATAAATATTTTTATAGATAAACTATTAGAATTTTATTTTTAACATCTTATCAACATTATATGACATAGTGTTGACCTACAATCTTGGTTTTGATGATGACAAATCTAATCTAATGGTTTGCAATTGAGCTTTCCAGGAGTTTTGCAGAAATTCATTTAACAAGACTTTCAGATGATGTGCATCGAACCAAAGGAGCTTTGGACGCAGAGGGGTGTTTGAGCAAGATCTATCCTCTCGGACTCAGGAATCTATCCAAACAAATTATCTCAAACATAGAGCACCGTTCGAATTATTAGACAGAGAGTAATGATTTTAAGGCAACTGACATTGAACGCTCATCACCATTCGAAAGAAACTATATCGGACGCACATGTTCCGTCTAAATAAAGAACAATTAATGTTAGGCTTCAATATTTCCGAATGCACTACACTGTTCGATAATTTAACTAGACAGACAATCAACTTCAGAGAACGAATGGACGCAAACTCGGCCGGCCGAACGAAGATCTCAAGTTAAGATTTTAGATGTTCGGATGCTTCTTTGGATGCAGTAAAGGTTTCTCGGACATCCAAAACATCTAATGGCTAGTTTTTCAGCATTAACTACTTTGCCATTGGAAGGTGGTTGGAAGTTCATTTACCACCCCTATAAATACCAACTAAATTGAATTTATGAATAACAACTTCCACATTGAATAAAAGCAAGTACAAAAGCAATTTGAGTGTAAATTGGTTTTTTAGAAGTGTTGTATTAGTAAAAAAAAGTGTGTAATTGAGAAGGCTATTCAAGAGTATTGAGTGGATTGATAATCATTGTATAAAAGTTAGGTTGAGTGTAAAATCCTTGACTCAACTAAAGAGAATTAGTGTGAGTAAGGGTGATCCTACTTTGTATAAAATTTAGATTATTGATTCACCAACTTTAAAGAAGCACGTTGGTAGACTACTACTCTAAGCTTGCTAGCTTGGGAGTTTTGTTTGAAAATCTCTCTCTCTATCTATTTACTTTGTTCATTTTTGTGCTTAATTGATCATATTGCCATCAAATTTACTTGCGATTGTGAAAGATTTTATTCGGCTTTATTTGCAAATTTTTGTACAACCTAATTCACCATGTTCTTAGGTTACTCTGGGCCAACAATTGGTATCTAAGATTGGTCTCTCTTTTTTTTTTTTTTTTTTTGCTTAAATTGCATTAGAGTAAAAGTCACCATGGCAACCAATAATGTTTCGTTTCTTGAAGGTCAGTCTATCACTATACCACCTATGTTTGATGGGATAAATTTTATTAATTGGAAAGAAAGAATGAAAATCATGTTGCAATCTATTGATATTGATTTATGGTATGTTATTAATGAAGGTCCTTTTGAAGCCACCATTATTGCATATGATGACTACACTAATAGAAAAAAAAAAAAACAAGAGATGAACTAACCCCACAAGATAAAGCCAATTTGACTTTGAATAATAAAGTCATGAATATTTTGTATAATGCTTTGGATGCTAATGAATCCACTAGAGTAAAAGGTTGTGTTTTGCCTAAAGAAATATGGGATAAATTGAAAGAGATTCATGAAGGTAGTGATGATGTAAAAGAACAAAAGAAATCTTTGCTTGTTGCTAAGTATGAGTCTTTTAAGATGGAACCTCATGAAAACATTCATAAGACATATTGTAGATTCAATGATATCATAAAGGACTTAGAAGCATTGGATAAGGAATATTCATTGTTTGAAAAGAATTGGAAAATTTTGAATCCTTTATCCAAAGAATGGGAAGCCAAATCTATTGCTATAGAGGAGGTAAAGAATTTGAATTCTATGTCCATTGAGTCATTGATTAACTCTCTTTCATCTTATGAATTGAAACTCAAGGCTAAAGTTATGGATAATTAAGAAGCAAGACCGAAAAGAATTATTGCCTTGAAGATTTCCTCAGAAAAAGATGAAAGTTACCCCATCAATTTAGAAGATGAAGACTTTGATGAAGGTGATCTTGCACTCATCACCAAATGATTCTTCAAACATTACATCAAAAAGAGGAAAATGAGCAAAGAAGGAACAATTAACTCTTATAACTTCAAGGGGAAGACTAAAGTTGAGAACAAGAAACAAAATGATAAATGTTTCAAATAAGGTCATGATTGAAGACACTATACAAACAAGTGTCTATCCAAGAAAAAGAAGGAAGCAAGAAAGCCCCGTTTCAACAATTTTCAAATCACATGGGATGATTGTAACTCTGAAGGAGAAGTTGAGGAAGAAATGGAATCGGCACAAATGGCCTTTATGGCTATTGGTGATGATGAAGTAACGACTACTTATTTTGATGATTCAAATGATGAAAGTGATGATAATGATGCTCTTGAGGCTTTTATCATAAAATTGCATGATAGTTTAAAGTTCTAAGGAATAATATGCAAGAAATAAGTACTTAGATGGAAAATATAATGCCTTGTTGAATGCTAACTCCAAACTTATGAATGAAAATAATACGTTATTACAAGAAAATGATGATCTGAAGAAAAGATTGCATGTGAAAACAAAGATCAAGGAAGAACAAGCCTTCTTGAAGAAAAGATTGGATGAACTTGATATATTCTTGCATAGAAAAAAGGAAGAAGTTGTTGATATGAAAAGGAATAGAAATATGATGATCAACAAGAACTTTATCACTTTTAGAAAGAAAAGTTTATGTTTTGTAAAATCAAAATCTTCTTTGTATGGAAATAAAAATATTATTTGCAATTATTATCAACAACATGGACATGTTAAAAATAATTGTTGTGTCAAAATAAATGAAAAGTTATGGATATTGAGTTAAATTGCTAACTCTTACGGACCCAAGAAAATGTGGGTACCAAAAGTTATCTCCTAATTCTTTGTGTAGGTAGAGAACACCATCAAGAATCACCTGCTAAGTGATTTATTGATAGTGAGCGTTCAAGACACATGATCAGTGATGCATCTCTTTTTACCAATCTTAAGTCCAAAAATAGTGGAAAGGTGAACTTTTGAGATAACATAAAAGTAAAATCAATTGACATTGGTGATGTAGGTAAAAATGGTAAGACTTTGATTAAAAATGTCCTTTTAGTTGACAATTTGAATTATAATCTTGTAAGTATGAGTTAGTTATTTGATAGAAATTTGTATGTGTTCTTTACTAAGCATGAATGTTTAATTCTTAATAAGAAATTTGCCGTTTTGTTCAAAGGTAAAAGGTCTAATGATGTTTATGTGATTTATCTTAATAATATTGATAATGGTAATATAAAGTGCTTAACCTCTTCTAAAGATGATTGTTGGCTTTGGCGTAGAAGACTTTGTCATTTTAACATGGATTTGATTAATAACATTTCTAAGAAAGAATTGGTAAGAGATTTTCCAATATTGAAGTTTGAGAAAAATAAAATTAACTGTGATGCATGATAATTTGGTAAACAAGTTGAAGTTTCTTTTGAACCAAAGAATTGTGTGTCTACTTCTAAACTTTTGAAATTATTGCATATGGATTTATTTGGTCCAACTTAATATGCTAGTCTCGATGGTAGTAAATATGCTTTTGTGATTGTTGATGACTATCCTAGGTATACTTGAGTGCTATTTCTTATTCACAAAAATGATGCTATTTCTTATTCACAAAATGATTTTTTTGAAAATTTCATAAAATTGTTTTCCAAAATATAAAATTTGTTGAATTTTAAAATTATTCATATAAGAAGTGGTAATAGAGCCGAATTCAAATTTAGCAGTTTTTTCAAGTTTTGTGATCACAACAGTATTTCGCACGAGTTTTCGATTGCTAGAGTGTTTCAACAAAATAGTGTTGTTGAAAGGAAAAATAGAACTCTTCAATAGGTTGCTAGAACCATGATTAATAAGTGTGATTTACTAAAATGTTTTTGGGCTGAAACTGTTAATAAGCAGCTTGTTATGTTATTAATCGAGTTCTTTTTAGGCCTATTTTAAACAAAACTTCTTATGAAATCTTGTTTTGCAAAAATCGTTGTGAGTTATTTCAAAGTTTTTTGTTGTAAATGTTTTCTTATGAAATTTAAAGAGCATCTTGGAAATTTTGACAAAAAATCGGGTAAAGGTATTTTTTTAGGATATTCTGGTGAAAGAAAGCATACCGAGTGTATAATAGAAGAACTCTTGTGATTGAAGAAGATGTACATGTTACATTTGATGAAACTAATGATCTTAATTCAAGAAATGTTTGTGAAGATGAAGATGTGGGTGTGTAAAAGAAACTTGAAAAGTTCACTGTTTAAGAGGAGCATCAAGAAATCAAGGAAAGCAATGAGAACAATACTCATCATTTGGATGAAGAAAGAGAAAAGAAAGAAGAATCACCAAAAGATCTTCTAAAAGCTTGGAGGTTTGTCTCAAGTCAACCTCAAAATTTGATCACAGGTGATCTATCCTTCTAATGGAATAAAAACTCGCTTTTATAACTTAGTTTTCAAATTTAACCTAAGTGTGTAGTTGATGTTTTAAAAGATGAATCTCGGATTCTTGCCATGAAAAAAGAACTAAGTCAACTTGATAAAAACAATGCTTAGACTTTAGTTGAAAGACCTTCAAATCATCTAGTAATAAGAACAAAATGGATTTTTAGAAATAAATTAAGTGATAAAGGTGAAATAGTTAGAAATAAAGTTAGATTAGTTGCTAAATATTGTGCAAAAGAAGAAGGAATTGACTATGATGAGACTTTCACACCCGTTGCCAGATTAGAAACCATTTGTATGTTTCTCGCATATGCATGCTTTGATAATTTCAAATTATTTCAAATGGATGTGAAAAGTGCTTTCTTAAATGGTTTTATTGGTCAAGAAGTTTTGTTGAACAACCTCTGGGTTTTGAAAATAAAGATTTCCTAAATCATGTTTTTAAATTGTCAAAGGCTCATCATGGTTTGAAACAAGCTCAGTCTCTAGAGATTGGTATGAAATATTAAGTTTTTTTTGATTGACAATGATTTTAAAAGAGGAATTGTTGATACCACTTTTTTCACCGAAAATAGTTATAATGATTTGTTAGCTGTTCAAATTTATGTTGATAATATTATTTTTAGAGCTACTAATGAAAGTTTGTGCAAGGAATTCTCGTATTTGATGCAAATGGAATTTGAAATGACTATAATGGGAGAATTACAATTCTTTCTTGGACTTCAAATTCACCAATCAAAGAAGGGAACTTCAATCATACAAACTAAGTACACAAAAGAGCTACTCAAGCGCTTTAGAATGGAGCATTGCAAACAAGTTGGAACGCCAATATGCACCTCAACCAAGCTTGACAAGGATGAAGAAGATAATAGTGTTGATGAAAAATACTATAGAGGTATGATCGGAATCTTATTATATTTAACTGCTAGTAGATCGGATATTATGTTTGTCGTTTGTTTATGTGATAGATTTCAATCATTTCCTAAGTCTCGAATCACATCTAATTGCCATTAAAAGAATTTTTAGATATTTAAAAGGGATAATGAACTATGGCTTATGGTATCCTAAAAGCACTAGTTTTGATTTAATTAGTTATTCGGATGCTGACTTTGCTGATTGTAAAATTGATAGAAAAATTACTAGCGGTATGTGTCATTTTTTGGATAATTCTTGGTATCTTGGTTCAGTAAGAAACAAAGTTCCATATTTTTGTCCACAATGGAAGCCGAGTATATTGCAGCAGATAATTGTCGTGCTCAACTTCTTTGGATGAAACATATTTTAAAAGATTTTGGTATTATTTTTCATTGCATACCCATTAGATGCGATAATACTAGTGCAATCAATCTGACAAAAAATCCAATTCAACATTTTAGAACAAACATATTGATGTCAAACACCATTTCATAAGAGATCTTGTATGAAAAAAGGAAGTATGTGTTGAATTTGTGTGCACTATGGATTAATCGACTAATATTTTTACTAAATCCTTGCCTTTGGATCATTTTGAATATCTTAGGACTTATTTGGGAATTATTGATTCTAAAATTATGTGATTTGTGTTTTCGGTGCCAAATATGTGTCCTAAGCTCTGTGGTTTTGTATGATCATATCCGTCCGAACTGTCATGCTTTATGGTCTTTTGGGATCGGAAGATCCTTCTCGTCTGAACTGTTTGGCTTACACTCTCAACTCTCTAGACAAAACCTACTGGACGATCCCAACTTTCCGATAGCCTCTCGGATGCTTGTGTCACCACTTTTTATGTTCGTTCATTTGAGATCAAACGAACGTGTCACACTATTGAATGATTGTCTCACACTAATAAAACCTTTCATTTTCATCATTTTGGACACCTCACATCCCTAAAACCCTAGCTTAAGCGAAAAGAGAGGAAAATTTCAATTCCCTCAAATTCTCTTACTTCACTCAAATTAAACCAACAAATCAAATTGAATGTTGTTCTATACATTGCTTGTTCTATACATATTGAATGTCATACTTATTCAAATTGATTTACATTGCCTGTTCTATATATATTGAATGTTTTATTGGCTGCAATTGATTTTATCTTTACATATGGTTGTAATTGATCTTATCTTGACATGTGTTATTGGTTGCAATTATTCTTGTCTTGCTGGTGTTATTGGTTGTTTGATTACTAGATTAAGGAAAAGCCTCATCTCAGGAGTAGCTTTTTTTGTTTTGTTTCAATGATGCCAAAGGGGGAGAAATATGGCTATGTTTATGATTGAATTGAGTTATGTTGCTTGTGTTCTTTGTGATTTGTCATCATCAACAAGGGAGAGATTGTTTACCTACAATCTTGGTTTTGATGATGAGAAATCCTATCGAATGGTTGGCAATTGAGATATGAAGGAGTTTTGCAGAAATTCACTTAGGGCTTTCAAACGATGCGCACTATTCAAACTAGAAGAGCTTTAGACGCAGAGGAATGTCAAAACAACATTTAAAAGAGAAACTAATAATTATAAAAAGAGAACTTAGCAAATAATAAAATGGAAGCTTGAAACTTGAAGACTTGTACAATATTGAAATATGATATTTTACAAGAGTGGAGTTACAAGAGATGCCCTTCTGGTTTGTTCTGCTAATCTATTAATAGGCCAGGGAGGATTTTATTTTATTTATTATTTATTATTATTTTTTTTACAAAAAGTTTGAAAAGACATAAAGTTACTTTTTCCTACCACGTCCTTTTGTCTTCTTTTTTCCTTTGTCGTTTGATGCAGGTGTAAAGGAGCTGGATGAACTGGACGTTTGAGCTGCTTTTTCGAAATCAAAAAATAATTTTTTCTTTGCAGTAACTTCAATTATTTTTGCAATTTTGGTCATTTGTTCTACCTGTTTGAGCAAAGTTTGTATATCAATATCACCATAATTATTGGGATCTTGAGAATCTTGTTCTAACTGAGCATAAGGATTTGGTGTTTGTAATTCTTCTAATTTCTTTTTTCCTTTTGTAGTTGTTTGTGTCAGTGACATTGTTGATGGGGTCTGATCATTAATTTTGATTTCTTTATTCTGAGTCATGTAGGAAGAAATCATTGCAGATATGTATGCCTGTAAATTCTAAGAATTTAAGTTTTGTGATGATGAGAATGCTTCAGTAATTTCTTGCTGTATTAGAAATGGAGTACGTATAGGGTAGATATTCAAACTGCTGAAGTTAGGCATGTCACATTTTGGCCACCATTTTGCCATGAAAATTCTCCTGATTTTTGGAATGTTTTAGAAATGATTGTATCCAGTTTCTAGTTTCCAGTAAGAGCACCATGGTATCTTGAATTTAATCATAATGTGATAGGGGGCACCTTTTGGAATATCTTCTTGTGGAAACTCTAAAATGTTTATTTCTCGAAACTTTTGGAATGCATCAAAAATAGGTTTGGGAAATAAAGATTCTTCTATACCAAAGTTTTGAAACCAAAAATAGAACCAAGAAGGAAGGATGGTTTTGTTTGTAAAATTGTGGGTTCAAGACGAATCCACCAGGTATGTAGGTATCCATTAGTATTTTGATAATAAAACTGGTTGAAGAATGATTGTTTGAGATCATGATAATTAAACCAATATTCTCTTTGATTGAATTTTGAGCTTAATCTCATTGAATTTGTTGAGATTCCCCATTCTTCAATGAAAGGAACATTGTTTATTGAAATTTGTGAGTAAGAAATCTCATGATCATTTTCTTTGGGAAACCATCCATCTGTATTTGTCAGATCATGATCATTAATTTTGTCAATAGGTTTGTTATCAAATGAAGCATGCTCAAGGAAGTTTGAATAAGTATGTCTATTTCTTAATGGAAATCCAATTGGGATAAAATAAGATTGGGTTGAGTTTGGACTATATTTATTTATCATAAGTTGATATAACTCCAGAGGTAATTCTTCCAATTCTATGTTACAAACATGAAGGATTTTGTGTAACAGGAAGAACGTACCATGGGTTGAATCAGAATTTAAAGATTTATGAGTTGATTGTTTTGGGATGGTTCCTAATATTGTCATCTGAGTGAAGGAGTATTTGGTCTTTGGGAAGGAGTTTGAGGTGTTTGTGGGTTGACTACATTTCTGAAAGTTTGAGGAGTTTGGGTACTTTGTTGTGTTGGAGTAGATAGAGGAGGAAAATTTCTGGCCATTAGAGCATTGGCAAGTATTGTGTTTGTATTTCCTCTTCCTCTTCCACGCCCTCTTCTTGGGCCTTGTCCTATAAATCCCTGCATAGCTTTTATGCCGCATATAAAGATAATAATTGTAAAGTATAAGCACACATTCCCTTTTCCAGAATCTATATTCTATTGTATGTTTTTCATATTTAAAAATATAATGATTTCTTAACTGATGTAGAAGAATAGGGTCTTCTTGTAAGATATATTCTTTTTTCTACATCTATTATTCTTTTTTTGTGTTTCTCTGTTCTTTCTTTTTCTTCATTCATTCTATGTAAAAATCATTCTTTTTCTGTTTTTAATGAATTTTTTGTCTTATTCCAGCTATCTTGAGGTACATAGTATGGTATGAGATATTTCTTATGTTGTAATTTATATTTTTCTGGTGAACTAGGAAAATTATAATTGCTTTTTGAAGAAGCCATTTGTACAAGGAACAAAGAAATTTTTCTTTTGAATCTTTCTATTTGTCTTTTTGATTCCTTAATATCTATCTCATTTATAATAATCTGATGTTCTATCCTTTGTTTTTCGCAATCTGAATTAGAAATTTCTAATTGTTCTAGTCACTTTTCCCACAGGATTTTATTTGCTTTTTGTTTTTCTAAGTTTTTCCTATAAAATTTTAATTTGGCACAATAACGAGAAGTCATTTCAAGCATGTCCGTCAGGCTTCTTTACCTGCAAGAAATTCTCTAGTTAAGAAGTCAGGAAGGGAATTAGTAGAACCTTTTATATATTGAATATCAAAATCAAAAATAGAAAGTATAGATTGCCATCTTGCAAATAAATGTTTGGAAGCAACATTTTTGACATCTTTTTCAATAATTTGTTTTGCTGCTAAACAATCTACTTTGACTAAGTGAATTTTTGATTAAGTAAATCATCTTGAAATTTTGTAATACACAAAACTATACTTAATACTTCCTTTTTGACACATAGCGTAGTTTGACTGAGCTTTATTCCATAAACCTGAAGTATATCTTTCTAGTTCTTCTATTTTAGTATGAGGATTAATTTGTTTGAGAATTCCACCATATCCTACATCTAAAACATCTATTTCGACAATTTTATACCAAGAATTGTGTGCTAAATATAAAAGTGGTAATTGTTGAACCTTTTGTTTGATTCGTTTGACTGCTTCTGTGTGATTTCTGACTAAGAAGGAGGATTTTTTTTGCAATCTTTGATACAATAGTTTGCAATCTTGTGCTAGGTTTTGATAATATTCATGAATATAATTAAGGCTTCCTAAAAACCTTTGTAACTGGGTTTTGTCTTTTATTTCATCAGGAAATTTATTTACAAATTCAATGGATCTTGATATGGGAATAATTTGTCCTTTATTTAACTCATATCCTAGGAATCTGACATTAAGTTTGGAAAAGCTTCATTTTCTTTGCAGAAACTAGTATGCCATTTCTTGATGGTGTATTTAGAAAATAATTTAAATGTTTAAAATGCTGATCTAATGTTTCAGAAAATATAAGTATGTCATCTATGTAAACAATTATAAAGGAAAATTGCGAAAATATGTCATTCATAATATTTTGAAATTCAGAGGGAGCATTTTTTAATCCAAAGGACATGACATTCCATTCATAATGACCAAATGGAACAACAAATGCAGTTTTTATATCTATCCTTTTCACCTATTTGAATTTGCCAAAATCCGGATTTTAAATCAAATTTTGAATAAATTTGTGCATGAATAACTGTATTTAACAAATCTTTTTTATTTGGAATAGGGTATCTTATCCATTGTAAAGCTTTGTTTAAGGGCTTGTAATTTATTACTAATCTTGGGGTTCTTCTTTCTATTTCAGAATTTTTATTTACATAGAAAGCAGTATAGCTCCAAGTGGAATGGGATTTTCTTACGATGATACTTTTCTGTAAATAAGTAATTTATTTATTTTTTACAGTATTCAACCGTTTCTGAATTCATTTGAGAAGGTCTGGCTTTTGCAAGAATATACACATCTAGAATTGTATTTCATACAGGTAATTCAACAATATGTTGGTTTCTGTGCCAAAAAGCATTCGGTAAATCACTACAAATTTGGTTAGTAATTTTTTGTGTTACATCTTGGATTTTTAATTGATTTTCTGATAATTGTAATTGTTGTTCTAAAGTGTGTGACTTGAATTCTTCCTATAAAAAAGCAATTTGGTTAGTTTTTAATTTAATATTTTCTTTAATTGAGTTTACAGAAAATTGGTTTAAATAATGAGGTTTTTCAATAGTAACAAAATTAAAAGTAAGCTGGTTTTCTTTGTTTGAAATTGTTTTTCCATCACAAAAATATGGATGCATTTTTACAAAAAATGGAGTTCCAAGTATTACATGTTCACTAATAGCTTTAGTTAAAACAAAGGGTAGACAAATAGTATTTTTTCAATTTTCAGAAAATATACATACATTATTAAGTTTATAATTTACTTGTATTTGAGAACTTTCAGCTGCTCTTAAAGCAGTAGTAGATTTTCAAAATATCTTGCAGATACTAAACCATCTCTCATAGTGTAAATATCTGCTCCAGTATCAATCATGACTATTGTAGAGAATTTATATTCATTATTTATTGCTAAAGTGACTGAGACAGAATACTTTTTGGAAGAATATATAGCAGTAATATTTAAAAATTCTGAGGGTTTTTGTTGTGAATTTGAAGTAGAGGGAATATCTTGGGTGTCTAATGAATAATCTATGGGGTTTGTTAAAGATCTTAGTTCTAGTGTTGTTAATCTTTTATTTAGGTTGATAATTTCTTCTTTAAATTGATTGATTTCTTGTTTTAAAATTGGTATGGTAATAGGCTTGTTATATGCGTTTAATGAAGCTTGATTCATAACATCTTGTATAGTGAAAGTATTTTTCAGAGAAATTAGTTTTTCTTTGATTTTGTTAGGCATAGTCTTATATTCATTTTCTGGTTGTTTATTTTCATTTAATAAAATTTCTTTATATTGTGTAAGATACTGCTTTTTAATTTCTTTATCAGGTATATGTTCTAATAGTTCAAAAAATAATTATTGATTTTCAGTTAAAGTATTAATTTTTTGACAAGTACAATAATCTTGGTTTTCAGAGAAATAATCAAGTTGATATATTTCATTTTCTTCATTACTTTCATAGTCAGAAGTTTGAGTAGAAGAGTCAGATTGTAAGAGTATTGAGATTATTTTCTCTTTATTACTATCATCTATCCAATAAAGTTGTAGAAGTTTTTGATTTACATTGATTTGCATAATGACCAATTTTTCCACATTGTCTGCAAGTAATATTTGCTTTTATCTATTTTTGCCCTTCTTGATCAGTTTTTTTATTTTCTCTATATTTTTTCTTTCCAAAATTTTTGTATTTTCTAGGAAAGTAAGGTTTTTCAGATTTTTCTTTTATTTTCTTTTTGGATTTTGAGGAAATTTTTTTAATTGTTTCTGGGCTTTTTGGTAAGGAATATTAGGTTCTTGCACTGCAAACTAAGCACAGAAATCACCTAACTCTTTTCTTTGAGCGTATTTTTCAATTTGAGCTTTTAATTTAATATAATTACACAGTTTGAGTCCTTCTTCTGTTATGACAGAAATAATATCTCCATCTGTTAATTGATCATATGGAACATTATACCCATCATGATAATCTTTAAGTTTAGTAACAATTCTTTGAGCAAAAAGATTTGGGAGACATGAAATGAATTTTTCTTTCCAAAAATGGGAATTGCAATCAACTCGATTCATGATTTTAGCTAAAAAAGTTTCTTTGTACCATTTGAAATGTGATAAAGTTGGACATCGAAGATTCAATAAGAGTTCTTTTTGTATACTGTCAAATATTTTTGAATCTCCAATAAAATGTCAAAAAATACTTGTCATAAGTGAAAATGCAGCATTAGAGATAGTTTCAGTTGTCGGTGCAGTAGAAGTAGAAGTCAAATGTCTAATAGTTGTTTCAGTAGAGGTTATGGTTTTGGTAGAGTTTAGTATGTCATTTTTTTGAATTTCAGTTATTCCACCATCCATCTAATACTCTTGTAAAGTCATTAATAACAATTATAACGGCTTTTCTTTCTAAAGTACCTCTACTCTTATGTAGAGTAATGAACATGTTCATCCTTTTAAGAGTATTTATAATTTGGTATGGTGCAGAATTATCTATGTTCCATTCATATATAGAATGATGGTTTAAAGAATCTAGAATTCTACTAGTTTCTAGTTCCAAATCCTGTGGATAAGGTTTTTGAGTATATCTATCTAATGGAGGATATTTTTTCTCAAATTGTTTTGAATTTTTAATATTTAGTTGGTATCAGAGCCATGGAAGAGTAAACTATCCTTAAAGGATTAATTTTATCTAACTTATATCATCTTATGGGTTGAAGTTTATTTCAGATCTGATCAATAAGACATGTTCTTTTGAGATATTTATGTATATCTTCACACATTAATATAAGGCGTTATTAAATAATTTAAACTTTAAAACATGAGTTGTGGGTCGACACCCAAGTCGTTAAGGGTTGAGAACACTGGAAGCCATTGCCTTATAAAATGAAATGGCAAAAGGCGTAAAACCAGTATACTGACCCAATGAAAGTTGACAGTCGAGCAATTTATACTCTTTAGACTTTAAATTATTTAGTGATTAGCCAATACGTGAAAGATTATATATATATATAATAAGATCAGCATCAGAAAACAGCTTGAACACTGATTATGATAAAGCTTGGATAAGACTAATTCTTTAAGATTATCTCCTCTTTGGTTTTTAGTCTTTAATTTGCCATGACTGAAAATAATACTTTGTTTCGTCAAATTTCTTCTTATACAAAAAATAAAGAAATTATTGCATTTGATAATCTAGATCAAACTTTACAAAATTGAAGCTTACCTAAAAAACAAAAATCTGAAGTCTATAAGGAAGATTTCACTAATAAATTTAAACTTTATACTAAATAGTAAGATAAAATCTGAAGAAAAAACTATTCCCATAGGCAATGATTTTGAACAATTACAACTAATTAAAACAAAATACTTAGAAGAGATTTGTGATAAAAAGTTTAAATATATGCATATAGGTTTAGTGCAAATAGCCTTACAACCATTAAATAGACAAGGTCTTGATACTTCTGTTTGTATAGCATTAAGAGATGCCAGGCATAATAAATTTATAGACTCTTTACTTGGTTTAGTAAAAACATCTCTTTGTAATGGTCCAATTTATTTTAATAGTTTTTCCAATTTTTCTGTTTCTTTAACAGATAAAAGTTTATTTGAAATTCTTACGCTAAACATAAATATTAAAGGATATGACATGAAACCTAGATTTGAAAATATTAATATCACATATAGAATTTTTTACAAACTAATGAATACACTAAATCCTGGTTTAGCATCATTTTCAATCAAAGGTAATATGACAAATCAACTTCGTTGTATTCCTCTTATAGAAACAAATTTAACTAGGTCAAACATAGAGCTTCCCCAGATAATAAATTGGAATCAAGTAGATATACCCAAACAATGGATTTTTGAAAGTTTAACCAGTTCTTCTATTCCAAAGGAACTCAAACGAAAAATAGTAACAGAAATTGAAGAATCCCCAACAGGCACTGTTGCTATAAATTTTCATAGAAATTCTACTTCAACAATCCTTGAACTACATCCACACATCACTGAATTAAATAGATCTCCTTCTCTTAGGAAAGATAGTAACTTAAAACTTGAAAGAATGTATGAAAAAAATCAAACTATGCATGGAATTTATTTAGAAACTCCACAGCAAGCTCAATCTGAACCTGAGGCAGGATCAGAAATAGGTCTGGGCTACAAGGTTCAACATCCATCCTCTACAGCATCATATAAGCTTAATATGATCTCCCATCAAACTCTTTCACATAATCAATTAAAAGAAATTTCAAAGAGCAATTGTAGATATTCAACAAGAAAAATATATGCCTTTTAGAAAATGGTTATTTTCTCATATTATTCTGAAGAACAACAAAAACACATTCAAGATTCTTATTATAATTTTATTAAACATACTATGTGTTATTTGGAATTTTTTAATTGGTTTTATGTTGAATATAGGCCACAATTGATTGATAATAAAGTGGATATTTTGTTATAGAATTAATATCTATAGACTATGTTTTAAATGATGAAAAAAATATTGTGTTTAAATCAGTTCATCCTCCGTGTTTAGATATTAAAATAGGAAATACTGGAGCTATTGTAACACCATTTTTACCTAATGATAATCATAACAGGATCACACAACAAGAAAATTTTATTGTTTTAAATCTACAATCCATCTCTAAGCAACTAGAACAAACTACCATTCATGTATCAAATCGTTTAGATAAAATAGAGAAAACCATAGACAAGGTACCCTCTATTCCTTATACCTCACTTATTTAACCTCAAAAAATCATACCAGATCCTAATAAATTTCATATTCCTGTCCAAAACCCTCCAATAATTTTTCCTCCATTTATTCACTCTTCACCCTCAATTCCACCAAAAGCTCTTTTAAAAGTGACATAGATAAAATAATAGAAAAATTAGATAAAAAAAAAAAGAACTATTAAGTATAAACACTATTCATGAAATCAGTCAATCAGAAAATGATTTACAAGACCAAGAAGAAGGTGAATTAGGAGATAAGTCTCTAGAAAAATTGATAAATATGTTTCAAAAAGATGAAGAAATATAAGAAGGATATTATTCTGAACCAGAATTAGAAGTATCAGCCCTGAAAAGAAAAAAAAGATACCATAAATATGAAAATCCAAAACAATTTGAGAAAAAATATCCTCTATTAGATAAACATACTCAAAAACTTTATCCATAGGATTTAGAACTAGAAACTAGTAGAATTCTAGATATTTTAAACCATCATTCTATATATGAATGGAACATAGATAATTCTGCACCATACCAAATTATAAATACTCTTAAAAGGATGAACATGTTCATTACTCTACATAAGAGTATACAAGAGGTGATTTAGAAAGAGAAGCCGTTATAATTGTTATTAATGGCTTTACAGGAGTATTAGATGGATGGTGGAATAATTATTTAACTGAAATTCAAAAAATGACATACTAAACTCTACCAAAACCATAACCTCTATTGAAACAACTATTATACATGCTTCTACTTCTACTGCACCTACTACTGAAACTATCTCTAGTGCTACATTTTCACTTATGACAAGTATTTTTAGACATTTTATTGGAGATTGAAAAATATTTGACAGTATACAAAAAGAACTCTTAATGAATCTTCGATGTCCAACTTTATCACATTTCAAACGGTACAAAGAAACTTTTTTAGCTAAAATCATGAATCGAGTTGATTGCAATTCCCATTTTTGGAAAGAAAAATTCATTTCGTGTCTCCCAAATCTTTTTGCTCAAAGAATTTTTACTAAACTTAAAGATTATCATGATGGGTATAATGTTCCATATGATCAATTAACATATGGAAATATTATTTCTATCTATAACAGAAGAAGGACCCAAACTGTGTAATGATATTAAATTAAATGCTCAAATTAAAAAATACGCTTAAAGGAAAGAGTTAGGTGATTTCTGTGCTCAGTTTACAGTGTAAGAACCTAATATTCTTTACCAAAAAGCCCAGAAACAATTTAAAAAATGTTAAAAATACAAAAAGAAAATAAAAGAAAAATCTGAAAAACCTTACTTTCCCCAAAAATACAAAAATTTAAAAAGAAAAAATATAGAGAAAATAAAAAAACTGATCAAGAAATGCAAAAATGGATAAAAGCAATATTACTTGCAGAAAATGTAGAAAAAATGGTCATTATGCAAATCAATATAAATCAAAAACTTCTATAGCTTTATTGGAAAAAATTAATAATCTTTCTATAGATAATATTGATAAAGAGAAAATAATCTCAATACTCTTACAATGTGACTCTTCTACTCAAACTTTTGACTATGAAAGTAATGAAGAAAATGAAATATATCAACTTGATTATTCCTCTGAGGAAACCAAGATTATTGTACTTGTCAAAAAATTTATACTTTAACTGAAAATCAAGAATTATTTTTTGAACTATTAGAACATATACTGATAAAGAAATTAAAAGCAATATCTTACACAATATAAGAAATTTTATTAAATGAAAATAAACAACCAGAAAATGAATATAAGACTATGCCTAACAAAATCAAAGAAAAACTAATTTCTCTGAAAAATACTTTCACTATACAAGATGTTATGAATCAAGCTTCATTAAACGCATATAACAAGCCTATTACCATACCAATTTTAAAACAAGAAATCAACCAACTTAAAGAAGAAATTATCAACCTAAATAAAAGATTAACAACATTAGAACTAAGATCTTTAACAAACCCCATAGATGATTCATTAGACACCCAAGATATTCCCTCTACTTCAAATTCACAACAAAAACCCTTAGAATTTTTAAATATTACTACTATATATTCTTCCAAAAAATATTTTGTCTCAGTCACTTTAGTAATACAATAATGAATATAAATTCTCTACAATAGCCATGATTGATACTGGAGCAGATATTTGCACTATGAGAGAAGGTTTAGTATCTGCTAGATATTTTGAAAAATATACTACTACTTTAAGAGCTGCTGAATGTTCTCAAATACAAGTAAATTATAAACTTAATAATGTATGTACATTTTCTAAAGTAATATTTGCTTTTAATTTACAAGACCAAGAAGAAGGTGAATTAGGAGACAAGTCTTTAGAAAAATTGATAAATATGTTTCAAAAAGATGAAGAAATACAAGAAGGATATTATTCTGAACCAGAATTTGAAGTATCAGCCCTGAAAAGAACAAAAAGATACCAGAAATATAAAAATCCAAAACAATTTGAGGAATGATTGTATCCAGTTTCTAGTTTCCAGTAAGAGCACCATGGTTTCTTGAATTTAATCATAAAGTGACAAAGGACTCTTTTTGGAATATCTTATTGTGGAAACTCTTAAATGTTTATTTTCTTCAAACTTTTGGAGTTATGCATCAAAAAAAGGATTGGGAAATAAAGATTCTTCCATACAAAAGTTTTGAAACCAAAAATAGAACCAAGATGGAAGGATGGTTTTTTTTCGTAAAATTGTGAGTTCAAGACGAATCCACCAGATATGTAGGTATCCAGTATTTTGATAATAAAACTGGTTAAAAAATGATTGTTTGAGATCATGATAATTAAACTAATATTCTCTTTGATTGAATTTTGAGGTGAATCTCATTGAATTTGTTGAGATTCCCCATTCTTCAATTAAAGGAACATTGTTTACGAAAATTTGTGAGTAAGAAATCTCATGATCATTCTCTTTGGGAAACCATCCATCTGTATTTGTCAGATCATGATCTTTAATTTTGGCAATAGGTTTGTTATCAAATGAAGCATGCTCAAAGAAGTTTGAATAAGTATGTCTATTTCTTAATGGAAATCTAATTGGGATAAAATAAGATTGGGCTATGTTAGGAGTATATTTTTTTTATCATAAGCTGATATGGGTTCAGAGGTAATTCTTCCAATTCTGTGTTACAAACATGAAGGATTTTGTGTAATGGGAAGAACGTACCATCGGCTGAATCAGAATTTAAAGATTTATAAGTTGATTGTTTTGGGATGGTTCCCAATTTGTCATATGTGAAGGAGTATTTGGTCTTTGGGAAGGAGTTTGAGGTGTTTGTGGGCTGACTACATTTCTGAAAGTTTGAGGAGTTTGGGTACTTTGTTGTGTTGGAGTAGATAGAGGAGGAAAATTTTTGGCCATTAGAGCATTGGCAAGTATTGTGTTTGTATTTCCTCTTCCTCTTTCACGCCCTCTTCTTGGGCCTTGTCCTGTAAAACCCTGCATAGCTTTTATGCTGCATATAAAGATAATAATTGTAAAGTATAAGCACATTCCCTTTTCCAGAATCTATATTCTGTTGTATGTTTTTCATATTTAAAAATATAATGATTTCTTAACTGATGTAGAAGAATAGGGTCTTCTTGTAAGCTATAGCATATTCTTTTTTCTACATCTATTATTCTTTTTCTGTGTTTCTCTGTTCTTTCTTTTTCTTCATTCATTCTATGTAAAAAATCATTCATTTTTCTGTTTTTAATGAAGTTTTTGTCTTATTCCAGCTATCTCGAGGTACATAGTATGGTATGTTGTAATCTATATTTTTCTGGTAAACTAGGAAAATTATAATTGCTTTTTGAAGAAGCCATTTATACAAGGAATAAAGACAATTTTCTTTTGAATCTTTCTATTTTTCTTTTTGATTCCTTAATATCTATCTCATTTATAATAATCTGATGTTTTATCCATTGTTTTTCCCAATCTGAATTAGAAATTGGAAGAATTGGAACAAAGAATTGGAAGAATTACCTTTGAACCCATATCAGCTTATGATAAATAAATCTAGTCCAAACTCAACCCAATCTTATTTTATCCCAATTGGATTACCATTAAGAAATACACATACTTATTCAAACTTCCTTGAGCATGCTTCATTTGATAACAAACCTATTGCACATCAAAATTAAAGCTCATGATCTGACAAATACAGATGGATAAAGAAAATGATCATGAGATTTCTTACTCACAATTTTTCATAAACAATGTTCCTTTCATTGAAGAATGGGGAATCTCAACAAATTCAATGAGATTCACCTCAAAATTTAGTCGAAGAGAATATTGGTTTAATTATCATGATCTCAAACAATCATTCTTCAACCAATTTTATTATCAAAATACTGAATACCTACATACCTGGTGAATTCGTCTTGAACCCACAATTTTACAAAACAAAAACATCCTTCCATCTTGGTTCTATTTTTGGTTTCAAAACTTTGGTATAGAAGAATCTTTATTTCCCAAACCTGTTTTTGACGCATTCCAAAAGTTTTAAGAAATAAACATTTTAGAGTTTCCACAAGAATATATTCCAAAAAGAGCCCCCTGTCACTTTATGATTAAATTCAAGATACCATGGTACTCTTACTGGAAACTAAAAACTAGATACAATCATTCCTCAAACATCTTAATCCAGAAATCAGGAGAATTTTTATGGCTAAATGGTGGCCCAAATGTGACATGCCTGACTTCAATAGTTTGAATATCTACCCTATACGTACTCCATCTCTAATACAACAGGAAATTACTGAAGCATCCTCATCACAGCAAAACTTAAATTATAAGGATTTACAAACATACATATCTGCAATGGTTTCTTTCTACATGACTCAAAATAAGGAAATCAAAATGAATGATCAGACCCTATCAACAATTCCACTGACACAAGCAACTATAAAAGGAAAAGAGAAATTAGAAGAATTACAAACACCAAATCCTTTTGCTCAGTTAGAGCAAGATTCTCAAGATCCCAATGATTATGGTGATATTAATATACAAACTTTACTCAAATAGGCAGAACAAATGACCAAAATTGCAAAAACAATTGAAGTTAGTGCAAAGAAAAAATTATTTTGTGATTCTGAAAGAACTGCTCAAACGTCCAGTTCATCCAACTCCTTTACACCTGTACCAAACGGTAACAAAGGAAAAAAGAAGACAGAAGGATGTGGTAAGAAAAAGTAACTTTATGTCTTTTCAAACTTTTTGTTAAAAAAAAAAAAATCCTCCTTGGCCTATAAATAGATTAGCAGAACAAGCCAGAAGGGCGTCGCTTAGCTCCTTATCTCTCTCTTATAACTCCACTCTTGTAAAATATCATATTTCAATATTGTACAAGTCTTCAAGTTTCAAGCTTCCGTTTTATTATTTGTAAGTTCTCTTTTTATAACTATTAGTTTCTTTTTTATATTTAGTGCTTTTTAATATTTAGTTTATATATATATATATATATATATATTATAACAAAACCCCTTATGGGGAAAGTTATAAATAGTTGACATGTGGCATATTAGGTAAAAAGAAATTTACGTGGTAAATAAAAGAGATAAAAAATTAATTACTTAATTAACTAAATCTTACTTTTAGCTAACTTTATTTTTTTTTAAATCCTTATTTTATCACACCTGTTATAATTATTTTTTTTTTCAAACAAATTGTTACAAAATTAAAATCGTGTTATAAATTATCATATAATTATCATAAGTTAAAAAAATAAATATTTATTAATTATGAAAAACTTTTATCTATGTGTCATTTTTAAGAAATTAATTTTAGATATATATTGACGTAATAACTTTCATAAAAGTAGGAAGATATTTAGTCGAATTATGTCAAAATAATATCATTCTTGCAACTCAATTACATCTATTTAATATTTATAAAAAAGAACTATAATTTATTATATCAAAAAAAGATTAAAAAAAAAGTTATAAGATCATTTTTTTTTGCATCTTCTTGCAACTTTATATTTATTGGTAATTAATAATTCAATGACAATGTACATTATTCTTAAGTGATCATGTAATCTACATAAGTTAAAAAAATAGTTTTAATGGTATTTCTTATTATTGGCCTCACGATTAGTTATATCACTTTTGTTCTATTGACTAGAAGGAAAATTAGTAAAAATTAACGTGGCTTTTATCATAGTAGTTTATAAAAGATTTGAAGGTTAAATTATTAATGATTAAAAGTTATATGATACAATATTGAAAATTCTTAAACATAATTATCTTTTTTTTTTTCTATAAAGTTTTTAAGGACTTGAGAAATGATAGGTTACAAGCCTTTTGTTTACTATTTCATTTGCTAGCTAATAAACATATTATGTCCGCCCTCCTTAATCAGTCATTATACCAACCATCCTCTTTATTCTCATTGCCCACTTTTCTTTGCTCAATTAGTTTTTATCTAATTAAAATAGATATACGTAACTTTTCACTTTTCATACACAGATAAACTTTTTTCTTCAAAGGTTTTTATCTTATCTCTATCACTTACTCTATCTTTATGTACAATCACTAAACTTTTTTTTTTTTTTTAAATGTTAATTTAAGTATAACTCCTACGCACGTATCATAATTTGTTTCATATGTGTTTATATTTCCTTTATTTGGAGATTAAATTTAGTTACTTAATTATTTAATTGGTTTTCTTCACCTTAGGTATGAAGCATAATTTTCAAATAATAAACTTATGCATATCTTTTTCTATTTCTTCTTACTTATAATAATTAATAACACTAATACAAACTTAAGTAACGGTCAACAGAAAGATAATATTACAAATATGTTTTTCTTTGTATTTTCTCTGAATCCAATCAGAAGCAACTTTTCTATGAAAATATCAATTTACACACACACACACACACACACACACATATATATATATATATATGTATGTATTTATTTATTTATTTGTAGAAAATCGTACTACATCAGAAAATCGGGATTATGTTTCAAGACACAATCTTGGCCAATGCACATGTAAACGTAATTCTTTGCATTGTATGTATAGAATGACAGTGCCAAAATATGCATATGACTATATTTACTGCACAAATTCCATTGTTTCTTAATTGTAGTTTCTATTGACAATTTATATCAACAAAATTAAGTTAATTTATATTAAACAAAACAATACTTCTAAATTATTGTGTTTATTTGATCATTATAAACATCTAAAAATATGTTCATTAACATTCAATAAAATAAGTTTTATCCTTTATTTTTGTATAGAAATTAGAAGTAAATTATCAACACAATTATACGTCCAAGTGATAGTAATATAGTTACCATAGTATACATATCTAATTTAATTTCAACTAATAATTAAGTTATATAGTTACTTTTTAATTATTTTTATATAACAGAAATGTAAACATTTTATATGCATACTTAACATTTAGTATATTTTTAATTGTTCCATAAACTAAAGCATATTTTAATTATTTTTTTAATTTATATTTTCTAAAATTTATAAATATTGTTACTTAATTTTGTTTGTAATTATATATTTTATTTACAAAAGTTTATATATCGTTAATAATTTATTTTACTAATATTATTTTGTTGTAGTAATTGAATGTAGATATTAGTCCTCCCATATATAGCACGGGATATTTTGCTAGTACTATCGATATAGATAGTGCTTGAAACTTCTCATTTTTTTGGAAAAACAAAATGTAAACTCTATGGGTTTGTTTGGTTGGCTTGAAAATATTTTTTAGAAATTTTCTTGGCGACACATACTGACAAAAAAAAAAAATTTTCAGTGTAATTTTTTTTTAAATTTTCCTTCCTTTGACTAAAAATAACTTACAGATTTTTAAGCATAATTATTTTTTCGAAGATTTCAAGAATGACGTTATATCTCAAATACTTATTTTTATAATTGCATCTACTAAATTTAATTTTCGTTTTCAATTATTTTCCATTAATTTTCTCTTCATTGTAGGTCTCAGAATAATATAACTTATTTTTTCACTAAATTATATTATGATTTAATTTTGAAAAAAATTAATTTATTTATTGATCAGAACATTCATTACAATTGTTATGAATCTTTAAGTCATATTTATAAAATTACTGATGAAAAACTTTTAAAGTAATATTTTAAAATATTTTTATTTTTAGATAAATATAAAAAATTGTAAGAAAAATAAATTTTTTTATATAAAATATTTTTCAAGGACATCCAACCAAACGGACAATGAAAATTGAAAAGTTCAGAAGTTGATAAGAACGAAAACTTGTAAATGTAAGTAAACAAAATCTGTTGACGTTTTCTGGGAAAAAAGAAAAAAGAAAAAAGAAAAAACAAAATTGAGTTAGCTCACACTCTTTGAGTGAAACTCCAAATGACTCTGTGAACTCCAAGAAAATATACTAAAATATTTCCATTAGTGAATTTTTTTTTTTTTTTTTTTTTGGTGTAATCTCCATCCGTGATTCTTTCGTGTCCACATCTACTCATAATCTTACCCACTTTACTTTTATCGAAATTCTTGTTCCTGTCCTTCTCCTTCATATATACAATGCATTCTTCTGCCTATAAATATCTTCTGTACATATATAGGTTTGGGTGCAGAGTTTGTTTTTACAAGGCACCCCAAGAATGCTTATCTTAAACTCCATTCTTTGTCATTTTCATGTAACAGACAGCAACATAACCAGGGGTTATCGTTCCTTTGTTTGTCCAGTTTAATTTTAAGAAAATGGGTTCTTTCAGATTCTTTAAAATTGCCTTTTAAAATTGTTTTGTATTGACTTTTTGGATAATTTTTCCTCCACAAGGAAAAAACAACCATTCTTGCCTTTCACGAGATACCTTTGTGTGGGGCTCAACTCAATTGTCTATTTATATCATTGCATTCAATTATTGTTTTATATAAACAAACACTTTTGTGTAGGCTGGGGGATTCTTGATTTTGCTCTGCTCATACCTTTCCATCTTTCTTCGAATTGGAAAGATGGAGTTTTTGATGCTCTCGAAGTTGTTAATTTTGTGCGGGCTCATAGAATTAGTTGCGAGTAAGGAGTGTACTAATACTTTTCCTGTAATGGCATCACACACTTATCGATACGAATTTCTGACAACAAAGAACGAGACTTGGAAGAATGAGGTATTGGCTAAGACGAGTCAGTACCATTTGACTCCGACTGATGATTCTTACTGGGCTAATTTGCTCCCAAGGAGGATGGCGGAGGCAGGAGGATCAAGTTAGTTGGATGATGTTGTACAGACAGATAAAGAAGTCGTATAATACTAATAATAGAGATGGTGATGGAGGAGATTTTCTCAAGCCAGTGCCGCTGAATGATGTGAGGTTGGACCCCAATTCGGATCATGGATTGGCTCAGCAGACAAATTTGGAGTATTTGTTGATGTTGGAAGTTGATAGATTGGTGTGGAGCTTTAGGAACACTGCCGGTCTGCCAACTCCTGGTCAGCCATATGGTGGCTGGGAGGCTGTTGATTGCGAGCTTCGCGGTCACTTTGTTGGTAAGTCTCTAATGCCCATTTTCTCATTCTATTCTATCATATATATTCTTGTAGTTCTGGATTATTCATTGATGTGCCAACATGGAAAATACTAGTAGTGATTTAATTAGCAATCATAGAGAGAGAAATTGCATTTCTGAGAATGTGATCTAACATATGTGAGTGATTGGAATATACTGGAAGGACATTACTTGAGTGCCTAATTATCCTGCGCAAATGTGGGCTAGCACTAGCAATGACACCCTCAAAAACAAAATGTCTGCCGTAGTTTCTGCTCTATCTGATTGTCAGCAGAAAATGGGTACTGGCTATCTTTCTGCTTTCCCTTCTGAAGAATTTGACAGATTTGAAGCTTTAAAAACTGTCTGGGCACCGTATTATACAATTCACAAGGTAGAAACAATTTATACTGGAGTACTATTTTTGTTACAAAAATCCTACGACTCAGTCCATATATATATACCCTGACTATTATAATTCTTTCAAAATTTAAACAGATAATGGCAGGTCTTCTGGATCAGTATACATTTGTCAGTAATGAACAAGCACTCAAAATGTTGAAATGGATGGTTGATTATCACTTCAATCGTGTGCAAAATGTAATTCTCAAGTACTCGATTCAAAGGCATTATTCATCACTAAATGAAGAAACTGGTGGCATGAATGATGTCCTTTACAGGTTATACACAATTACGGTGCGTACTATCCTTTTTGTTGGACTTGTTTGTTTTTAATTTGGAAATTAAGTAAACTACTGCTAACTGTATTAAAAGGACATCATTCTATTCCCAACTTGGAAATATCCTTGGGAGTTTTTAACGGAAGAAACTTACATGAAGTTACTGTTCTTTGTATTGGATTTTCTTTTCAGTGGAAAGCTGGTACCGCACATTACACTGCTACAATTCCTGTTCTATTCCTGAAAAAAGAATGTACTACAGAAATAAACTTCGATTCATGAAGAAATAATTTGATGAATTTTAGATTGTCAATTGATTGTATTAATCTTTGATAGTTTCACTGATTGATTAAATGTTTTCAGATTTTTTCTTTTAAAAAAAGTATGCATGATCTTTTGGCTTCTATTCTGTGGTTCAGGGTGATCAGAAGCACTTATTGTTGGCTCACCTTTTTGACAAACCGTGCTTTCTAGGAGAGCTCGCCGTCAAGGTGGATTTTACATTCTTTTTTAAGTTAGAAACTTCTGTTTGCTCTAGATTAAACCGTGTTAATTATTTTCTTCACAAGAACTCTCAAGTAACAACCAATCTTCATGAAGGGGTTCCAGAATGGAAAAATATCTTTTATTCTTGTCCTAATTAGTTACCTTGATATTTCATCAAATCACTGGATTCATGGAATGCATATTTATCATGGCCATATAGCTTTTTGGACCACATTTGATAGCTGTCAAGCCTTGAACTGCTTTTTGGTTTTCATATTGATGAGTTGATTCTAGATTTGATTCTAGGTTTTAACTTTCTACAACTTAATCTAGACAGCCTGATTACACTTGGTCATCTCCTTATTCTTAGAGAGGAGTAACTATCTTTGAAAATGTTTACTCAATTAGCTTTTCCAGATTAAGCACATTTGACGTAAATTCTTTATTACCATAATTCAGAAAAATAACATTTCAAATCTTTGCCTAAAGAGTGTGTAAATCTTTAAATAATTTTCATACAAATTGATATCTGGTTCTTATAAGAACTGATAAAGTTGCATTCCTTCAAAGACGAGAAAACTGATGTAATTTAACAGCGCAGTTTGTTTATTAAGCATTAATGAGGTGATGTTTCTCATTTTACTTTCTTGTTATTTTCTCCTACAACTAGATCTCTAAGGATGATGCTGACCTTGAGATTCTGATTTTTACCATTTTTGATAATCAGTCAGTAGTCAATATGATTACGCTACCTAATGGGGAATATTTTTTTATGTCTATCTTTACTTTGTAGGCTGATGACATTTCTGGTTTTCACACCAATACACATATTCCAGTTGTTATCGGAGCTCAAATGCGCTATGAAGTTACTGGTGATCCCCTGTATAAGGTAAATTTCTTTATTTCATGTTTTTGTTTTGTTCACTAATATTAAGCTTTAAATCAACTATGAGAACTATTATTGAAGGTATTTTACGCGTAAAATCTTCTCATATTCTCTGTTTGCGGAGGAGTTCGATTCTTTTATTCACATATCTGTTGGGTAACAGTTGTGTTCGGATTCCATCATTGGAAAATTTTAAAGCAGGGGATGATGACTTTGGTTTGTCAATCATAATGCTGAAACATTTAAGTGGCCTTCAATTGAACAGTAGCCTTACTCCTTTACTCTGTTAACTATAAAGGGAATAGTTTAAAAGCTGCCTCTCATTTATGCTTCACGTGACATTAATAACTCCAACGGCTACAACTCTTTTATACTCGAACTATTTTGAGTTTTTCGGGGAGTAGGTTTCACATTTCATGGTGCATTAGAGAATAGGTTTCCAATAGACTTGTTGGAATGCACGGTCAGCAGGTTTCCGTCCTATCCTTTGATTAAGAAACTATACATGTTTTGGATTTTGAAACTTTGGTTATGTTTGATTGCTAGGAAATAGGAACATACTTCATGGATATTATCAACTCGTCTCATGCTTATGCAACTGGAGGGACATCAGTCAGCGAGTTCTGGTAGAAATATTTTACCTTGAATAAATAAAATTGTATTGTCTCATTAAGAGATTTTGCACACGATTCATGTGATTTGACTTCACTGAATTATTTTGTTGTGAGCAATTTTATTTCCTAGCTATCTATCTGGTTTCCTTTCAAAAAGTGCTTATTCTGTTTTTTGCCCTTGTTAATGTGTGAGAAGGTCAGATCCCAAGCGATTAGCTACCACTCTACAAACTGAGAATGAGGAGTCATGTACAACCTATAACATGCTGAAGGTATTCAAGAGAGTTCTTCTTTTTTTTTTTTTTTTAAACTTTTCTTGCAGGGTGGGTGAAGGGGAATGACAAAGCCGTTCTCTTTTTCTTATTTTCTCTTTTTCATTTTCATAGATTAAAGATTATGCAGTGAAAAAAGCATGAAGAATTGTTAATAGAAAAACGGACTATGACTAGTTCTCATTGGCTTTTCTTCGGGTGTACAATACTTATTGCCATCTCTTTTCATGGCTACTGTCATGTAATATTGCAGGTATCGCGCAATCTTTTTCGATGGACCAAAGAGATAAGGTATGCAGATTACTATGAAAGATGCATTGACAAATGGAGTAATGAGCATCCAAAGAGGAAGGGAACCTGGAGTAATGATCTATATGCTTCCCCTAAAACGTGGTGGCTCCAAAGCTCATAGCTACCACAAATGGGGCTCGAAGTTTGATGATTTCTGGTGCTGCTATGGCACAGGTATGCGCACTGGCCTCAAATTTACCTCTACATTCTCTTTTATTCTTTTCAAGTTTTGGTGCTCATGGTGATTGGAGCTGGGGAAAAATTTCTTTCCTGAATTTCGACAGTCATGCAATTAAAGAGTTAATGTCTCTTAGATGGAGGTCTTTTGATTTCTACTGGATACCCCAAAACAATCATGGTTTATGAAATTATTTATTGGTGTTTCCATTGTCTCCAATTACACTTACTTTAACCAAGTCTTCCAATTGCCAGTGTAACTTTTGTACCCTATGTGAAGGTTTACTTTTCCTTGATCAATTTTTATTTTCAACTTTCTTTACTCAAGGAATTGAGTCATTCTCAAATTTTATCACAGGTTAGGAGATTCGATATACTTTGAAGAGGAGGGAAATGTTCCAGGGCTTTACATCATTCAGTACATACCAAGTTCTCTTCAATGGAGGTCTGGAGGAATTCTGCTTGACATGACAGTAAAGCCTGTTGTATCATGGGACAATAACCTTCAGGTGACAGTAGCAATTGCTTCAGAGGTATACTTTCTAATTCATAATTCCTGAGCCTTGGAGAACTAATCTCTCTCTTTGAGTAATATTATGCTTTGTTAGCTCAGACAGGACTTCCTCCATTAGATCGTCTTGCACCTTTGGTATATGTTTCTATCTAAGAGTCCGAATACTATTTGTGGAGGGGGATTGGGATGCAAATAATTGTTAGGAACAAGTAGTCATATACTCAATTTCTTTGAGATATCTGAAACTTTGGAGAATTTATGCATTGCTTCATGAATTTGTGTATGCTTAACTTCAGTATTAGCTGAAACTGCAAGTTCATTTTTGTTGTAATCAAGGAGGAAAAATTAGAAGAGAAAAGATTAGAAGTTGTACCTGTATGTAAATTCTCTATTTTGTTTGGAGAGGAAGTAATGAAATGAAATGAATCTATGGCATATTGTATGGTGATTGGAGAGAAAATTTTCTAGTTGAAAAACAATTGGACGTAGACTTTTATACTGGAATTGGAGAGTCCCCAATGATATAGAGGGATTGAACTAGTCTGTTTTACCATAAATGATTTAGACATTTTAATTTTTTGCCTTTAGAAAGCAAAAATCATCTCATCTAAACTGTGACCTTAAAAGATTGAAGCGAAAATTTTTACATTGAGGAATAAGAAATGATAAATCCTAAAACCCTCAGAAGAAGTTCAATTTAAAATGTAAAGTCTAAACTCTCTGTGCAGACTAACTCTCATTTGAAAACAACTTCCTGAGGCATCTGTTGTCAATATCCTTTTGGGGATTATTCCACTAGGAAAACTGTAAAAAATCACAAAAAAAAAGGCTTCAAAGGTGATCATGTTAACAAATAATCCTTGTATTGAATATCTTATACACTTTATCCATTTTTATTTAGCACTTGCTAGTAAAGCAATAGTTGAAGCTATAAGATCATTTTGTTGTCAATCTTCCTCTAGATTTAAAGTTTATCGCTAATATGTCATCTGAGTATCCCGTCTCTCTAGTGCTTAATTTTAAGGGATCTGACAACAATGGAATTTTTTCCATCTGTTGCTCATGCAGCAAGCAACATCTTTGAAGTCTACCTTGAATTTGAGAATACCGACATGGACAAGTGCAGATGTTGCTAGGGCACAACTGAATGGTCAAGATCTGATCCTGCCTGCACCCGGTGAGCTCATTATTTTCATTTCCTTGCATAGTACTGCTTCATTTTGATATGGTATACGTCATTGATATTTCCTCAATCTTTTGCCCTATGAATGTAATTTCCTTCATGAGGGGTTCCTGATCATGATGGTCATTACTTGCCAGGAAACTTTCTCTCCGTAAGTAGAAATTGGCGCCCAGGTAGACAAAATCACTCTTGAGTTACCCATAAATCTTAGACTTGAAGCCATTAAAGGTATGCTATCTTGCACTGTTTCTTAAACAGCACTTGTATCAATTTCTGTTTCCATTCCTATTTTTATGCAAGAAGAAACCACCCTGCGTTGTTTTAAATCTAAATAGATTATTCTGAATGGTTGTTCAGATGACCGACCAGAATATGCTTCCGTTCAGGCAATTCTTTATGGTCCATTCCTGCTTGTCGGTCTGTCTAGTGGAGACTGGGACATTAAACCAGCGCCTGGTGCAAGTCTTGCTGACTGGATTAGTCCAATTCCAGCAGACTACAATGCTCAACTGATTTCTCTGTCTCAAGTATCTGGGAAGACAGAGTTTTCGTTGGCAAGTTCAAATGGCTTAATCCAATTGCAGAGCCTTCCTGAACCTGGAACAGATGAAGCTGCAGATGCTACTTTCAGGCTCATCCTCAAAGAACCAACAAGAAGAAAGTTTTCATTGCCAGAAGATGCCGTAGGTAAATCAGTCATGCTAGAGCCATATGGTTTTCCTGGAATGCTTGTGGAGCATCAAGGTGCTGATCAAAAACTCCGAGTAGTTCCGGATTCCACCGATTCAACTGTCTTCCATTTGGTTGCTGGGCTGGATGGAAAGGATGGAACAGTTTCCTTGGAATCCGAAAACCAGAAGGGTTGTTACGTATGCAGTGACCTGAATGATGGTTCAAGTACTATCACACTTGCATGCAAATCTGGATCCTCAAATGCTGAGTTCTCGCAGGCCGCAAGCTTTAAATTGAACAAGGGAATCAGTGAATACCATCCCATCAGCTTCATTGCCGAAGGCACAAATAGGAACTTTCTCCTGGCTCCATTATTTAGCCTGAGAGATGAATCCTACACAGTCTATTTCAACATTCAGCAATGAAGTCAGAGTTCAGTAGGCTAAAGTTGATTAGCTAAAAGTATAACAAATTATTTGAGACTTATCTCAAGGTTTTATGATTTGTGTTAGGCCAGAGTCAAATAAGTAAAGAAAAACAGTTGCATGAAATGTGATGGTCATGGTATATTCGATGTTGTTATTCTTGATTTCTAAGCCATTTCCTGTTACTTGTTCAGTTCTGACGCAAAGCCTCTCTTATTTGTGTCATTGAATTTCAGCTGATAATGTCTAAAAGCCTCTCTTATGACTAACTTCATTTTTTATGGACCAAAAATAAAAAAAGAATAAGAATAAAAAAAAAAGAGTTCAGGATTAAAATAACCTCCAGAATGTTCCCTAAATTCCTGTCATCCAGTAAACCCCTATTAATCTTAGTAATGAGATCCTTACAATCTGATTCAAATTCAACTTTATTCCATCCAGCCTGAATTGCGCAGATCATGACCTCTCAAGACCAGAGCTTCCTCTATTGCTGCAGAACTCGTTAAGAAATACCCAGACTCTTTGTACTTCTACTTTCCAGTTCCAAAATCTTCTTCATGTTCAATTCTATCTAAGATGTTTAGATTACTTGTCTCATCATATTCCTTCCGTTCAGTCACTGTCTTATTTACTGTCAGCTTTGCTTATTTTTTGTCCTTGTTGAACTTGAGATTATTCTAACTTTCCAAATTCATCGAAGTAGCAGGTTTGCAATTAGATGTATATGATCCTTCCATGATCTCGTTTACTTGCCTCAGTCATTGTCTCCCACCGCCACCGGGACCAAAAATTCTCTTTTTCTTCAATAGCATTCCATTGCACTGGTGCCAATTTTCATGCCATTTCTGCATTACAACAAAAAAATAAAATAAAATAACATATGCTCCGTAATCTCCTAAATTTCTCCACAGCAACTACAGATGATATCTCCCAGTTCCCACCCCAATTATTCTATTCACTCTTTTATTAATAGGGACAATCTGTTGTAAACAATTCCAAAAATAAGTGTTTAATTTTGTGTTTGATATTAAGTGCCCATAATAGTTTCCGAACTATCTCTATTATGGGACATTCATTAGATTCCTCCGCCTACATTTTGCTCATCCATTTCCTTCCTTTTACCATTAAATTTTGCCGACGAAGCTAGAATTAGCTTCTAGGTAGAGAGAGAAAGTAGAGAGGTTGAGAGAATTTGTAGTTGGAATTAGTATAGAAAGATTAGTACAATGTGCATCTAGTTGTCTGAGTGAGTTTTCTTAGCATCCAAACCCCTTATTTATAGATGTACATGATAGGGCATGAGGCTATTAGTCTACTAGCTCATCTGGGGCTAAATTACATAACTGCCCTTGTGAGATTGCCACGTAAGCACTTCCAGAACAATCTAGGGAAAATGCTATGTGTTACTATTCGGCATCATCATTAGTCCCCTCGGCTCGGTGCCGAGTTTCGGGAAGGGGCCGAGCCGAAAATGACTGCCTGCAGCCCGCAGTCCCCAAATACTTATGACCAATCCTTTTTATTTTGAGATGAGGTGCATAAGCCCTGGACATCTATCCCCGTATCACCACACCGATCCTAGGCTGAGGTGACATGTGGGCCCCTTGATAAGCTTGACATAGCTGCAATATTAACTCGTGGGTGACGTTCTTGCTCAGTCCCCATGCACGAATTTTCATTTATTGCGCTGCATTACTCGCTCCCAAACGCGTGCAAAACGCCTCATTTTTCACGCCGTAAAGCTTCGCTTTTCCTGCCTAAACGCCTTGTTTTATTTCAAAACCTTCAGTTTTCCCCGCGGATTCATAGAATACTCTGGAAGGTTGCTCTCCTATTTATACCCCCATCCTCCTCCTTACTCACTTTACTTTCTTCCTTCAACTTTTTCCTTTGCTCTTTTGTCCCTTTGCTCTTTTAGGAGAGTAAGAATTTCACATCCTCTCTTACTCTCCTCACCACCTTCACTCTTCACTCCTTTGCATCCGACTTCCCCAGTTGCCGACCGCAGACCGCCGCTCAACGTTGCTGTCGGATACCACAAGAATTTCTCCCAAAAATCTCACTCAACTTTCAAATAGAAGACCATGGACGATACGTTCACTCCCTCCTCTCTTATTAGCAGGCCGGTCCCTCCTTCCCCGGTAGACGCCACTGATAGGCTACTGAACCCCTCAGACGAGGCACTCCTGGCAGCAGTCCCCCTAAACTTTCTCCCCGAACTTACCCTAGCCGAACTTCCACAGAATGACCACCCCAATCTCCAAACACTAGACATATCAAACTCTCTTGACCCCGAGGACATTAAAATACTTAGGGATAGATACCGTTTTCCTAAGAACGTGCACATCAAACTCCCTTCTACCGAGGATCGAGGCCACCTGCCTCCTCCTGGCTATATAACAGTTTACCAGAAGTAGCTTGAGGCAGGGCTGAGGCTCCCAATAGCACCACTCCTCGTCCACCTGTCCGACCACTAGAATATTATTTTATCCCAACTGACCCCAAACGCACTTCGGCTTATTGCCGGATTCTCCCTCCTTTGCAAATTACACAACATCCCTCTATCCTTAGATACCTTTAGAATGATGTTGAAGCTATCCCCGGCGAGGGGATTCTTTTACATTTCACCCCGAACCGCGGGCAAATAGCTCATATCCCCTTGGTTTTTCTGTCTCGGGTAACCCTAGATCTATCCACGACCGGAAAAAATCATTTTTCTTTGCCCGATGCCTCGGGGCCCTTGGAACCTTGCCAAATCTAACCGCAAAACCAAAAATGCCTCTCTCCCGGACTCCAGACACGCCAGGAGGCTCATAGAATCCAACATTAGAATAAACTTTAACAACCAGCCTGCCATTTTATCCAACAACATCCTTGCCTGGACGGGACTGTTGCCTACCCATGACACCCTTCTGAGCTATGACCCTCACAAAGGTCATCACCCTCTCGCTTTTTTTTTTTATTGACCTTTCGTCTTCTACAGAGCTTGGAGCATTCCTAAGGGGGCTAGTGTCAACCAGACCTGCTACTGGCGCAGGCTCCTCCAGCCAGCCCTCTTCATCAACAAGCGGATCCTCATCCGCTATGACCAACACTCCTTCGGGAAGTGCCGAGGCCACACCCTCAACTTCAGCACCCCCGAACCAGACCAAGGCCGGAAGCACCTTGGAGAGACCAGCTGGGGAGGTCACTAGAATTGAACTAGATCTTCAGCTCACTTAGCCTGAGTCAGTTCGGGTTACTAGAAAGAGGTCGAGGGAGGCTGCTAGCCTCAGCGAGAGTCCCTCCACGGCAATGACCCTCTCCTTTTCGTCATCGCCCCGAGGTCATCCGGTCCGGTGGCGCGGGTGAGGACCCCAAGGACAACTTCTGGAAATGCCCCGCTGTCAAGGCAGCTTATCACCTCGTATAGTAAGGACTACCGTACCTCCTTCTTTCCCGCTTTTTGTTCTTCCTTCCAGTTGAGAGCTGACACCTTTCTCTTTTCAGGTGATAAAAAATACACCCCCGAGGAGGAGAGAAAGTTTGTAGGGTCACAAGATTTTCCCTGGGGTCGACTGTCTGTTGATCCTCTTCCAGTTCCCCTCACCTCGGGGAGTACTGATCTCCGATCCACCCCTCCGATCGATACAAACGACCGGGCGCAATTCCCGATAGTGGCTCATGAGCAGGCAAAGATGGTTGCCCTGCCTGGAGACGTAGCCTATGTAAAGAGGCTTATTCCCCTAACAGAGGATGGACGAGCTTCACGTCAATCTAATGAACGTAAGTGTGCCTGGCTCTCATCAAAATTCCAATTCAACTTTTTGCACTTGGTATTTCAACTTACACCTTTGCCCCTTTGCAGGCTATTACTATCTTGCCTGCCATTGCAGAGCGTGAGTCCTCCTTCAACTCTGCCATCAACTCCATGAAGCAAGAGTTGGCTCACGCCAAGTCCGGCGTGGATCAGGTTGTGAAGGAGGCTGTTAAAGCCAACGAACTGAAATGCAACATCGAGGCGGGCAAGAAATACGATGAGTGGAAGGCCGAGCTGACCGAAGTGAGAGATAAACTTCGCCAGGCCGAGCTGGAAAAGAAGATCCTTGAAGTTGATGTCAGCGATCGTGACAAGAGGATCGCAGATCTAGAGCAGAGGGTCATTCAAGTTCAAGAAGAGGCTTAGTTGGCCGAGGCGAAGTTTGCTTCTCGGGAGGGGGAGCTGCGGATTCAAGGAAGAAACTAGTTCATGGCTTGCGAAAGAAGAAGATGAGATGCTGAAGGAGTTCACCAAGAAGGTTTTCTCCATGGGGTTCACACTGGCCTGTGACTACTTGGTGAAGAATCCTGACTTGTACGAGGGGTTGCCATATGATGCCTCTGTTACCGAGGAGGTCATCAATGGCTTACAAGCTCAATTTAAGGTCCCAGTACCAATCCCTGGAGCTTCTGAAGTGACTCCCCTGATTCAGGATGCAGGCCCCGAAGCCGAGTATGAACCAGTGAATCAAGCCTCCACTTCTTCAGCCAAGCCTTCCACTTCTGCTCCTCAGACTGATGTGATACTGTTGTAATAGCTAGGAACTTTTTATGTAATAGTTAGGATTGTTTAATGGAACTTTCAAGTTTTGACAACCTTGTCTTCTCTATAAGAGCCTCGTCTTTTCTTTACTTCATTTCTTTACTTACTTTCATTTTCTTTGTTTCCTGCATACAAAGCAAAAGACTTGTGATATAATGAGATAAAAGATTATAACACTTACGAAGAATAGTTCATGGGAAATTGTCTAAGTCTCCATTTCGTTTTGAACTTAGGCCTTGTTTAGACCCTTCCGGGTTAAGACAAAAGAACTAAGCTTAGTTCCTTATGTTTACCTTAGTCATTTAACTTGAATTAGACCTTCCAAGGTCAAAGAAATACTGTTTTGTTTGAGGAGGGCTATCGAGCCTCTCTGAGGATCAGATCCTCTCAAATTCATTTAAGGGGGGGCTGCTAAGCCTCAACCCTCAAACTTTGTTTTCATGCTGAACTGGATCCGGTCCTCTGGGGGCTTGATCGGCCCGATTTTGCTTTTATATTGAACTTGAACCAAACCTCTGAGGGTTGGCGCAGCTCAATTTTATTTTTTGTTGAGCTAGAACCGGACATCTGAGGGTCGGAACTGCTTGAATTTGCTTGGGGGGCTATTAAGCCTCTGCCCTTGAGGGGGGACTGCTAAGCCTCTGCCCTCAACATTTGCATTTATGTTGAACTGAGTCCGAACCTCTGAGGGTTGGAGCAGCTCGATTTTCATGTTTTCTATTGAGCTAGGACCGAATCTCTGAGGATTGGTGCAGCTCGATTTTGCTTGGGGGGCTACTAAGCCTTTGCCCTTGAGGGGGGACTGCTAAGCCTCTGCCTTCAACATTTGCATTTATGTTGAATTGGGTCCGAACCTCTGAGGGTTGGAGCAGCTCGAATTTTTTGTTTTGTGCTTGAATCGAACCTCTGAGGATAGGCGCAGCTTGATTTTGCTTGGGGGGCTACTAAGCCTCGGCCCTTGATTTTGCATGGCATGTCTTCGACGGTCCAGGCGAACACGTCCTTGTACTCAGCCAGAAGTCTGAAGAGGAGGGCTTTGAATTATGCTGGGAAGGTAGCATAGATCTTTATTTTCCTATCTGGAAGGCTCGGATCCAGTGGTACCTCCTCGATAGGGATCTCATCTTGGGGCTCAATTTTTTCTTTGCCTTTCCCCTTGGGTTCGGGAGGCTCGGAGATCTCAGTAGCGCTTCTCCGTGGCCCTACATTTTCCTCTTCTTCCATTTGACAACTGGTCAAAGGTTCTTCTAGGCCATTCCAAGGTTGATGGGGCATCAAAAGTTTACAGGAAGACCTTATCTGCAATGGACATGATCTGCAACTGGGATCGCAAAGACATCATGTAGCAGGCTTGGGCCTCCTGTTGGCTTCCAATTACGGTTCCTTCAGATCCGTCCCTCAGCATGAATGTTATTTTGATATGGAACAAGGAAGGGAGGATCCTATAGGTGTATTGTGTGGGTCGGCCTATGATCATGTTGTAGGAACTGTCCCTTTTTAGGATGACGAAATTGGTCATCTCGATTCTGTGCTTCGGGAGAGTTCCGAGGCACAACGGGAGAATTATCTGTCCCTCAAGCATGACCGAATCACCAGTGAAGCCAACCAGTGGGGTTTTGAAAGGCTTTATCAAGGAAGCATCCATGTGCATTTTGACCCAAGCGTCCCAAAAAATGATGTCTGTCGAGCTTCTGGTGTAGACGAACACAAGGTGCATTTTGTAGCCGGTCACATTTACATGAATTCCAACACCACAGGATCATTATGTGGCATTCGGCTAGGAACGGGGTCCTCGGAGGTGTATCCGAGGCTCATGAATGGCTTTAATCGCTTTTCTCGATATTCGCCCGAAGGAATGTTTCGGGCTTATTTTTTCCTGGCATTGTTGGAATCCCCGATCGCCGGTCTCCCGGCTATTGTGTTTATCACCCCGACTACACGGATCTGCTCATCTTGGTTTGTCGAGAGATTGTTTCTATTTTGGCCGTCTCAGTTTTACTGACGAGGCGGGTGAGGCTGCGCCGGGTTTTCTCTGTTGGCAGCGTTTCTTTGCAACTCTGCAGCGGTTCAGCTAATGAACTGCTGCAGGTGTCCTTCTTGAATGGCCCTCTCAATTTCAACCTTCAGGTGGTTGCAAGACTCGGTATCATGGCCATGTTGACCATGAAAGGCACAGTACTTTGCCTAGTCCCTTTTGTCCGGGGCCGACACCATTTGAGAGGGTGGCTCTAAGAACCTCAAATGTTGCACTTGGAACAAAATTTCCCTTCTTGATGCGTGTTGAGTGGGGTGAAGTCATCGTTCAGATGGCTCCTTGTCCGCGGGGATCGATTCTAGATATTATTGTCAGGGTAGACCACCCGGCTCGCCAACGGTCCGGCTCTGGGATAGCTCAACCTATCTGTGACCCTCAGTTTTTTAGAGGATGAGGGGTTCAGAGTCTTCAGGACCTTTTTCTTTTTGTGTATAGTAAAGTTCTCTTTTTGTCTTCTTTGACTCTTCGTCCCGTATGAACTCCGACGCTCTCTCCAGGAGCTCGGAGTAGGAGCTCGGCATCCTTTTGTCCAGGTCGGCGTTGAAGGACCAGGTCGGATGCCGCAGAAAGCAGCCACCAAAATTCTTTAATCTACATTTTTGATTTGGACCACTTCATCATTGAAGCGGTCCACAAATTTGTTAAGCGATTCGTCGGACCTCTATCGAATGTTAATGAGGTGCAACGTGTCCTTCTGCAATATTGATTTGCTTCGGAAGTGGCAGAGGAAAGAATTTGCCAGGTCATTGAAAGTGGCGTTACACAATTGAGTTCGTCGGCAGCTCCTGGAATCACTTCTGAGCCGGACCTCGAAGGGTGGTGGCAAATAACTTGCACCGGGTGGCGTCACTATAGCCATAAAGGCTTGTGACCGCTACCACATGCTGAAGATGATCAGATGAATCAGAATCTCCCTTGTAGCGGTCGAGATCCGGTAACTTGAATTGCATCGGGAGTGGTTCAATTTTGATAGAAATTGTGAATGGGTCTCTATCAATCTCTGCCGGAGCAGGAGTACTCAAAACTAAATTATTTTTCCTCAAAATCTCTTGAATTTTGTTTTCGAGACTCTGCTCCTCAAGCTGTTTTAAAACAGTCGGGGAGGGTCCTCTTGAGTCAGAGTTTTTTGAGGAATATGCGCCGAGTCTTTTGCGCAGTGGTAATTTTTTTGATTCGCTCGTTGATGAGTGTGATCCGTCAGATTGTTCGTCCGAGCATGACTTTGTTATTTTGTGGCGCAGGTCGGTTGGACTCATGGCGTCAACCGGTTGTTTTCACCCTAGGCCTTCGGCAGAAATGCGTTGTTGTTAAGCTTGTGGAGTGGCTACTTGGTTTGAGCGCTCGGATGGAGTCTTGTTCTCCCGTTGCTCAACGAACGCTCGAAAAGATTCAAAATGATCGGAGATGTATTTCAGAACATCGTTCTACTTCTGTTGAACCTCGGTTGGTGTACCGACATTTTCTACCTCATCGGTATGCACCACGAGGTGTTGGTTGCTCGCCTCAGCGTCCTTGCTAGCGGTTCGGCGTGTTCCACGGTTCTTCATCCTTCCCAAAGCAAAAACAGAGAATTCAGATGATTGAGAACTGATTGAAGGAGATGAAAATCTGTCGATTCCCACAGACGGCGCCAAATGACGAAGCTAGAATTAGCTTCTAGGTAGATAGAGAAAGTAAAGAGGTTGAGGAGAATTTGTAGCTGGAATTAGTATAGAAAGATTAGTACAGTGTGCGTCTAGTCCTCTGAGTGAGTTTTCTTAGCAACCAAGCCCCTTATTTATAGATATAACATGAGGGGGCATGAGACTACTAGTCTACTAGTTCATCTGGAGCTAAATTACATAACTGTCCTTAATGAAATTGCCACGTAAGCACTTCCAGAATAATCTAGGAAAAATGCTATGTGTTACTAATCGGCATCATCACACACCCTGATTTAATATAATAGTGTATATACCTGACTGAGATAATCCCAAAGTAATTTTATATTATTTATCATATATGCTGATTGGCAACCCCATGATTCTCTACGTCTCTATTAAATAGGTTGTAAATAACTCCTCTATCCCATTTTCTATTATCAATCAGTTGGTTCACGCATTTATATTGACTTCCTAGAGGTTTATTGAACCTTCTAATTGTAATAATCGTATTTTTTTCATTTACTTTTATTATTTATTTTATTTTTTTTCCTAGATATGTATTATTAATTTATGCATAATCAAGCATAGACTCCTAAGGAAAAAGTGTAGTTACTATTACGTTTAATCAGGTAGAAAATTCTAGGCAACAGTCTAGTAAGTACAATTTATATTATGACTAATCAGGTGAAAATTCTTAAACTGTTATAGGATTAAAATACTACGAAAAGTTATAAGGAAATAACAGATATTTTATTACGTTACTTAAACTTTAGAAAGGTTAGAAAGGAAGAGTAAGAAAATTCTCTGCATTTTAGGTTAGTTTCACCTATTCTAAGTTTATGTTCAAGATGTAAATTTTTTTTCTATTAACTGAATGTATACATAGTTTTATTATTTTGGCTGATGTATATAATTTTAAAATATGAAATAGAAATTAGTTTGAGTTGGGTTAATTGCTCCATGATGATTTGGTTTAATTTTAATTTAGAAAGGAGTTAAGAAATTGTATTTTGGATATTTGAGTATATTAGGAAAATTGGAAAATTTTATTTTTTGGAAATTTACTGACGATTTTTTTTAAACTTATATTTTTCTGATAAAATAAAAAGAAATAAATTTTTATAAAAAAAAATTAAACTATTTGACAAAATAGTTTTATTTTTGGAAAATACTATCGCATGGGTGATTGTCGTTTGGTTTCGATTGGAGTTTCATGGTGATGGTGGCTATCGGAGAGGGTTTGGCCAGATCTATGAGCAATCCATGGCCAATGATACGTGTGTGTCTTGTAGAAATTGACGGCGTCGTCGTCGTCAATTGAATGGTGAGAGGCGCGGTTAACAGGAGGTCCGACTGCTGAAGCTTTCCAATCATTGGAGAGAAAAAGCAACTCTCACGATCGCCATTTTTGGTTGATTGGAATAGGCCGGAGTCTGATAGGTAAATATGGAGATCATAGTTCACATTAGTAAGTGAAAGCACAATTTTGATAAAAGTTATAAATGTTACCCATTTTAATGTGATGTTAGCTCATATGCTTTGAACACCCTCCATTGATGATCCATCTTGAATCTTTTGGTGCTCACCAAGCATACCTACATGAAAAGTTAAATAACAATTTTTGGTACCCAAACTTTCTTTGGTCCAATTGGGTTAGCTGGAGTTATAACTTTATGACATGCTTAAGCTCCCAAATAGATTTTATTCCCAACTTTTCATTTCTTTTAACATAACAAATTTTCTTTATATGAACATGTTGATGACAATAATTGCAAATAATATTTTTATTGCCATAAAAAGAAGATTTAGAATTAATAAAGTACAAATCATCCTTTGTATAGGTGACAAAATTTTTGTTTATATACATAATTCTAGTTCTTTTCTTTTCAAAAAGATTTTCCTTTTTCTTTCAAAAGAACATCAAGATCATCTATTCTCTTCTTCAATGAAGCTTGTTCTTCCTTGATCTTGGTTTTTCCGTCAAGTATTTTCTTCAAAGCATCATTTTCTTTTGTCAAAAAATTATTTAAATGCACAAGCTTTGAGTTGGCACTCAATAAAGCATTAACTTTAATTTTTAATTCTTTGTTCCTAGCATATGATTCTTTCAAACATTTATGCATTTTAAAAATAAATGATTCAACATCATCATTATCATCATCATAAGAATCATCAACACTATAAGAATCATAACTAGAGGATACCTCATTATTGCCAAGAGCCATAAAAGCCATTTGATCCTCCTCATATTCTTCTTCAATTTATCCATCCGAATTGCAATCATCCCATGTAATTTGGAAGTTGTTGAAGTGAGGCTTCCTTGACCCTTTCTTCTTCTTGGATGGACTTTCATTTACAAAATTTCCCGGTTGGCCACACTTACTCTTCTATTATTTTGAGAAGCTTTTAATGCTAGGCTTTTATTGGCCCTTGCTTCCTCCTCCTCTTGTACCTTATTTTTCAACTTCAATTCAAAGGAGATTAGAGAATTGATCAATGAATCAATAGGCATAGAATTTAAATTTTTAGACTATTCTATGGCAATGGATTTAGGTTCCCATTCCTTAGGTAAAACATTTAAAATCTTTCTATTCTTTTCACCCAAGGAATATTCTTTACCTAAACCTTCCAAATCCTTTATAATATCATTGAACCTACAATACATCTTGTCAACATTCTCATCCATCATGTGAGGTTCCATTTTGAAGAATTCATATTTAGCCACAAGAAATGACTTCTTTTGCTCTCTTATATCTTCACTTCCTTCGTGGATTTCTTTCAATTTGTCCCATATCTCCTTGGCCGATTTGCACCCTTTCACTTTCGTAAACTTGTCTGCATCCAAAGTATTATACAAAATATACATGGCTTTAGCATTTAAAGATAAATTTATTCTATCTTGTGCAATTAGCTCATGTTTAGTCTTAGGCCTTAATCTATGTGTATTTTTATCAAGAATATTGGCTTCAAAAGTACCTTCATCAACAATATACCATAAATCAATATCAATGGATTGTATGAAAATTTTCATTCTTTCCCTCCAAAAAACAAAATTAACGCCATTAAACATGGGAGGTCTAGAAATGCAATGTCCCTCTAAAAACAAAGCATTATTGGTTGCCATAATGATCTTTACTCAAAGGTGATTAAATCAAAAGAAAAAGACTAGTGTGCAAATAATATGCTGTCGAGTCGGTTGTACTTGCTGCTGTCATAAGCACCCAAAATTAACAACTCTCAATATGTAGTAGCGGTGAGTACAGGTCGTCCCACAGAGAACGGAGTTTATTTTCGTGCTAAATGGAAAAAGGGGGGTTTTGAATGCTTTTAACTAAAATTAAAAAAATAAAATAATTGAAGAAAATTCGATGTACGACAAGTCTTGGTTTTGGTCATATCCACCATGGCAATTTCACTAGTCGATCCTTAACACACAAGATAATTCAATTTTATATCAAGCACTAATTGAAGAATTAACATGAACGAATACCAATTCAAAGTTGATTCTTATTTCTTTCTAAAATTGGTTAATTTTCAACACGCGATCCAATTAACCCTAACTATTAATTTAACCCAGACACATAGCAAAGATCAATTAATAGAAGCTTTATGATCAACAAGAACAATTAGGCTAATTAAACAAAAACACACACGGTTATGCCAATTAGATGATTAATTTCCCTAAATTCAATAACTCAAATCCATAGTAATTATCAAATTTAGTTGCTTCACAGATTGAATTAAAAATACGTGGCTAAAACAATCTAGCAGTAGATTAATTCTAATAACTTAATATTCTGCAGCAATAACAAGTTAAAAAGAATAATCATAAATTTAATCGCAGAAAAATAATCAATACTTGAGATAAGAGTGAATAATTCAAGCACAAAAATTCTCACAACTTTGTAGAATTGACCATGGCTTCAAATCTCTCTACCAAGAAAAAGGTTTAGGCACAAAGTACCATGAAAGAATAAAGAAGAATTTCTATTGCTGAAAACCCAAGCTAAAAGAAAATAAAAGTGTCGATCCCTTTTTCTCACCCTAAATGGGGTATTTATAATCAGTATTTAGGGTTACAAATAATGCCTATAGATAAGAACGTGAAATCAGGTGAAAAAGAGTTTAACCTGCTGAAGAATCTGCCAAAAAAATTAACTTCACGCTTCCCTGCTGCTCTCCGCGCACATGCGCAGCTTCCTCAGCGCGCATGTGCTTAGAGCGAGGTAGTAAGGTCCAGGTGTTTTTTGTCCTCCACACACATGCGCAGATACGCAAGTGTGCATGTGCGCGTGAGCCTCTTCTCAAAATTTGCTTATGGATGCAGCGCACATGCGCTGCACAGCTCCAACACATGTGCGCTGGCTTCCTCAACTATGCTCCGCCTTCAGCTTCTATTTCCACCTTTATTCTTGTGTAATTTGAGAAAGTGTAAAACACTAAAGTTGTATCTCTATACCTTATCTTTCCAATTCATCTTAAATCACCTCAATCGGAGCTCAGGATCAAAAGTTATGCTTGAAATACAAAACAGTGTCTGGAATGACTTCATACTCTTGCATGACCCGTACTAAGCATTTTCTTTCATCTTTTACTATCTTTTTCAGCTCTTTTTCACTGTATCCCTAGAAAAACTGAGATTAACCAAATTAAGCTCAATAATAACTCAAATCTTGCTTACAACACATAAAAATGTGGTAATTGACACATAAAATATAGTACTAATTATGAACTTATCAAATTACCCCACACTTAGCCTTTGATCGTCCCCGATCAAACATAAAATTTAAAACACTTAAGCTTAACACATTCCACTCAACATATTTCTTCAAATATCCACATAAATAATCAACAATCAATCCAGCAATCAGAGTAGTCTATGAACCCAAGAGCTCAAATGCCAATAAAAACCAAAACATGGAATTCGTGTGTATGTGTGTATAGCCATTCAAAAATTTAGATTTTAAAATATCTAGATTAAATCATGAAGACTCTCAAAATTTTTCTAAACACCCCATAGCTTACTCTTCTTACACCCTTCCACTAATCTAGACAACCGATTCAATTCAAATTTAGGTAGGACTTTCAGTTCAAAAAGTAGGTTAGGATATTTGTTAGCCAAAGAAGGGAAAGGATATAGCAAATAAGAACAAGAGCTTTATAATAATGATAGCCATACATTAAAATAAAAATTCTCTTCACATACGAAATATCAAACATCCACATTTACCCCACACTTGAGTAACAAACACCCATAAAGAATTCGAAACAACCAAACATGCCAACCTCCCTCGGACATATATACATCACATCATCATTTTAATTTTCTATGTCCGCTCACAGTACGGGTACCAGTGATAGGCACTACCCGCAATTATTAACACGCAGGTACCAGAGACGGGCACTACCCGTAAATACAGGTAACAGTGATGGGCACTACCTATAAATATCAAAAACATGCAGGTACCAGTGATAGGCACTACCTGCAACTACAAAAACTTCCATATTCATTTTTTTTCCAACAATTTTTTTCCAATACCCCATTCCACAACAAAAATGTACATCACTCACATCTCACAAACTTCCACCCTTATATCCCCTTAACAAATAATGTGCACCATAAGCTCTTAAAGGGAATAATTTAGGATAAAACAATGAAAAGAAGCGTTAAGCTCAATAAGGGTAGGTAAATTGGGTTTATGTGAAAGAAGGTGAATGATGTTTCTCTTCACAAGAATAAGGCTCAAATAAGATATTAAGAAATAAATTATTAAAATGGTTGGCTAGAAAGGCTTATCAAACAAAAAAGCACTACCCTAATTTTTAAACTAAATCGGGTCGTCTAAGAATTAACTTCAAAAATGTAGATGTGTAAGTTTTTGGGATGCAACATAATTGAGTTTACATAAATTTCTCTAAATATCCCAAATCAAAAAGTAAAGTATGGCATAGTGCTAAAAAATCTTCAAAAATCATGAATGAAAAATATTAACACTGACTACTCATTCATGCATGGTTCAACTAATGATTTATCATGTAGAAAAAAGAAAAAAATACGCTAAGCAAAAATTTTTGAAAATTGTGAAAAAATGGTCAATTAATCCACAAAATTTTCAAAAATTTTGACAAGATCTCCGATCAAAGGAAAAGTTAAAATATATTGCAGTAAAATCGAGTAAAATACACCAAAAAACTTAAAAATCCAAATAACTGTCCCACCCCACACTTAAAAATAAGAATTGTTCTACAATGCAAAAAGAAAAGCATAAAATGGGAAAAAAGAAAGCTTCTCTGGATTTAATTCGCGTTTGGAGCAGTATCCGCTATAAATATCCCCTTATTGCGAAAGAAAGCTGGATGAACACAAAACAAAACAAAACAAAACAAAACAAGATAAATAAATAATTCCCTTGAGACAATAAGAAAAAAAAGAAAATTGGAGAAAATAATCCTACAATAATCAAGAAAACTTACTCCCTTAAGGAAATACAGAACTAAAATAACGAAAATAAACCTAATGAAAAGTAAGTTAACCAACTAAAATGAAACCTAACCAACGAAAATAACTGTCTAATAAAAGAACAAAGCAAATTGTCTAGAAAATCAATGCAATAACTATCAAACAACGAAAACGGCCCAACAGATGGGGCATAAAAACTCAAGGCGCGTGGTGCCCCAAATCCTGCGGAAAAAGTAGAAAGGGTGGGAATGTTGAAGAGTCCTCGCCCCGCTCTCTGGCCATCTGACGAGCCTGCTAAGCCATTGTCTATTGCCACATAAACTGATATTGCATCAACAAATCAAAACGTTGGCACATCCGCTGTTGCTCCGCCAATATCTGATCCAGAAGGTTCTCCTGAGATTGTAGAGGAGCAGGTACTGGCTCGTCATATGAATCATCAGCTTCCTCCACTTGTGATGTAGAAGCTTGGGCTCTAGTACGTTTAACCGGAACTCGTATACCTTCTATTGCAATCATTTGGCCGGCCCTCAATTTTTCTTCAGAAGGCGCAATCAACACCCCACTTTCTAAACATAGTGTCGTAATCAGATGGGGAAACCATAATCCTGGTTGCCTACTGATAGCGGAGTAACAAATTTGTTGATGTATGAACTGACCAACATCAATGGCTTTCCCAGTAGCAATGCAATACAACAATTTGGCCCTTTCCATAGTAACATGGGTGAGATGGTTTGTCGGTAGAAGGCGGCCACAAATGAATTTAAACCAGAAAAACCATGCTGGCTTAAGTTTATTAGCGTGGAAATGCCGAGCAGTCGAGTTGTCTGCCGTAAAGGTCCAATCGACATCCCCGTCACAAAGAACACTGGTGATTTGCCGAACATCTACATTAGTATTACGGGTGTCGGGCCATTCATCGTTACGAACACGAGTGACCTTCAAAATTCTATTGATTTCATTGGTAGAGATATCCACTTCCTTCCCCCGTACATATACCCTGGTGGAGCTATAATGATCAAAGTTAGAATAGAACTCACGCACCACCGGAAGGACGACATCTATGGGAGTTGAAGTGAGAAGCTCCCATCCACGATTGCGAATAGTTAACTTTATTTCTGGCACCCCTGCCAATCGAACTTGAATGCCCCTTTTGTTTATTACAGCCCGTTTAGAGACATCATGATCATATTTTTGTTTGGCTGCTGCTGTTGAGAAACGTAAACCGCCACCAAGCATTGGTTGTGTAGCCCCGGATGTTGAAGATTCTCTGGTACCTTTGCCTGTGGCAGTTTTCTTGGTTGATCTTCCCATTCCTTATAGCACATAAACAAACAGCATCACTCCCAAACAAAAAATTACAACACCCCACGCTCACACTTTAATAAAAGGTCATTATCCCCAAATCATAAGCCTTAGATTATACAGGAAAATCCAAGCAAAATAAGGCTTATATACAATGCATGAACATTCCTATGCATGAAAACAAATTAGAAAGAATTCACAGGGCATAATCAATGGCCGACGAATTAAATTCGTGCATCATGCCTTGTGATTGAACATTTTTATTCATTGAGACATATTATCGAACACATGGCATGCATAAAGAAAGAGGAAATTTTTGGGTATATTATGAACATGCAATCCATCCTCAATCAAAATCCAAACAAAAATCACACCAAATTTATCTTTTAAGATCAATCCATATGAGATTAAATCAATTCAAAGCAATAAAAGACTCAACATATTCTTGGAAATTAATTGAAATCCATAAAAAAAAAAATTTGAAGAAAAAAAGAGAAATTCATACCTTGATTTGATTTTCCTATTCAAAGAAGAAGAATTTTGGGTGTAAGTTGATGGAATTGGGGTGTGTTTTGGAAAACTAAAAGTGGGGAATTTTAGGGTTTGAGAGGAATTTGAAAGAGGAGGAATGTGAAGGAATAATGGGAATTAGGAACGGTTGAGTTCCTTTATCCCCTCGCGCGCATGTGCACAGCTTCCTTAGCACGCATGTGCGCTCAAGGCAGTATGTATGTTTGATAATCGGCTCCGCGCACATGCGCTGAACTTTGAGCGTGCATGTGTGCGCGAGCCAGAGGGCAAATTTTGAAGGGGTTCAGCGCATGTGAGCGTGCATGTGCGCTGAAGGCTGAATGAAAATTACATATATATATATATATATTCTAATCACAACACGAAAACATTCCTAAATTACCCTCATAACACATGAACCCCTCAAAGATCTATTTTGTCATTTTAGCCTCTTAATGCAATCGATTTCCCAAACTACGAATTAAAATATGAATCCGTTAAATTAAAATAAGCAAAATGTAAAGTTGCAAAAATTAAATAACAAATTAAAATTGAAATGGACATGGGTTGCCTCCCATGCAGTGCCTTTGTTTACTGTTGTTGGCTCGACGTGATACTCTTTCAATCAATCAAAATGCGGTTCTTCCAAATTCTCATCACACACATTTCCCAATGCGACTCGTTCCTAATAGGGTTTGAGGCGATGTCCATTAATTGTAAACACCTTGATGTTTGTAAACTCTGAATTCAACTGCTCCATGGGGAAATACATTAGTTATTAAATACGGACCAATCCAACGAGATCTCAACTTACCGGGAAATAGATGAAAACGTGTTTGATAAAGAAGGACTCTTCGATCGACATGGAACTCCTTCCTTCGATCGACATGAAAATTTCAAATTTATGTCTTCGAAGGACTCTTCGATCGACATGGACCTTATATATGTGAGTATTCTCGTGAGCGTCATTGCGGATTTCCTCCAACTCTTGCAGTTGTAATTTCCTATGTTCACCACTAGATGTCCTGCATCCAATCCCATATTGAAATTCTTAATTGCCCAATATGCTTTATGCTCTAATTCTACAGGGAGGTGACATGCTTTACCAAATATTAGCCAAAATGGGGACATCCCTATAGGCGTCCTATAAGCAGTGCGATATGCCCACAATGCATCATCCAACCATAAACTCCAATCCCTACGACTGGAGTTCACCGTTTTTTGGAGAATAGACGTTATTTCTCTGTTAGATACCTCGACTTGTCCACTGGTTTGTGGGTGATAAGTGGTGGAAATCTTGTGTGTCATATGGTACTTTTTTAATAAAGCTTCCACTGTCCGATTACAAAAATGAGTACCTCTATCACTGATTATAGCTCGCGAAATCCCAAATCTAGAAAAGATATTGCTCTTAAGAAAATCTGAAACAATCTTTGAATCATCAGTACGAGTGGTTTAGCTTCCACTCATTTTAAAACATAATCAACAGCCAAGAGGATATATGAATAACCAAATGAAATAGGGAAAGGTCCCACGTATGAAATCAATGTCCCAAACATCAAATATTTCACAGAATTGTATTGAGTTTTGAGGCATTTCATTCTTTCGAGAAATGTTACCTGTCCTTTGGCAACTATCACACGAACGGCAAAATAGGTAAGAGTCGCGAAATATGTGGGGCCAATAAAATCTCCACTTTCATACCTTCATTACTGTTCTTTTGATTCCAAAATGTCCTCCACAAGCATAAGTATGGCAAAATGCTAAGATTGAATTAATCTCACCATCATTGACACACTGTCTGATTACTTGGTCAGCACAATTTTTCCATAAATAGGGCTCATCCCACACATAGTATTTGGCATCAGTTTGATTTTCTTCCTTGCTGCCCTAGACAAACATTGGGGTAATTTGTTAGTAACCATGAAATTAACAATATTTACATACCAGGGTAACATCGCCTTTACTGAGCATAATTGTTCATCCGAAAATCTTTCATGTATCTCTAGTTCATCCTCCACATGTGGTAGTCGACTTAAAAGATGGTCTGCCACTTTGTTTTCCATACCACTTTTGTCTCTGATTTTCAAATTGAATTTGCTCAAGAGGAGGATCCATCTTATGAACCTTGGTTTTGATTCCTTTTTTTGTCAATAAATAACGTAAAGCTACATGATCAGAATATACAGTCACTTTAGTACCAATTAGATAAGAACGAAATTTCTCTAAAGCAAAAACAACAGCTAAAAGCTCATTTTCAGTGGTAGTGTAATTTTTTTGCGCATCATTTAGAGTTATGGAGGAGTAGTAAATCGCATGAGGTGCCCTTCCAATGCGTTGTCCCAAAACTGCGCCCACCGCAAAGTCACTCGCGTCGCACATTATCTCAAATGGTAGACTCTAATTGGGTGGTTGGATGGTGGGTGTGGATACGAGAAGTTGTTTCAATTTGTCAAATGCCACCTTACAGTCATCGCCAAATTCAAATTCGACATCTTTTTGCAATAATTTACATAATGGTACTGATACTTGTGAGAAGTCCTTGACTACTGAATCGTTGGTAAAATCCTACTTGGCCAAGAAAAGCACGAACTTCCCGCGCCTTAATGGGGTAAGGTAAGGATTGAATTATGTCAATTTTAGCTTTATCAACCTCAATCCCCTTAGATGACACTACATGGCCTAACACTATACCTTCTTGAACCATGAAATGACATTTTTCAGAATTTGGAACAAGGTTAGTTTCAATGCACCTTTGTAATATTAATGTGAGATTATGCAAACACTGGTCAAAAGAATCTCCATAAACGGTGAAATCATCCATGAATACCTCAATAAAATGTTCTAAAAAATCAAAAAATATGCTAACCATACACCTCTGGAAAGGAGCAGGAGCATTACACAACCCAAATGGCATACGACGGTAGGCAAATGTTCCAAATGGGCATGTAAATGTTGTCTTCTCCTGATCTTCGGGGGAAATAGCGATTTGGAAATAACCTGAGTAGCCATCAAGAAAACAATAATAAGAACGACCAGCTAACCTTTCAAGCATTTGATGATCACTAAAAAGCAAAGGAAAGTGATCTTTGCTAGTAAGGGAATTAAGCTTTCGATAATCTATACAAACCCGCCACCCGTTTTGTATACGGGTGGGAACCAATTTGTTTTCTTGATTCTTCATCATAGTAATCCCCGTATTCTTAGGGACTAATTACACCGGACTAACCCATTCGCTATCTGAAATCGGGTAAATTATCCCCACTTCAAGAAGTTTGAGTATTTCCGTTTTAACCACTTCCATTAGCGTCGGGTATAGCCTTCTTTGTGGTTGACGGGTAGGCTTAGCTCCATCTTCAAGTAGTATAGGATGCATGCATGTTGATGGGCTAATTCCCTTTATATCTGCAATGGTCCATTGAATCGCCTTTTTATGCTCCCTTAGGACTTTCAGCAAATGTTTTCTTGGTCAATGGTTAGGTCATTAGCAATTATAACTGGATGAGTTTTCCCATCACCTAAAAACATATATTTGCGGTGATTCGGGAGAGGCTTCAATTCTGTCACTCAACCGCCTACAAAACCGAAAACAAGAATATGTCATTAAGGTTCCTCAAAGTGTCGTAAGATAACTTACCAAATTGTGATTGTTCAGCATCACTTCCTGCTTGCTCATCCCCATTTCTGTCACTCATCTTCAAAAACATCCTGTACTATTGAATCAATAACATCAACAAAGTAAATTGAATTATCCTTGGCTGGATACTTCATGGCTACATAAATATTATGTTAAAATATTTTGCCATCAAATTCCATTGTCAAAATTCCTATATCTACATCTATCTTAGTTTTGGATGTTTTAAAAAATGGTCTATCTAACAAATGGGCGTAGACTCATCATTGTTCTCCATGTCAAGTACATAAAAATCAGCTGGAAAAATCAATTCATTGACTTGGACTAAAACATCCTCAAGTATACCCTTAGAATAAGCCACTGATCTATCTGCTTACTGGATAACAACACTAGTTTCAAGTAAAGGCCCTAGGTGCAAGGATGTATAAATTGATAGATAAGGCATAACATTTATAGAAGCTCCTAAATCCAATATGGCCTCCTTAATTCTAGTATTGTTTATTGCACACGGAATGGTACACATATCTGGATCTTTGCATTTCATTGGAAGAATCTGTTGTGTAAGCATGGCTGATACATTTTTTCCCTTCTTTTGTTTTTGCTTCTTTTTATGTGTACATAATTCTTTCAAAAATTTAGCATAACAAGGAATTTGTTTGATAGCATCCAGCAATGGAATATTTACCTCACATTTACGAAAAGTTTCATACAAGTCTCTATTGGGGTCCTCCTTCGCAAATTCCTTAAATGCATCAAAAAATGGTGGGTCAGGTGTGTATTCTGGCCACTGAGTTGAGTTACCAATTTTTTCTTCTTGTTGAACGGGACAACTTTCTTTCTCTACTTCGATTTTCCTCTCCTTGGCCTTGTTCTGTTCAGGAACTGCTTTAGTTGGTACCTCAACCACCTTGCCGCTGCTCAACACAATTACACTAGCATTCATGTTGTTCTCCTTAGGGTTAATGACTGTTTGAGAAGGCAGCTTTCTAGAACTCTGCTCTTCCAACCAGCTAATTGCTGTAGCCATTTGTCCCATCTGATGCTGCAACTAGTTTAATACTGGCCTTGGTGTCCTATTGAAATTGAATAGTATTATCGGTTAAAATACTCAGCCGTGCCTCTTAAAGACTTACCAGATTGATTATTCAAATTGGCTTGTTGTCTTTGACCGAATGGCAGGCTGTATGGTTGGAAGTTCTGCCAATTCTGTTGAGGCTGATTTTGGGCTAGGTTCCCGTATCTCAAGTTTGGATGATCCCTCCATCCAGGATTGTAAGTGTTCGAGGGGGGATCATAACTTCGTCGTGGCTGCCTTGGGAATCCTCCGGCTGCACTTACTTGCTCTTGACCTTCATCTTGTAATGTGGGACACATATCTGTTGAGTGTCCCTCATTTGAACAGATACCACACGATTGTGCAGTCGGTATGGTACCGGAAGCCAACTGTCAAACAAAAGAGGTTAAACTAGCCATTTGTTGTTCTAATGATGAAACATTTACCTCGTTCACACGCTTGAGAGGTTGATCGCGTCGTGTCCCGAAGTTTTGAGAACGCGCAGCCATATTCAATATCAGCTCACGAGCAACGTCTATGGTCAAATTGTCTAACGCCCCTCCACTTGCGGCACGACCATGTTCCTTTCATTAGGCAACAACCCTTCATAAAAATATTGAATTAGTAAGGAGTCACTTATCTGATAGTGCGGACAGATTGCACACAATTTCTTGAAGCACTCCCAATATTCATACAAGGATTCTTCATTGAACTGCCTTATTCCACAAATTTCTTTGCGAATATTTGCAGTTCGAGAAGCTGGAAAGTATTTAGCCAAGAATAAGCTATTCATCTGCTCCCAAGTTGTGATACTATCCGAAGGCAAATCGAATAGCCAATCATTTGCTTCATCCTTGAGTGAGAATGGGAATGATTTTAACTTGACATGGTCCTCTAACACCCCAGTGGGTCTCAAAATACTTGTGAAACCACACGAAACTCCTTAAGATGCTTGTTCGGATCCTCACCTGGCAATCCATGAAAAGAATGTAATAAATGGATTAGTCCAGATTTTAATTCAAATGTAACATTAGCATCTAAGTCTGGATAAGTAATGCATAAGGGTTGTTGGTTCAAAGTGGGCGCGGCTAATTCTCTCAAAATCTGTTGCGCCATGTTCAACTCTTCCTGTTGTTCCTGATTACCTGCAAAGATATTGTTAAACAATTGTTCTTCCCCTAACTGTCTTTCTCGTATCTCTTTTCCCAATCTGTGTAATGTTCTCTATATTTTCGAATCAAATTGAAATTCAACTTGTCTAGCATACCAGGTCACAGGCATACACAATTGTTGGCCCAAAAGCAACCTAAGAAGGGGGGTGAATTAGGTTGTCTCAAAAAACAAACCTGTTGAAGTACTTGATGGAAATGCAAACTTTGTGCAACAAATCAATACTTAAGCACAAATGATCAAAGATAAATATTTATAACAATACAATCAAAGCTTAAAAAAGAAATAAAAGATTGAGATAAAGAATGTCAAACCAAACTCCCAAATTTCTCAAGTTTGGAATACATCCACTAGTAGTGCCTCTTCAAAGAAGGTGAGGCAATAACCTTCTTGTACACAAAGTAGGCTCACCCTTGCACCAACTAAGTTCCTCTAGTTGAGCCAAAGGGTTTTACACTACAACCTCACTTTTGTACACTTGTTATCCCTCCACTCTTGCACTTGAATATCACTCACTAGTCTACTTTTGCTCGCACTAATTTCCTCTAGTTGAGCCAAGAGAACTATACTACCCAAACCAATACAACCCACAATATTTAGCCTATTTCTCCCAAAATAGCTCTTACAAGTGTTTGTATTGAATGTAGTAGTTCCTCACATCATTTGGATGTCCTTGGATTATTTATAGATTAAAGATGTGCTGAAATTTGAGCTCCAACGGTAAAAAAACTAGCTGTTAAAAACTAGCCGTTAGGAGTTCGGACGATGCTCATGTCCGATCATGCGTCCTACAGCTTTGTGAACAGTATTTTTGACGGTTGCATGCGTCCTACAGCTTGACAAAAACTTCTTCATTTTGAGCTATTTTCTTCGGACGGTCTTGTGCGTCCTACAGCTTTTGGTTCGGACGGTCATGTGCGTCCTATAACTTATGGTTCGGACGATCATATGTGTCCTATCCCACAGTTTCTGGTTCGGACGGTCATGTGCGTCCTAAGCCTTATGGTTTGGATGGTCATATGAGTCATATCCCTCAGCCTCTGGTTCGGACAGTCATATGTGTCCTACAGCTTTTGATCATGTTTCAGACGATCTCTTGCGTCCGAGTTCCTTTCTTTCGAATGCTCTTCATCGTCCATAAGGTGTTGTTCAAATTTTGGTCATTTTTCTTGATTGTATTCGGATGATCATTTTCGTCCAGACCTTCCTGTTTTTCTGCACACTTATTTTCAAGCCATTAGTACGATTTGGTCATCATCAAAACATGATTACCATAATTGGGATCCAACATGTTTTTGGATTAGTAGTGGTGTTTTTTACAATCTAGTTGTTGAAAACCTTGACTTGATGACGTTGTCTTGAGCACTTGAATCTTCAATCTTCGATTCTTCAATACGAACGACAAGACTTGGATTTGATTTGGACTTGAGGGGATTGAGAGAGAACTCTTGAGAATTTTGTAAAATTTTCTCTAAAAGTTTGAGGATTCTGAACATCTTGACTTGTGAGGGGAGAGCCCCTATTTATAACAAAAATTAGGGTTTATTAAGAAACCTTCCAGAACCTTATTCTACTTGAGTTATTTATGGCCCATGAAACATATTTAACTGAAGTCTTAGTAAATGGGTTGGGCTAATTGCCCATTTTGAATTAATTAAATTAATTAATCCATCTTCACTTAAATGGTCATAAAACTTTTAATTTGATTGAAGGCCCGATAATACATAACTTAATCTAAAAGTTCAAATATTTAATGGACTTATAATTTAAATTTAATCAATCAAACTGACAAATTCATTTAATTAAATCTAGACTAAATAAATTAAAATATTTGGACTAATTTTCTTTGTCTACGAATGCCCCCAATTCAAGATTTAGCGAAGTATTGGATTTTTTTTTTTTGGGACAAATGCCGAAGAAAAGACTTGAAGCATGGCTTTCTCAATTTCATAAAGCCCATTTGTGTCTTCATAACCCAAACGATGGCTTTCAATCTTCAACAGAAACCCAAACAGTGGCGTGTCTGCGTAACTTGCTAGCCCAAATACATCACTGGAGTGGGTGAAATCTAATTCCCATTTGCTGAAGTAATCTCCACAGAATAGTCCATTATCAATTTAAGTGTAGGAAAAGGATATGCACACATTATCATTGCCAAGAGGATATATGAGAAGGTAACTTCTTTCAAATCCAAGCAGGATTCCAAATACAAGTTTACCGAATTAAATTCTCCAAGGAACAACACTCCACCGGTAAAGAAGTATCGTTATCTTAACTCTGCATGGCATGGATTTGCTTGGTTTAAAACTTGGCATTTGACAGAATCTTGTTGCAAATGAATTCCACCCCAAATAGGAAACGACTACTCCCTCGTTTGCTGTATATTAAAAACTCGAGGTCACCAATTACAATTAAGAGACAAAACTAAAATTTTCTCTAATTTCCACCGCTGCCACTGGATTTTTGTCGCCACTTCAGGTGTGTTCGTTTAGATTGAAAATATTTTTCAAAAATTTTTTTGGTGCCAAACACCAGAAAATATTTTTCAGTGTAAAATATTTTCCAATTTTGCTTTCTCTGACTGAAAATAGCTTACGAAATTTTTGAGTTTAGGTTATTTTTCGGATAATTCAAGAGTTGCATTAAACATCAAATACGTACTTTTATAATTTCATTTACTAAATTTATTTTCGTTTTCAATTCTTTTCCATTTGTTTTTCTCTTAATCATGGTCTCACACTAATATAACTATCATTATGCATATTTTACTACTATATTGTACTATCATTTAATTTGATTGAATAAAATCAACAATTATTTGTAAGGTATTTATCACCATTATTATAAGTTTTTTAACTTATATTCATAAAATTAAAAATGAAACCATCAAAAAATTTTATTTCAAAATATTTTCATTTTATCAATCGAATATCGGAAAATTATATAAAAAATAGACTTTTTTATGTAAAATATTTTTTAAAAAAAAAAATTTCAATTTAAACGATCACACGCTGCTATCTTTGCCGAAATTCGCGATTGCCACTGCTAAATTTATTGCCCCTTCACCAGTCGCTGCCGCTACTCGCGTGCTCGATCATCAGTCTCGTGCACTAAAGCTATTAGATTAAAAGGTATAAACTAATGCTACTGCACTTCGATGCTTGTTAATACTACCGCCATTCTTTTAGTAAAATCTTGACAATCATCTCATGCGCACAAGACTTTTATGGCATGCTTTGTATTATATCAATCTCTCCATCATATATACTTTGCATATATCAACCTCTTTCCGCCTGATAACATTATGAAATTTATTATTGTTTTTCCGAGAGAAGTAAGCGACTAAAATACCAAATGTATTTTGGAATTATTTACAAAGACGTGGACTGCACTTTGGAGTTTTCGAAAGGCATGAACTTATAACATTAAATCCCTTAACGTATCTAAAATAATTGATGGCCAAAGTTTCCCCGCTGCAATTTATATTCATTGGTCCCAATCCTTAGTTGCCTAAATCTACTCCAAGAATCAGTAAACATGCAGTTGACAAAGGGATGTGAATCAATGAGATAGATCAAAACAAATTGAATCTTTACGTTGCAGCTACTTTTTTCTTTGCCTTGTTACAACCTAATTACATAATCCTTACACCAAGAAACAAATAGAAATTAACTAATTCTTGGATAGGATTTATGTAATACCTCGTGTTTTCCAATATAATTCCCTTGTGTCACTTTTCTGACAGATTTGCCAATATTCAATAAAAGAACTCCTCCAAACTAATTGTTCGTGTCAGCTACCAAATTTCAACTTAAGTGGAACACCACATCAATCGAGCAATCAGGTATACAGACTTGAACTAACAAATTTATTACTTGAACTAACAAATTTATTTAGTGACAATACTCTCAGCGGTACAATTTTTGTTGTTGTACTCTTTGTTGACTTTGTGGGCTTCAAAAGAATACCTACGGGATGCATAAGTTTTGAGGATATTCTAAGTGGCTTGCCAAGTCCTGAATATCTAGGGGCATAAATTTCAATGACAGCCTTCATTGACTTGAGAAGTTAGTCCAAACTTTCAATGATAACATTCACTTGCTGGGGTAGTCATTGGACACCGTAATGGTGTAAACTTCAATAATAGCCTTCAGTGGCTTGAGAAGTCCATGGAGACTTTGATTTTGCAAACTTCAATGACAAGTTTCACTAGCTTGAGAAATCTTTGGAAATCCGCTGGCAAAAACTTCAATGATAATCTGAATTGGTTTGAGAAATTCTTCGATATTCGGTGGTGAAAATTTTCAATGATAGATCGAATCCTTCACTAGCTTGAAAAATTCTCGAAGACTCGGCGGTAAAATTTTTTCAATGATAGACTTCACTGGCTTGAGAAGTCGTTGATGAAGAAAACTTCAATGATAGCCTTTAATGGCTTAGAAGTCTGAAGAAGCTAGAATTAGATTCTAGGAGGAGAGAGAAAGTGGAAGAACTGAATGTCAAGAGTGTATTTTATTATCTGAGTTTCGATCCTTCTTTCGTAGCACCCAAACCCCTTATTTATAGAATTGAATAAGAAGGCATAAGGTTAACTCTATGCTAGTCTAGCTGAAGCTGAATTACATAATTGCCCTTAATGAGGCTGCCACGTAGGCACTTCTAGAACAATCTAAGTAAGATGTTATGTGTCACTAATCCACATCACCAATAGTCCCTTCAGCTTGGCGCCGAGGCTCACGGATAGGGGCCGAGCCGAAAATGACTGTTCGCAGTCCCCAACCGATGACAACCAAGATTTTTATACCGAGTCGAGGTGCATAACTTCGGAGCACTTTTGTACCCCCCACTTGCCAATCCGAGGTCATGACAACCCTTGGGATCTTCGGCGAGCGCGTAACTGCAGCATTAACTCAAGGGTAACGTCTCCGCTGAGTCCCCATGCACTGAATTCGCATTTATTGCACTGCACTATTCGTTCCGATTTTACTGCAAAATGCCTTGTTTTACGCGTCGTAACACCGGCACCACGTCCCATTTTTCATGCCATATCTCGTTTACCATACCATAACGCCTCGCTTTTTCCGCCTAAACATTTTTTTTTATCTTGAAACCGTCAATTTTCCCCCCAGAACCATTGAACATTCTGGAAGAAAATCCTCCTATTTAAACCCTCATTCACCCCCAAATCATTTTCCTTTCCCTTACTCACCTTACTCCATTTCCCCCAACCTATTTTTCTTTCCCTTCCTTACTCACTTTACTCCATTACTCCCCCAGAGACTCACACACATTTCTCCCCTTCATTAGCAACTCCAATCCCCTTTCTTCGGTCCTCTGAGTTCTACTGTTGCCGATTTCTGACCGCTGCTCTACGCCACCACAGGACACCACTAGGAGTTCCCCCAAAAATTGTATAACACACCCTCAAAACAGAAGACCATGGCCGTTACGTTCACTCCCATTTCTCTTATTAGCACGCCGGTTCCCCCTTCCCCTGTAAACGCCGTTGACAGGATGTTGAATCCTTTCGACGAAGCCCTTCTGGCTGCAGTGCCATTAAACTTTCCTCTCGATCCTCTCTTTACCGAATCTCCACAAAACGACCACCCTAACCTCCAAACACAAAATGCATCAAACTCCCTCGACCCCGAGGATATCAAAATCCTTAGGGATAGATGCCGTTTTCCCAAGAACGTGTACATCAAACTCCCGACCCCCGAGGATCGAGGCCACCTGCTACCTCCTGGTTACTTAACAGTCTACCAGGAGCAACTCGAGGCAGGGCTGAGACTCCCAATAGCGCCTCTTCCTCATCAACCTTTGTGTACTGGGATATCAGCATATCCCAGCTGACCCCAAACGCGCACTTCGGGTGATTGCCGGCTTCACCTTTTTGTGCAGATTACACGGCATCCCCATATCTTTAGACACCTTTAGGATGATGCTAAAATTATCCCCTACAAAGGGATTCTTTTACATCTCTCCCCGAACTGCGGGCAAACAGCTCACTTCGGGTAACCCCTCATCTATTCACGACTGGAAAAAGTCATTTTTCTTCATTCGGTACCTCGACCCTCCAATGCCCCGGGGTCCATGGAACCTTATTAAAGAGAACCTAAAAACCAAAAACACCTCTCCATCGGACTCCGTCCACACCCGGAGGCTCGTCGAATCCAACCTCTGAATAAACTTCAATAACCAACCAGCCATCCTATCAAACAGCATTCTTGCCTGGGCAGGACTGTTTCCTACCCACGACATCCTCCCAAACTACGACCCTCAACAAGGTCATCATCCTCATTTCTTATTTGTCTCTCTTTTTTCTTTTATATATATATCATTATTTTTTCCTGACCTTTCATCTTATGTAGAGCTCGGCGGAGCATTCCTTAGGGGATTGGTGTCCACCACACTGCTACCGGTGCGGGCACTTCAAACCAGCCCTCTTCGTCAACAAGCGGATCCTCATCCACCACCATCAACAAGCCATCAGGGAGTGCCGAGGCTACACCTTCTACCTCCACGCCCCTGAATCAAACTGAGGTAGTCAGTTCCCCGGAGAAACCAGGGAAGATAACTCTGGCTCTTCGGCCCATCAAACTCGAGCCGACTCGGGTTACAGGGAAAAGGACTAGGGAGGCTGCTGGCCGCAGGGAGGGTCCTTCTTTAGCCATGACCCTCTCCTTCACGTCATCGCCGCCGAGGTCCCTCGTTCGTTCGGACCCTAGGGACAGGTTCTGGAAACGTCTCTCTATCCCAACAACTTATCACTTCATATGGTAAAGACCGCCGAACCTCATTCGTTTCAACTCCATTTTCCTCCTTCACTGTCCGGAGCTAACACTTTACCTTTTTTAGGTGATAGAAAATACACTCACGAGGAGGAGAGGAAATCTGCAGGGTCAATGACAGGATGTGCCCTGGGGTCGGTTGTCTGTCGACCCACTTCCAGTGCCTTCCATCTCGGGGAGCTTTGATCTCTGACCCACCCCACCGATCGATGTAAATGACCGGGCTCAATTCCCGAGGATGGCTCGAGAGTAGGCAAAAAGGTGGTATTGCCTCGAGATGTAGCCTATGTCAAAAGGCTCACCCCTCAACAAAGGCTGGACGAACTTCACGTCAGCCTGATGAATGTAAATCTATCTAACCCTTTGTGAAATTCCAACTTTTTTGCACCTCGGAATTCAACTAATCACTTTGCCTTTTTTGCAGGCCATCACAATTTTACCCACCATGGCAGATCGGGAGGCCTCATTCAACTCTGCCTATGAAACAAGAGTTAGCCCACGCGAAGTCCAGCGTGGATCAGGCAGTGAAAGAGGCTGTCAACGCCAATGAGATGAAATGCAATATTGAGGCGGGCAAAAATAAAGATGAGTGGAAGGCCGAGCTGACCGAGGTGAGGGACAAGCTTCGGCAATCCATTCGAGCTGGAGAAGAAGACCCTTGAAGTGGATGTTGGCGATCGAGACAAGAAGGTCGCAGATCTGGAGCAAAGGGTTCTTCAACTTCAAGAAGAAGCTCAGCTGGCCGAGGCAAAGTTCGCTTCTCGGGAGGTAGAGCTGCGGATCGAAGGCAGGAATCAATTTGTGGCCTCGGTTGAAGCGGACGAGATGCTGAAGGAGTTTACAAAAAAGGTCTTTTTCATGGGGTTCACACTGGCCTGTGACCACTTGGTGAAGAACCCTGATTTGTACGAGGGGCTGCCATACGATGCTTCTATCACCGAGGAGGTCATCAATGGCCTACAAGCTCAATTCAAAGCCCCCATTCCGATTCTCAAGACTTCCAGAACGACTCTGCTAATCCAGGGCCCGAACCCCAAAGCCGAGTCGAGCCTACGAACCAAGCTTTCACCACCACTGCCGAGCCTTCCACTTCTGGTGCTCAGGGTGATGTAATTTTGTTGTAATAGTTAGGAACTCCTTTTGAAAAATAATAGTTAGGATATTTTAATGAAATTCCTAAGTTTTGATAACTTTGCCTCCTTGGTAAGAGCCTCAGCTTTCTTTGCTTCTGGCCTTTTACCTACTTTTCAATTTCTTTTCAATTTCTTTATTTCCTAAATTCAAAACAGAAGTTTTATGATATAAGCAGGTAACAAACTTTCCATACTTAAGCATTCCAATCATAAAAGATTGTCTAAGACTCCCTTTCATTCTGAACTTAGGCCTTATTTAGACCCTTCCGAACTGAGGCAAAAAGATTAAGCTTGGCTCCTTATGTTTGCCTTAGCCATTCAATCAGACTTTCGAAAGTCCAAAAGATAATGTTTTGCTTAAGCAAGGCAATCAAGCCTCTTTCAGGATCGGATCCTCTCCAATTTCATTTTGCTTGGAGGAGGCTGCTTAGTTTCTACCCTTGCGGGGAAACTGCTAGGCCTCGGCTCCTAATGTTTGCTTTTGTATTGAACTGGATCCGAACCTTCGAGGGCTGGAATAGCTAACGAAATTGCATTGTGCTTGAACCGAACCTCAGAGGGTTGGTGCACCTTTGTTTTTGCTTGGGGGGGCTACTAAGCCTCTGCCCTTGAGGGCGGACTGCTAAGCCTCGGCCCTCAATCATTTGCTTTTTTGTTGAACTGTATCCGAACCTCTGAGGGTTGGAACAGCTCGAACATCTGACTGTGCCTTGTCCGAACCTTTGAGGGTTGGCGCGGCTTTATTTTGCTTGGGGGGGCTACTAAGCCTCTACCCTTGAGGGGGGACTGCTAAGCCTCGGCCCTCAATCATTTGCTTTTTTGTTGAACTGGATCTGAACCTCTGATGGCTGGAGCAGCTCGAACATCTGACTGTGCCTTGACTGAATCTCTGAGGTTTGGCGCGACTTTATTTTGCTTGGGGGGCTACTAAGCCCCTGCCCTTGAGGGGGGACTGCTAAGCCTCGACCCTCAATCATTTGCTTTTTTGCTGAACTGTATCCGAATCTCCGAGGGTTGGAACTCGAACATCTGACTATGCCTTGTCTCAGAACCTTTGAGGGTTGGCGCGACTTTATTTTGCTTGGGGGGCTACTAAGCCTCTGCCCTTGAGGGAGCTGCTAAGCCTCGGCCCTCAATCATTTGCTTTTTTGTTGAACTGGATCCGAACCTCTGAGGGCTGGAGCAGCTTGAACATCTAACATTTGAAAAGGGACTTTCATTATATTCCCTAATAATATTTCTTCAAATTTACAATGTTCCACATTCTGGGAACAGGATCCCCTCTCATATCAACCAACTTGTAATAGCCCGAGGTGTGAGCTTCTATTACACGATAGGGTCCTTCCCAGTTTGGATCTAACTTCTTAGTCCTCTCTACACGGCTCGCTTCGTTCTTCCGAAGCACCAAGTCTCCAGGCCGCAGATACAATGCTTGACCCTGGCGTTGTAGTGTTTAGCCATGACTTGCTTGTACTTGGCTTCCCGGATGGATGCATCTAATCTCATTTCCTCAAGTAAATCTAGGTTAGCTCGCAGGGCCTCATCGTTGAATTCTAAGTATCACACAAGGATACTCGAGCCGAGGGTAGCCCAATCTCCGCAGGGATAACAGTCTCGGACCCATAGGCCAAGCTGAATGGAGTGTTTCCATTAGCCGTTCGAGATGTGGTCTTGTATGCCCATAGGACACTAGGCAATTCCTCAACCCAAGCACCCTTGGCTCTTTCAAGTCGAGTCTTGAGTCCTGTCAACAGGGTTCGGTTGCACACTTCAGTCTGTCCATTTGCTTGAGGATGAGCGATCGAGGTGAAGTGCTGTTTGATGCCGAGGTTAGTGCAGAAGCTCTTGAAAGGCTCTCCTTCAAATTGCTTCCCATTATCAGAAATGAGTACAGTAGGGATACTGAACCGGCAAACAATACTTTTCCAAAAGAATTTTTCTATTGCTTTTTCTGAGATTATAGCCAGAGGCTCGGCCTCAATCCACTTGGTGAGGTAGTCACCCGCAACTATTAAGAACTCAAGCTTGCCAATCCCTCTGGGAAGTGGGCCCAAGATGTCAATTCTCCACTGAGCAAATGGCCATGGGCTCTGAATACAAACCATATTCGATTCGGGTCTTCGGGGTATTGGGGCATGTATTTGACACTGATGACACCCCCGCACCAAAGTGTCTGCGTCAGAGTGTAAGGTCGGCTAGTAGTATCCAGTCAGCAAGACTTTGCGAGCTTAACTCTGGGGACTGACATGAATTTTGCATATGCTCTCGTGCACCTCTCGTAAAACATAGTTAGCTTCATATGGTGTGAGGCATCTCAACAGGGGGCACAAGTATGCTTTTTTATACAAGATTTCGTCGATAAGGGTATACTTAGTTGCTCTGTGCTTGATCTTTCTAGCTTCGACCGGATCCTCAGGAAGCTTATCATTATTCAAATAATTTATTATGGGTCCCATCCAACCTAGGTCTGGTTGGACACAAGAGACTCTTTCAGAGAAGTCAACAGACCTGTGTTCTCGCAGTTCTACCAAAATCTCTTTCGTTAAATGCGAATATATTGCCGAGGCTAGTTTTGACATCGGCCTCTGAGCATCGGCATGCGTGTTTCTAGTTCGGGCAATCTTAATGATGTCCACTTTTTTGAATTTTTCAATCCAGCTTTTGACCTCGGTTAGGTATCTTTTCAAAATCACGCCCCGAGCCTCGTAATTTTCCAACATTTGATTTACAACTAGCAGAGAATCTAAATGTATCTTTAAGGTTCAGGCACCCATCTGGTGGGCCATTTTCATCCCACAGATGAGGGCCTCATACTCAGCTTCTTTATTTGTTGCCTTGAATTTGAACCTGAGAGAGTAAGTAAGATAGTTCCCTTCTGGGATCAGATTATTATCCCTGCCCCAGCTCCGAATTCACACGAAACTCTGTCAACATGAAGCTACCATGGAAGATCTTCTCTCACTTTCTGTTCCTTTGCTGGATCAGTCACCGTGATGAGGTCAATCCTCTCGATGCCACAGCTTTTTGCAATGAAATCTGCTAAAGCCTGAGCTTTGATTGCGGTCCGAGGCCTGAACTCTATGTCAAATTTGAACATTCAGCTCCACAGACCACTTTAGCATTCTGCCTGAAGCATCTGGTTTGCTTAAGATATTTTTCAAAAGAAAGTTGGTCAAAATTATTATCTTGTGACCAAGAAAATCCTCTCAAGTCTCTTATACACATCGAGCCGACACCACCAACGAGAAGGCTGCCTTCTCAATGGGGGTGTAGTTCCTTTCTGGACCTTGAAGCACTTTGCTTACAAAATATACAGGGCATTGGTTGCCTTGCTCATCCTACCTCAAAAGAACCGAGCTAACTGTCGGTTCGGCGATCGAGACATACAGGTATAGCGGTTCTCCTTTTTGTGGAGATGCAAGCTTCAGCAAGTTGCCCAAGTATTGTTTAAGTTCTTCAAAGGCTTTACAAGCTTCTTCAGTCCATTGAAAGCCCTCAGTCTTCTTTATGAGGCGGAAGAACGGCAAGCCCCTTTCTGCTGATTTGCACAAGAATCGATTTAGGGCCGCCATTCTACCGGTGAGTCTCTGAACCTCTTTCACCGAGGTGGGAGTTTTATGATTAATTATGGCTTGCACCTTTTCAGGGTTCGTCTCAATTTCTCGGTGAGAGACAATGAATCCCAAGAATTTTCCTGAGGGGACCCCAAATGTACATTTTTTGGCATTCAGCCTTATTTGGATGGATCTTAATGTCTCGAATGTCTCCCTGAGATCATCCAAGGTTTCTTCATAGGTTCGGCTCTTGACTACCATGTCATCAATATATACTTCCATGTTTCGTCCTATTTGGGACTTGAAAGTTTTATTGAAGAGGCGTTGATATGTGGCTCCAGCATTTTTGAGTCTGAAGGACATAGTGCTGTAGCAGTACGTGCCTCGGTCAGTGATGAAAGAAATTTTCTCTTCATCTTCTCTGGCCATGAATATTTGATGGTAGCCCTTGAATGCATCTAAAAAGTGTAAAATGTAAAATCCAACAAATGAATCTACTACTGTATCGATCCGGGGATACAAATAACTGTCATTTGGACAGGCTTTATTAAGATCAGTAAAATCTTGGCACATTCGCCAAGATGTTTAGAATCTGGTTTTGTTACAAGGACTGGATTACAAAGCCAGGTGGGATACAATACTTCTCTAATCAATCTGGCCACTAAGAGTTTATCCACCTCGGCTTCGATTATTAAACTGCGTTCTGGACAGAAGAGGTGCTTCTTCTGCTTCACTGGTTTGTATGCCGGGTCCACTCCGAGTTTGTGCTCAATTATTTCTGAGGGACGCATGGCATGTCTTTGATAGTCCAAGCGAACATGTCCTTGTATTCGGCTAAAAGCCTGAAGAGAAGGCCCTTAAACTCTGCTGGGAGAGTAGCACAGATCTTGATTTTTCGATCAGGAAGGCTCGGATCTAGTGATACCTCCTCAATTTGAACCTCATCTTGGGGCTCAATTTTAGCTTTGCCCTTCCCCTTCGGCTCGGGAGGTTTGAGAATCTCAGTAGCTCCGACCCGGGACTGCACATTCCTTTTCCCTTCCCTCTGACTTATCAAAGGCTCTGCAAAGCCATCCCAGGTGGATGAGGCATCAAAGGTTTTCAAGTAATTGATGCCTCATTGCCTTGTCAGCAATGGACATCGTTTGCGATTGGGACCGCAAGGGCGTCATATTGCAGGCTCGGGCCTCTTGTTGGCTGCCAATGACTGTTCCTTCAGATCCATCCCTCTACATGAATTTTATTCCAATATGGAACATGGAGGGAAGGATTCTGTAGGTATATTTTGCATGGGTCGGCCCAGGATCATATTGTAGGAGCTGTCCCTTTTGACGACGACGAAGTTGGTCATCTCAATTCTGTGCTTTGGGGGAGTTCCAAGACACAATGGGAGCATTATCTGTCCCTCAGGAACGACTGAGTCTCCGGTGAAGCCAACCAATGGAGTCTTGAAAGGTTTTATCAAAGAATCGTCCATATGCATCTTGACCCAAGCGTCCCAAAAGATTATGTCCGCCGAACTTCCAGTGTCGATGAACACTGTTGAACCCCAGTTATGTTAATCATGTTTTGATGATGACCAAATCATACTAATGGTTTGATAACAAGTGTGCAGAAAAATAGGTAGGTTCTTTATGGACGCAAATGATCATCCGAACAAAACAACCACAAGACTTCACGGACGCAAATGACTGTCCGAGTGACAGAGCTTCGGACGATAGTAATCGTCCGACACAAAGAATTTGAAGCAAGCCTCGGACGAAGAACAGCGTCCGATCATATTTCCAGAAGACTTTGCTTCGATCGGACGCATGTTCGGACGCATCCTCGGACGTCCGAACGAATACCCTCAGAGAACGGACGCAAGGTTTAGCAGCGGCCGTCCGAACTGTCCTTATACACATCTAGCTTGTTCGGACGACTCCAGCTTTATCGGCCGTCCGAAAGGTCCAAAGATAGTAGATTCTCAGTGAACAGAAAATAGCCGTTGGGAAGTTGTTGAAAGCAGATATTTGGCAATTATAAATACCCCTAGGTCTGAATTAATAAAAAAGGGACTTCTACATTGATTACAAATAATTCTTGAGCTATTTGAGAGAAATAGTGGGTTCAAGTGTTGTAATAGTGTAGGAAGTGTGAAAAGAGCTTAGAAGGTGTAAGAGTTGTTCAAGTGTAAGAGTGGAGAGATAACAATTGTAACAAAGGGAGGTTGTGAGTGTAAAACTCTTGGCTCAACGAAAGGAAATTAGTGTGAGCAAGAGTGATCCTCATTTGTGTACAAGAGGTTATTGTCTCACCTACTTTGAAGAGACTTTTAGTGGCTAAATTTCAAGTTGTAAACTTGGTAGTAGCCTTGTAAGAAGCTCTTTGTAGTTGAAAGCTCCAAGCTTGAGAAGTTTGGGAGTTTGGTTTGATTCTCTTAATCTCAATATTCTTCTTTGTTCTTTAAGCTTAAATTGTTGAATATCTATTGTATTCATTTGTGCTTAAGTTTTCATTTGGTGCATAAAGTTTGAATTTCTATTAAGCACATAAAAAGGATTGTTTTTAGATACCACCTAATTCACCCCCCCTCTTAGGTTGCTTTTGGGGCCAACAATTGGTATCAGAGAATTGGCTCTTTATTTTGCTTAAATTGCATTTGAGTAAAAATCATACTGCACATTGTTCTGTCTCTAATACACATCTTTTATGTGTATTCTATCACTATACCTCCCATGTTTAATGGCATTAATTTTGTTTTTTGGAGGGATATAATGAAAATTTTTGTTCAATCTAATGATATTGATTTATGGTATATTATTTGTGAAGGTCCTTTAGAAGCTAATATTTTTGATGAAAATACTCATAGATTAAGGCCTAAGACTAGATATGAGTTAAATGCACAAGATAAAATAAATTTATCTTTAAATGCTAAAGCCATTAATATTTTGTATAATGATTTGGATGCAGATAAGTTTTCCTCGGCCAAGGAGATATGGGACAAATTGAAAGAAATCCATGAAGGAAGTGAAGATATTAGAGAGCAAAAGAAGTCACTTCTTATACACTAAATATGAATCCTTCAAAATAGAACCTCATGAGAACATTGACAAGATGTATTTTAGGTTCAATGATATGGTAAAGGATTTGGAAGGTTTGGGTAAAGAATATTCCTTGGGTGAAAAGATGGAATAGAAAAATTTTGAATGCTTTACCTAATAGAATGGGAACCTAAATCCATTGCCATAGAAGAGTGTTAAAAATTTAAATTCTATGCCTATTGATTCATTGATCAATTCTCTAGGATCATTTGAATTAAAGTTGAAATACAAGCTACAAGATTCTTTGAAACATTCATAGGGAAAAAAAAGCATAGCATTTAAATCTTCATCAAAAAGGAGAAAAGACTCAAGGAAGCCTCACTTCAACAACTTCCATTTGTCCTTACTCAAAGGATCATTGCAATTCGGATGAGAGAGGTTGAAGAGACCATATGAGGAGGCTCAAATGGCTTTTATGGCATTTGGCGATAATGAGGTAACCTCTAGTTGTGATTCTTGTGATGATTCATGTGATAATGATGATGATGATGTTGAATCATTTATTTTTAAAATGAATGAATGTTTGAAAGAATCATATGCTAAGAACAAAGAATTAAAAATTAAAATTAATACTTTATTGAGTACCAACTCAAAACTTGTGCATAAAAATATCAGCATTCTTTGACAAAAGAAAATGATGTTTTGAAAGAAAAATTTGTTGGAAAAACCAAGATCATGGAAGAACAAGCTTCATTGAAGAAGAGATTAGATGATCTTGATGTTACTTTGAAAACAAAGAAAGAAAATGTTTTTGAAAAGAAAAGAACTACAAATATGTTTTTGAACAAAAATTTTATCACCTTTAGAAAAAATAATTTGTGCTTTGTTAAATCTAAATCTTCTTTTTATGGCAATAAGAATATTATTTGTAATTATTGTCATCAACATGGCCATATAAAGAAAAATTGTTATGTTAAAAGAAATGAAAAATTGGGAATAAACTCTATTTGGGTGATTAAGCATGCTACTAATCCAATTGGACCCAAGAAAGTTTGGGTACCAAAAGTTGTTACTTAACTTTGCATGTATGTATGCTTGAAGAGCACTAAGGAATTCAAGATATATTATCTTTGAAGGGTGTTCAAGGCATATGAGCAAAAATGATATTGAAATGGGTAACATCTAAAATTTTGTGTGCTTTCATTTATCAAGTTCAACTATGTTGTGTCTTGAATTTATTTAGAATGCTCTTCAAATTTACATCCCCATTTTTTTCTTATAATAAGTCACAACTGTGTAAAAGACAAGGGGGAGATGTCAAATTTTTTTTTTTTTTTAGTAAATTTGTGTGCAAAAATACACATCTAGATGTGTATCAATGTTTTGATGATGCTTTTGGTAAGGAATTAGAAAATGGTTTTGGTCCTTATTCGTTGCATAAATTCTCTCATTTCTTATGGAACACATATTCTTGAACGGAAGAATTGTTTTGTATAACTTGACTCATTCTCCATGTACTCATTATATTCATCTTTCAAGGGAGAGAATAAACTTAGGGGGAGCTTAAATTGCATTATTTATCTTATGTTTTGATAATGCCAAAAGGGGAGAAATAATAGACAAATTCTCATGTGTTGTACTTCATATTTTATGGTTGTTTTTTGAATTGTCCAATTGATTTGTCATCATCAAATTTCCAAGGGGGAGATTGTTGAACCCCAGTTATGTTAATCATGTTTTGATGATGACCAAATCATACTAATGGTTTGATAACAAGTATGCAGAAAAATAGGTAGGTTCGGACGCAAATGATCGTCCGAACAAAACAACCACAAGACTTCACGGACGCAAATGACTGTCCGAGTGAGAGCTTTTTATTAATCGTCAGACCTAGGGGTATTTCTGTCTCTTATACACATCTAGATGTGTATAAGAGACAGATCTATATGTGTATAAGAGACAGACCTACAACTACTTACAACACTTGCTACCCACTATTTACTGGAAAACTAGCCGTTGGAATTATTTGTAATCAATGTAGAAGTCCCTTTTTCATTAATTCAGACCTAGGGGTCCGACGGCTAGTTGTCCTTATCTAGAGGGTGCGTTGGACGTCCGAAAGGTCCAACGGCTGAATTTCTCAGTAAACACAAAATTATGTGTATAAGAGAAGTTGTTGAAATTAGATATCTGGCAACTATAAATACCCCTAGGTCTGAATTAATGAAAACTGAGGACTTCTAGATTACAAATAATTCTTGAGCTATTTGAGAGAAATAGTGGGTTCAAGTTTTACTGTCTAATAGTGTATCTAGTGTGATAAGAGACAGAAGTGTAAGAGTGGAGAGATAACAATTGTCACAAAGGGAGGTTGTGAGTGTAAAACTCTTGGCTCAACTAAAGGAAATTAGTGTGAGCAAGAGTGATCCTCATTTGTGTACAAGAGATTACTGTCTCACCTATTTTGAAGAGACTTTTAGTGGCTAAACTTCAAGTTGTAAACTTGGTAGTAGCCTTGTAAGAAGCTCTTTGTAGTTGAAAGCTCCAAGCTTGAGAAGCTTGGGAGTTTGGTTTGATTCTCTTAATCTCAATATTCTTAGTTGTTCTTTAAGTTTAAATTGTTGAATATCTATTGTATTCATTTGTGCTTAAGTTTTCATTTGGTGCATAAAGTTTGAATTTCTATTAAGTACATAAAAAGGATTGTTTTTAGATACCACCTAATTCACCCCCTCCTTAGGTTGCTTTTGGGGCCAACAAACACACGGTGCATTTCATATCCAGCCACATTTACGTGAATTACCACGGGGTCATTGTGTGGCATTCGGCTGGGAACGGGGTTTTCGGAGATGTATCCGAGGCTCATAAACGGTTTCAGTTGCTTCTCCCGATCCTCGCCCGAAGGAATGTTTCGGGCATATTTTTTCCGGGCATTGTCTGAGTCCCCGGTCACACGGATCTATTCATCTCGGTTTGCAGAGGGATTGTTCCTGTTTTGGCCGCCTCGGTTCTGTTGACGAGGCAGAGGGCTAGGTTGCGCCGGATTTCTTTGGTTGGCAGTGTTCCTTTGGAACTCTACTGCACTTCGACAGATGAACTGCTGCAAATGTCCTTCTTGGATGGCCTTCTCGATTTCAACCTTCAGGTAGTTGCATGCCTCGGTATCATGGCCGTGTTGACCATGAAAAGTGCAGTACTTTGACCGGTCTCTTTTGTCCGAGGCTGACACCATTCTAGGGGGTGGCTCTAAGAGAACCCAGATGTTGTACTTGGAATAAAATTTCCCTCCTCGATGCATTGAGAGGTGTAAAGTCAGCATCGGGATGGCTCCTTGTTCGTAGGGGTCGATTCCAGATATTATTGCCCAGGAAGACCACCCGGTTCGTCAAAGGTGTGGCTCTGGAATAGCTCAACCTATCAGTTACCCTCAGCTTTTTTGACGATGAGGGGTTCGGAGTCTTGAGGATAATTTCTCTTTGTGTATCGTCAAGTTCCCTTTTTGTCCTGTTTGACTCTTCGCCCCTTATGAACTCTGATGCTCTTTCAAGAAGTTCAGAATAGGAGCTCGGCAGCCTTTTGGCCAGCTCGGCGTTGAAGTTGCCTGGTTTGATGCCACTGCAGAAAGCAGCCACCGGAATTCTTTCATCAATATTTTTTATTTGGACCACCTCATCATTGAAGCGGTCCACAAATTTACTAAGTGACTCATCAGACCTCTGCCGGATGTTCATGAGGTGTGAGGTGTCCTTTTGCAATATTGATTTACTCCTGACAGTGACCAAGGAAAACTTTGCCAGGTCGTGGAAGTGGCGATTGGGTTCGTCGGTAGCTCCTGGAACCATTTTTGTACCCTACCTCGAAGAGTGGTGGCAAACAACTTGCATCGGGTCGCGTCAGATATAGCCATATAGGCTAGTGATCGCCACCAAGTGCTGCAGGTGATCTGACGGATCAGATTCTCTCTTCTAGCGGTCTAGGTCCGGCAGCTTGAATTGCATTGGAAGAGGTTCAATTTTGACAGAGATTGTGAATGGATCTCTATCAATCTCTAGCGTAGCATGAGCATTCAGAAGTAAATTATTTTTCCTTAAAATCTCTTGGATCTTATTTTCGAGGCTCTACTCCTCGAGCTATTTTAAAATGGTCGAAGAGGGTCCTCTTGATCCTAATTTTTTTGAGGAATGTGCACCGAATTTCTCGCGCATCGATAATTTCTCATTTGTCGATGAGTGTGACTCATCAGATTGTTCGATCGAGCGCGACTTTGTTAATTTGTGACGTAGGTCATCGGTTGGGCTAATGGCATCAACCGGCTCTTTTCCAGGTCGTTGGCCGGGGTCACATTTCTGTTCGGCTTGTGGAGTGGCTACTCGGTTCGAGCGCTCAGACGGAGTTTTGCCCCCGCGCTATTCCACGAACGCTCTGAAAGACTCAAAGTGGTCAGCAATGTACTTCAGGACATCGTTTTGCTTTTGTTGAGCCTCGGTTGGTGTACCGACGTTTTCTAGTTCATCGGTATGCACCACGGGGTGTTGATTGCTCATCTCGACATTCTTCCTAGCAGTTCGGTGTGTTCCACGGTTCTTCATCCTCCTCAAAGTAAAAACAAACAATTCAGATGATTGAATTGATTGAAAGCGATGGAAATCTTGTCAATTTTTACAGACGGCGCCAATTGAAGATGCTAGAATTAGATTCTAGGAGGAGAGAGAAAGTGGAAGAACTGAATGTCAAGAGTGTATTTGATTATCTAAGTTTCCATCCCTCTTTCGTAGCACCTAAGCCCCTTATCATTAAAGAATTGAATAAGGAGGCATAAGGTTAACTCTATGCTAGTCCAGTTGAAGTTGAATTACATAATTGCCCTTAATGAGGCTGCCACGTAGGCACTTCTAGAACAATCTAGGTAAGATGTTATGTGTCACTAATCCACATCATCAAAGTCCTCAGAGATTCAGTGGCAAAAACTTCAGTAACAACCTTCACTGGCTTGAGAAGTCTTTGGCGGCCCGATGACATAAACTTCAATGATAGTTTTCAATGGTTTGAGAAGTTATATGCATACCACCTTACACAAACAATTGTCACCGCAAGCATGATATATTGTTTAGGACTTCTACAAACATATTAGTCTTGGAAGACAATTTATCTTCGTTTAAAGTCTTTGATCATGCCTCTCTAACCCGCTCTTTCTTTTTTTCCTTTTTTTAATCATAGTTAGACCCGCAATGGTGATGTTCAAGAAACTTACAATCTCTGACAAGAAATACTTGTTGATTTTTTATCATGATGCGCGATGATGCCAACTAGGGGACGCAATTGTTGGTACATGCTCCCACTCACGTAAACTTTACTAGAGATTGGCCTTCACAAATCATCTTCATTTTGATGAGTGGTCATGGGAAGTCCATCAAGACAATAGCACAACAGTTCATTCTTTGAAATATCTTATCGATACTAAGAGCCTTGAACTGGTTCCTTCCAAACCCTTAGATGATGAATTATCTCTAATGATGCACATTGGGGCACTGTTTTAAAACTCAATGGTGAGTTTACATTTATTGAAAGATATTGGGAATGGCTTGAAGACATTCTTGGGAGATGTAAGAAGGTTCTTTTTGACACCTTCTTATTTGAAGCATTATATGCTTCACTTTTCACCTATGACAGGAATCCCGGTGTCGTTCGAGCATTTTGCAAAGCATGGTGCTCAGAAACGAATACGTTGCACACTTTAGTTGAAGGGTCACCACTTTCTCTTTGGGACTTATACAAGATAGGCGAACTCCCCATCATAAATAAGGTGGTATTTACATCTGCTGTTGAACTAATAGGGTATAATGCTAAAAAGTCTAAATTTCTTCAACAAAGCTACGAATACCTTTTTTGTTGCTTTCCACCACCTTTATAGTGGAGAAACCAACAAGTCCGAAATTCATGTCAACCGGTGGATTGATTTTTGGTTCAAAGGAAAAAGTGAATACAAAAGCCAAAGCCTAGGAGGGCATCTCGTCCCCAATCTACTCAAAATCCAGACGGGGAGATTAGACAAACACGAAGATTTTCAAGTTGAGATGATAACACATTTAATACACTTGGAGTCAAAGCTCACTTGCGAGAAAAGACTTATTTAGCCGCATTCATATCATGTTGGCTATGCGTCTATGAGGACCTTCATGCTATTAGACCCAGTACTTTCAAATCTGCAAGTCTGATGGCTTCTAGGCAGAAGTCCTACCTTGCCATACCGGTTTGGCTAAGAATAAACCGTGGTCTCAATAAAATTTGCAATGCACCAGTTCTTGGGTAGGCACATGCATCCTTTCTTGTACATTATGTGTATGCCTGAATGGCACGGTATTTTTATACTTATTATGCTACGCCATATACATTGTCCACACCCATGATGACAAAATATTCTGGGATAGGTGGAGCACAATTTTTTAATGTGGACGAGGCTCATGATTTTATCCATAAGGTTGATAAACTAACATGGTGGGTAACTTCCTTTGTGAAGAATCGTAATGAGGTCTTCCTTGATGATGGCATATTATCAAACTTAGAATTTGTCTACTTTCTTAATGCACACTCAAACTACTTAGTCTTGCATATTGAGGGCAATTTTTCAGTTTAACCATACAGTCCATATAGATTTGCTCGGCAATTTGGGTTTTATCAAGACATTCCACAGGATCTTAGGGCTGATGTTTGTTCTACCAATCATAATCTATTTCGAGTGCTTTTTTTGCACTCTTACCCACCACAAACTATTGCAAAGATACATTTTCCTGCTTCTCATTTGGACGCATGGTCGTGTCTCTAGGATTTCAGACATGGTGGTCTAAAATTCACGATAAATACCTACGTGAAGGGCGCATTACCTTAGTAAGTAGCGTTCAATCCAATCTAGAACACAAGAAATCAAGGGACAAAGAACTTGTTAATATCATTGATTCTTCGAAGGGAATTGACACTCAAGAAATGAGAAGGAAGTCAAGCCAATCTTCAAGAGATGTGGGGAAAATATCAAAGGACAAGGACTAAAGGATTTCTTCTCTAGAAGCTAACAATGGTAAGGAAGCACCTCTTGAGAACATATCAAGTCGCCTTTCCTTCAAAATAGTGAAGGGAAAGCAATCCAACATCTCAAGCTCTAATGCAAAGAAAAAGGATAACTCCCATGTTGATGATGATCAGCATTCTAACAATAGTGACTAGCATTGGAAGCACAAAAAGAACAAGGTAATGATTTATGCTCTGGATGATAATGACCTTGATCCTAACCAAATCTATAAGGACATCTCAGATGAACCTGCTAGGCCTGATATCAGGTCTTGCACATATTGCAAGAATTTTACTTTTTTTTTTTTTTTTTTTGCATTTTGAAAAATTACTTTACTAGTTTCGTCTTACTGAATTGCACAAATAATTCTCTTGACATCATTTTGTACAGTTCAATGATCAACAATTGGATTTCATTGAGGATTAAGAACCCACTTAGGGCTTAGTTGATGGGCCTACTACTTATGAACTCTTGGCAAAGAAAGTGAAAAACTCCCACACAACTAAAAGATATTGGAGATAGTATCCTAAAAGAAGTGGCAGCAGAGAATCAAATTCATGAATCAACTTCTATACTAGAAAAGTTGATAACTCAACCAATTGTTACAGACAAGAAGAAACTCCAAGTGTTTACACTGCCCATATGGCCAATGGCGCCACAAATGTTTGAGTTTCACAGTGAAGTTGTGATTTCGTCTTACAGAAGAGAATAAGTTCAAATGCTTTGGAATAATCTCAAAGAGAAAATATACCAAACACCATGATCATAGACTGGAGCACATGTCTTTCCTTGAACATAAAGCTAATGATATCAAGAAGGAAATACGAAGTGGGAACATCATGGATCTTTCAAACTTGCAAGGTCTTTTGAAGGCTTTTTTTTTAAAAAAAAAATGTTGCACATTATAATTTACCAAAGTGTATGCTCTCAAATAAGATCCTAGCTAAGTCATAAAATTAACTACTTAGTTTGGCGACACAAGATCTTGGGGATGCTGAAGCTTTAGAGATGGAATAAATTGCTAAAATCTCATTGCACAAGACTGAACTTGCAAACCATGATCATGAGGAAATCGAATTGAAGAAACAACTTGACTTCTTAGAAGCTCAAAGAAAAGATACATTTTCAATGCTGAAAATAATCGGGAAGAACTCTCCCTAGTAGAAACTAATCTTACTAACTTAAAAGAAGAAGTTACTAAAATTGTGAATTCCATTCCTTTGCAGGCTGAAGAAAGCGAAACATTTGAAAAGATGAAAGAGCTGCTTGAGACCAACCGACTTCCAATTGTCAGACTATGAGCTCTAGAATTAACTACAACTCCTTCATTTCCTTTCCCATTTTTATTTCAAGTAGCTTAGAATTTTTTCATTGGGACTTTTGCATTACAAGTTCATTTCTTTCCTTGGATTCATTTGTAATGGAAATTTTTTTTTTATCATTGGAAAATAACTAACGCTAATGGATTTTGATTTGACATTAGTTTCCACAAGATCTCCTAAAGGAAAAAAAAAGGTTGTTTTTCCAGGAGTGTAACTGAGCTTAGAAGTTTCCCTCTAAACTACCTACGTATCCCAAAAAGGGAATCGAGTTACACGTAGTTCATTTTTTAAAAAGAATATAGGGGCTGTCGTGCACAGTTTAACCTCTTGCAGGCCGGGAGTATCTGTTTGTTTACCACTTTAGACTTGTAGAGTGTTTCAGTAATTTAACCACGTAATACACTATTGGTGGTTGCTGTCCATAGTTTTAGCTCGTGTGGGCTAGGAGCAACGTGTAGTTTATTCTCATGTGCTGTCAAGGAAGATTTCGTATAGCTATGGAAAGTACAACTTCAAGAACTTTCCATTTATTAGGCCAACTTTCACACCATCTTTGTCAACCAATTTATAGGCACCATTTGTATAGACTTCTCGAATGACATATGGTCCATCCCATTTAGATGCAAGGTTATCTTTGGTTCGATGAGTCATGACTATAGGCCTCCGAAAAGCGAAAACCATATCACCAACTTGAAAGGAATGATGACGAACCTTTTATTGAAAGCCTTAGAAAGGCGAGCTTGTTAACACTCAAGATATTATTGTGCCTCCAATAGTTTCTCATCCAGCGCTTCCAACTCTTGAAGGCGTAAACGTGCATTTTCTTCTTCTTCTTCAGTGATTTCTTCTTGGATGGCAATCCTTAGAGAAAGAATTTGTTGCTCAAGAGGTAAGACGGCCTTCACACAATAAACCAAAGCATAAGGCATAGCTTGTGTAGGAGTCCTATGTGTAGTCGATAGGCCCATAGAGCTGACTTTGGTAATTCTTTCATGAAATCCTTCTTTGACCTTGATACAGCTTTCTTCAACAAATTACAAAGAGTTTTGTTGAATGCTTTGGCCAACATATTTGCAGAAGTATTGTACATAGAAGATTTGTATTGCTTGAATTTGAACTTCTCACATAATCTATCCATCAAGCTATTGGAGAAAAACTTCCCATTATTAGTCATATGAATCGAGGGACTCCATAGAGGTAAATAATATTTAAGCGAATGCAATTCACCACATTTTTTTTCTCACTTGTTTGAGTGGCACGACTTCTGCCCATCTAGAGGAGTAATCAGTAATGGCAAACATATATAAATGTTGAGTAGATGAATTTGGTAGTGGTCCTACAACATTAAGTCCCCAAGCATCAAAAGGCCAAGAGGCCATAGGCAGATGCAAAGGCTCAGGAGGTTGATGAATATAATTTGCATGGAATTGGCAGGATTGGCATGATTGAGCATATTCCATGCAATCCTTAACCATGGTTGGCAAGCAATCATAGCCCATCATTTTGATGTAAAAATGTAACTTGGGACTAGATTGATAAGCCCATCATTTTAATATAATTCGCATGGAATTGGCAGGATTGGCATGATTGAGCATATTCCATGCAATCCTTAACCATGGTTGGCCAATCGTAGCCCATCATTTTAATGTAAAAATGTAACTTGGGACTAGATTGATATGCCCCACAAATCTCAAAATGAGCCTTCTCCATGGCTTGACTTACTTCTTCTTCTCCTAAACAATGCAAGAATACACTATCAAATGATTGTCGATACAATGTGTCCTTGTAGTAGATAAACCACTATGCATGTCGGTGAATGTTAGTTCTTCATGGTGGTTAATCAGGAAATTTCCCGTACTTGAGGCATTTAACCAGCAATTGTCTTGAATCTTCCTTTTTAGTTTCGTAAACAAAGACAACATGAATTTTCAGTTTTATCAAAATCTTGTTCATCAAACAATACTGGAACCACCCACTTTTGGCATACAAGCAGGAACTTGCATTTCTTGATTATGCAAAGCAAGTGTTGAAGCGAGTGCAACCAATGTATCATCTTGCTTGTTATGCTTTCTTGGCACATGCTCAATAGTGACACCTGAAAGCCATCCCATGAGTTGTTTCGCATAGTTGCAATACGGAAGCAACTTGGGTTTCTTGACTTCATATCCACCTAAAAGTTGGTTCACAACCAACTTTGAATCTCCATAAACTTGTAATTCTAGTTTCTTTCTATCCATAGCCAATTCGAGTCCAAGTATTAGGGCTTGGTGTTCAGCAAAATTATTTGAACAACACTGTGTCAATGTGAAGAAGCAAGGTAAAACTTCTCCATCAAGTGTCGTAAAGATAACTCCAGCATTAGCCCTACCACAATGAGCAGTGCCATCAAAGTATATCTTCCAAGGTGGATGTACTTCAATCAAGAGTACGTCCTCATCAAATAAATCTTCGCACAGCTCCCATTCAGCAGGATTGAATGATCAGGTAAGAAATCTAATTCATGCCAAGACTTATCCCTTTATAGCTTTTTACGGGACATAGATGATCTTGAATTGTTGCAATTAGAGATACCATATAGACAACCGATCAAAAAGAATTGGTTTACTCATCACATATTTGAGAGGATTTTCTTTAGAAATAAGACACACGCTACAAGCATGGAAGTAGTGTTTCAACTTTTAAACAACAAAAATAAGGGCTGAACACAACTTCTCAATTGGTGTGTAGCTTAGCTCATTAGGCCTCATTGTTCTACACAAGTCATATAAAGAAACCTCTTTATATTCATCATTTTTTTTGAGCAAGCAATGGTCCCATAGACAGTTCTTGAGTTGCAATATAGAGAATTAACAGCTTTCTGAGTATTGGTGCAGCCAAGAAGGGTGCCTTCATAAGATATGCCTTTATGTTTTTTAAAGCATTGGTGCATGCTTTACCCCATTCAAATAGCATGCCTATCTTCATAAGATGACCAAAAGGTTGGCATCTCCCACCTAAATTTGAAATCCGAACCTATTCCCTTGTCGGCATTTCAAGTCATAAATATCACGAGGCTTGGGCATCTAGCGATGGCGTCTATTTTGGCTTGATCATTCTCAATCCCTTGATGACGCATCCCAAACCCAAGAAATTTGCTAGATGTGACACCAAAAGTACATTTCAGAGATTCATCCTGAGTTGATATCTTCTTAGTCGATCGAATACTTGTCTCAGTTCCTCGAGATGAGTATTCCTCTTCCGTGACTTGACAACTAAGTCATTAACATAGCATTCAACATTCTTGTGAAGCATTCATCAAAAATGCTTTGCATCATCCTTTGATATGTTCAGTATATTTCAGTCCAAAAGGCATAACTTTATAGCAATATATGCCCTTTGGAGTATGAAATTTAGTAAGCTCTTCATCTTCAGCCGCCATGTGAATTTTATTGTACCCAGAAGGACTATCCATAAATGACAGAGCCTCGTGCGTAGTGGTGCCATCAACCATGAGCTTAGCTATAGGTAGATGGAAAATTATATTTGGAACATGCATTGTTAAGATCTCTGAAAGCAACACAAACTCGAAGTTCTCCATTTTTCTTCTGCACATGCACAATACTTGAAATCCAAATAAGATATTTGACATTGCAAATGAAACCTGCTTCAATGAATTTATTTATTTTAGCTTCAATTAATGTTACTAAGTTAGGTCTGAATTGCCTTTGACTTTGTTTAATAGGGTGTAACCCTCACTTGACAGCCAAGTGATGTACCACAACCTTGAGATCTAAACTAGGCATCTCATTGAACGTCCATGTAGAAACATCCTAATATTCTTGCAAAAGCTCAACATATGCCTTCATCAGGGCTTAAATGAGCACTCACATATATTGGGCATGGATCTTCTAGAGTACCTAGGTTAACTTCTTTCAACTCATCGATTGTAGCACGCACACCTTCTTCCAATTCAAGTGGAGCCTCTTTGGTATCTTCTTTCTCTACATGATCTCCATCAATTCTAGTTATATAAGTAGTTTCATGATGCTACGCTCTCTTCATCTCTCTTTAATTCCTATATGCAATATAGTATGTTCTTTGACTTTTAATACACTTCCGCAGTGCATGAAAAGGCTTGTGCATCTCCTCATTCTTGATGGGATGAGGCTGTCACACCGATGAGTATTAAAGTTACAAGTAGATGGCTTTTCAAACTTTTCAAACAACTTCCTAACTTGCCATTTTATTTGTTGAGAATTTGTATACTTTCTTCTCCTTTGCGGTCCCAGTCTATCAAAAATTGATACACACGAAGTCTTGCCCCCGAATCTGTTAAGGGCAAGTGGCTTATGAACAATTGCAGAGGCTTCATCTTTAACATTAACATATTGGTTATTAACTTTCTTGATCTTGATTCAAACTGGTGCAAGTGGAGAATATCCAAGACCAGTCTTAGGGTTCTCTACAACATATCCTTTCTCCTTTAACATCTTTTGTGTAGGGTTAAGGTCATGTGCGGTGTACCTTGTCATTAAAAACAAAATTTTAGACGGTAGAATACCTAACGAGGTAGAAGTTATTGGGCCATATTTAGCTTTCGCGAGAAATCTATAAGCATTAGGGTCTAAACCCTCCTTAGTTCTTTACTTTGGCAGGACATCATGTTTAACAGCTGGCTCTTGAACTGGGTACACAATTCCATCAAGCAAGGATGGATTCTTTTTAACAGTCTCAAGTTTTGTAAGTGGAAATGTCAAGTCCTTCAAAGCTTCATGTTGAATTGGAGATAGTTGCCCCTTTATTCCTTTTGACTTTAAAGTATAGTATAAGACAATTGGTATCCCTTAATGACAAAGTTCTAGCCTCTTCGATGATAATTTATTTCCCTCTATCCTCCATTACTACTATATTTTGAGAATCTTGAGCCTTGCTCATGCTCAGAAGTGAATCATGAGTTTTCTTCACATCATGGACATCAAGATAAAACGTTGCATCAGCAATATGTGGTTCAGCTTCAGTAAATGGCTTTTCATCAGCAATCACTCTTTTTAGAGGATTTCACCATTGCAACAACATTTGAAACAGTAATGGAAGGTTGAAGGTACCACTCAATTTTCATGAATCCATGGTCTAACCCAAAAGTATATTGTAAGTTGTTTTAGCATCGATTATGTAAAATAATACTTTTGAATACATGTAATAGATTGTCATGTCAAGCCTTATTACCTAATAGCTCTTTGCCCTCCTTGATTAAAGCCTTGAATCATCAAGCAACTGTTAGACAACCCATCGATTGGAATGTCAAGGTTTTTCAATGTTCACAAGGGTAGGATATTGACAGCTGAGCCTCCATCTATCAGGATCTTATTCATCTTTTGTTCATGAATGTAGTCAGACATATACAATGGCCAATTATGCGGGGTAGACCCAAGCAGAAAATCTTTATCAAGGAATGTGATGTCCATAACATTCATCACTTCTTTATTGGCAGAAACATTAGATTCACAAGGACTTTTTTCTTGTTCAACTTCTTCTCCAACTTGTATGTTGTTGCATGAATGTTTCTGACAACCGATATCTAGGAACAAACTCGGCAAGAATTCCTTTAATATTATAGGAACCGAGACTCTTGCTTGGCTACACGATTATCTAGGAGATTGAAAATGCCATTGTCTTTCTTTGCTTTCTTTACGATTCTCTTCTGAACCATTTTTCTTCTTGTCAATGATTTATTTGGCTTTGGGGAGGATCTAAAGATCCGTCTAGTAACGAGGGTCCATTCTTCACCTTCCATGTCACTTGACTTAGATGATATAGATCTTACATCTTCTTGATCCAAGAATTCTCCAATAACTAAGGGAAAGGTTATCGACTTCACTTCGACGAGATTGAAGAATTCAAACTTGATAGTTAACAGCACACATGAAAACCATGCTTTGGCATCTCCAAGCCTCTTGGTAGCCTTCTCAAAACCCACAGGTTCTAAAGAACCAAAGACAACAGTTGTTTGATTAGAAGTTGCTTTTTCTTCTTCCAGAAACATTTTTCCTTGTCTAACCAATTCCACAACTTTCCTTTTGCATCTTTGAAAACAAAGCACTTTTGTATAGGATGCCCAACTAAACGATGGTACTTGCAGTAGTTTTGGTCGTCATCGGTCATGGCCTCTATAGGCTGCTTCATCTCAAGAAGCATGATTAAGTTTAATTTCAACAAGTCATAAAACATGTCAGGACACCAAAATCAAGGAATGGGTACTCCTTTTCTTGCATGTCCTTAAGGGTTAATTTTCTTCTTCCCTGTTCTTGATGATTATTAACCCTTTCATCTTGCTTTCTTGCCATCTTGGGAATTATCTTGATAGTTTCTACACTTGTATCCATAAATTCTTTTTTCATTCCTTTTGTAGGAAGCTTTCCTTCTTTCTATGTCCCTTGCTTTTCTTTATTTTTTCGAGGATCAGTAACAGGTGGTTCTTGATCTCCAAGACCGATTTCTATACTATGAGCTTTCATTGATAGCTTCTTAAAAATTGAGGGTTGTATCTCTTGTAGGATATAATGGAGTTCCCATTTTATCCCTTGAATAGAACACATTTCTATAGCAGATGTCTCAGTCAATCGGTCTCTACAGTTAAGACTTTAGGGTCCTCCAATGGTCGAGGTAATCAACAACTAGCTCATCCTTCCATTGATGAGCATTTGATAGTTCCATCATGGTGGCAGTTCTTTTGGTGCTATAAAAGACGTTGAGAAATTCTTGCTTCAATTGCTCCCGGCTGTCGATCGAACCAGCTTTAAGGTCAGTGTACCAGTCAAAGGCGTTACCCTTCAGTGAGCGCACAAATTGCTTCACAAGCAAATCTCCATTAGTGCGAGCGTTATTGCATGTCTCCACGAAGTGGGCAATATGCTATTTTGGATTCCTTTTGCCATCGAACTGTTGACATTTTGGGGGTTGATATTTGGTAGACATCCTCAAACTGTCAATCCTTGACGTGTATGGTTTGGCTTATGCATGAGATATTTTGGCGCTTCCATCAAATTTGTCTTTAATTGTGCCTTCAATGAATTCTTGAGGTTTTCTATGCTAATGGTGCTAAACATTAGAAAAGATTGGGATGTTCTTTGTTGTATGTGCTTTGGAGGATCCCCCGGCTTATATGAAGTCTTAACCTCATCAAGTGTTTGATTTTAGTGGACTATTTTCATCAACATTCTCAATTTTGTTCACCAACATGGCAATTTTATCATCTTGACTTTGCACATGCGTTGCCAGTCCTTCCACTAGTTTGGTCAGATTTGCGATTTGATCTTCAATCATTGTGGTGTTTGTCATCATGACAAGCATCACCACATGAGACGTTGAGTCACCTAGATTATCAAGGAATGCCTTGAGACCTCCTTAGTTTTTGTTCCAAAGCCCCTCCTTGCTCCTCGTTATCGGACCAGACATGCTCTCAGAACTAGAAGTCTTTGAACTTGCATTCTTTGATTCCATTATTGATTTCTCCAAGTAGGACTTTGCAGGACGAGAAGAGATGAGATGCAAAAATCATCCCACCGGGCGTGCTACAAACTTGTACAAGCGAATTTTGAGCCATAAACATTTAAAAGACAAGAAAAACGAGCACAAATATTAAATTTTTTATTTAAGAAAAATGGTTACAATCTCTAGATGATTTTCTTAATCGAAGAAAATAATTCTCTGATTCTTCTCTTTAAATGGTTTGAACCAAGGGCCAAAAGCATGTTCTTGGATTATTAGTGGTGTTTCTTACGACTTGGCTGTAAAAAACCATGATATGACAATGTTGTCTTAATCACTTGAATCTTGAATCTTCAATTCTTCAATATGAACAATGTTTTCTTAATCTCTTTAAATGGACTTGGACTTGAGGGGATTGAGAAAGAACTCTTGAGAATTTTGTAGAGTTTTCTCTAAAATCTTGAGGATTCTAAATGTCTTGACTTGTAAAGGAAGAGCCCTTATTTATAACAAAAATTAGGGTTTATTCGGAAACCTTCCAGAACATTTCATGCTACTTCAGTTATTTGTGGCCCATGAAACCCATTTAACTGAAGCCTTAGTAAATGGGTTGGGCTAATAGTGCATTTTAGAGAATTAATTAAATTAATTAATCTATCTTCACTTAAATGGTTATAAGACCTTGAATTTAATTTAAGGCCCGATAGTATAGAACTTAATTTAAAAGTCCAAATATTTGATAGACTTATAATTTTAATTTAATCAATCAAGACAAATTAATTGAATTTAATCTTGACTAAAAAATATTTGAATTAATTTTCATTGTCTACAAGGAGTTTTGGACAAATTAGGGTAGAAATAAGCTTTTTTCTGAAGGAAATGATTTACAAGATTATAAATTCAAAATCACTTTCCAAACCAATTCATATAAGTGGCTTTGTCACTTGGTCACTTTAAATAAATGCACTTTGTTTTTTGGGAAAAAAAAATCTTCTATTTCTATCCCAATCGTTCCTTTCCCCCTTCCCTTCCTCTTCCCTCCCTTTCCCTCTTCCCCCGTCACCTCACTTTTCGCTCTTACCTCTACTCTTAGATCTTTGTCTCATCCCTTATCTGCCTACTCTCATCCTCATTGCTTCCCTCATCCTCTTCCCTAGTTCCTCTTTTCCTTCCTCTTCTTCCCTTCTTCTTGTCTCCCTTTCTTCGTACCCTTCCTCCCATTCCCTTATCTCATCTATCTTCTCCTCCCTATCCCTTTTCCCTACCACCTTTCTTCGCTCTAGGATTTTCCTAGTCACCTTTTTCTTCTACCCCCTTTCTCCTCCCTTCCATTCCATCTTCTCTTCTCTCTCACTTCCCCTACATCCTTTGTCCTCTCTTTCCTTTCTAGCCCACTGCTCCTCCTTCTCCCAGCCCATTGATCATCCCTTCCCTTTTCCCTCTCCTCTTCTTATGAACTTTCATGCCCCGCCACTCCCCTATCCCACTCCACGTACCTCTCATCCTTCTTATCCGTTCACCTTCTTATCCCTTCTGCTTCCATAGCCCATTCCTCTAGTAGGTGAACTGAGATCAGATTGAGGTTCAAAGGGACCAAAGTCCTATACAAAATCATGATGAAAATCTCTTCGAAAGAAAAAATTGGTGATTTCTTCCATCATTTCTATAGCTGTTGTGGGAGCAACCAATGCTCAAAATCGTTTTAATTTTGATTACTAAATGTTTGAAGCTCTGGACATGGTGGATATGGTTGAGATTTTGGATTCTCAAAAAGTGCAAAATCCTTACTGATGATGATATTTGAATTAATATTGATTTTTGTTTTGAGGTTTGTCATCAAATAAGCATTGTGGAGGTGGTGGCAAGAAGTGGTTCATGGAGGACGAGGCGGTGTTGCTTAGTGGAGAAATGACCAATTTCCTGCATATTTAGTTTGAGGAATAAATTAGAAAAAATGAAGGTTTTGGGACTATTTTTGAAATAGTAATAAGATGAGGGACTAATTAAGGTATATGCATTAAGGATAATTTAATTTGTTTGATAATTCTATTAACTGACATTAGTAATAAATGTAATTGTAATTTTTCCAAATTAATGAGAGTTTTGGTAATTTGGTCAAATCTCATGTTAATTGGTATTTGTAATTTTTCCATCCAAATTAAGAACAGTTTTGGTTATTTGCTCAAACCTTAAGAGAGGTAGATGTAATTAACTCGAAAAAAATAGAGTAAGTTGCCGATTTAGTGTTAAGGCTTAATAATACCAGAATTGGTTGCCTATATGGCACTGGGCATTATGTCCATGTGGCAAGCTCATGAAGGCTATTTATGTAATTACCCATTATGCTTAGCTAGCTCTAAGCAGCCAAAGCACCCCTCACCAATGTTTATAAAATGGGGGTCATTAGGTGAGAATTATATCTAACTCATTCTAAAATTACTCTCAATTCAAAGCATTTTTCCTACTTTCTCTCTCTAGCTTTTCACACTCATCATTTGGCAGCGTTTGTAGGAATTGAACCTACAACATCATAAAATATAAGACCCACCTTAAACACGCCAAAGTGCTCAAGTGGCAAATGGGCAAGTTTAGTACAAGCAAAAGAAATGAAAAGAGCAAGTTAGAAGGGCTGAAACCTAGTTGTTTCCCCTTAAAATATAAAACAGTTGCCCTAAGCCTGCCGAAGTACTCAATGGCGAAGAATCAGGTTTAGAAAAAGCAATAGAAATTAAAAGAGCAAGTTAGAAGGGTTAAGACCTAGTGGTCTCCTCCTTAAAATGTAAGAGCTGCCCTAAGCCTATTGAAGTATTCATCTGGCAAAGGATTAGGTTCAGATAATGCCACCCAAATAAACAAGTGTAAGGTTTTGACACTTAGAATTTTACTAATAAATTAAAGATGAGAATGAGGTGTTGTTGGCTGGACTACTCCAAAGAAGAGGCGTAGTGTGATAAAAGCAAAGAGTAGTTATGGGAAGACAAAAACGTCAAAGGTCATTTGTTCATTCATTCACAAAATTTTCTAAGTACAAAATTTGTTACCTAAGTGGCTATTACAAGGAGAGTTGATTATGCCTAGCAGTAGCAACAGCCCAAAAAAGCTTAAAGATTCTCAATGATGCCTTCAGTATTGGGTTCAGAACTGCTGAGGTGCCTCTACTAAGGGACATTAGTGCCTCAATTTGTTTCGACAGGTTGAGGCAAAGGAATAAGAGCTCTGAATTGAGCTTCCAAGTCATTAAGTTTCTTCACATCAACCTTTGGGTCAGATGAAGTGTTTTTTTTTTTATGTATAATGCGGGGTTCTAGATAAGGCGATCATAGGCGGTTGTAAACCCTATGATATAGGAATTTTTGAAAAACTCCTTAATCCTATTTGAAGCATTGGTTGATGAAAGAAACCCATTTTGATCCAATATCTTCAAATCGACCTCACGGGCTGTAAACTTGGCCTTGGCTTCAGCCATAGCCTTAGTTCTGGCCTCAGCAACCTGAACCTTGGTGGTTTCAATAGCCATGGCAAGTTTCTCCTCAGGCTCATGTAAATCTTTTTCCAGGATTGCCTTATGCATGTTGTCCTTCAGCTCCTTCATCTCAGCAGCCCATTCATCATATATTGCTATCGCTACTTTTTGACATTCAATGTCGTGAGCCTGAATAGCCTCCTTGATTGGGGCTTTGATCCGAGGATCTTGCTCTTGGACTTGTAATACATAATCTCTTGGTGTAGACCAGTCACTTTAGCTGCATGTGCCTCTTTCCTTGCAGCATATTTAGGTAGCATAATAATTATCTACAAGGAACGCAAGGAAATTGTGCTCAGAAAAAAGAAAAAAAAAGAAAAAAAAAGGTTCTACCAAAACATAATAAAGTTGCACTAATAAGGGGTTCTTACAATCATGGCAGAAACATGGATTCGTCAAACCTTTTCTGTGGAGTGAGGTTTTTTGCATAATCCTTATCTTAGGACAGGACCATGGCCTTTCCTATTCCAAGCCACTCGAGTGTATTGAGCTCGTTCGTTGATATCCAGATTAGGGTGCGGCTTAAACTTGGCACAGCTTGAACTTTGAGGTGCTACAGTGCAGGTCCTGGGAACCAGCAACGGCTCGTTCTTCTTTTGGAGTAGGCTTCTTCTTACCTACGCGAAGATGCCACTCTATCATGTTTTGGTTTTGGAGAATAGAAAAGGCAGTCATGGCAGTTGAACCGAAGGGTAGGGTCTCTCAACTCAAGAAGTGATGTAATAATGAAGGGTTTCTTGCATACAGTCCTTTGAGCCGACCTAAGCTTCAAGGTCTGGCTAAGATGCTAGGTCCATCTTTTGAGCTACTGGGTTCAGCTTCAGCTGCTGTTACTACTATGGCCACTGTAACTGGGTCTTGTCGTAGCTCTTTTGTATCTGGGCTGAGTCTTGGTTCAACAATAATTAAGGCTCAAATTCTCTTGAGAATAGTTCAAGCAGGAGCAAGAGCAAAAGCAGTAGGGCTTTTGGCAGTAATTGGGTGGACGATTGTTGTGTCCACATCTATCATAGTGGATACCTGTTTAGTATCCACAATGGGGGTCTGGACAGCATTAGCCTCAATCACCCTAGCCGGGACCTTAATGTCCATGGTAACCAAGGTGACAGTAGCCTTTTAGGTGGGAAGTTGAGGCTTGGAGGCTGAGGCATTGGCTTGAGAAGTTGGAATTGCAGTAATCAGGACATCCAAAGAGACACCAAGTCCTAGAATATAGCCAATATATAGGGGTTAGTTCAAATAACTTGGGTGTAAACAAATAAAAGAAAGGAACCAAGGTAAAAAGATAACCTTTTATTTAATCAAAACCTAGGGTACACTATGACCCAGAAAGAGGTCTGCCCAAGCTAATATGTCATTACTTAGCATGACATTTTGATCTCAGTAATTTATTTAGAGGACACCGTTTATTAGTTTCTTAAAATCATCCGAGTTTGGATGGGCACCATTTCGAGTCAAGATGGAATTTTTGGTTAGGTTCCATTGTCCTCGAGGCATGGATGGATGTAGGTATCTGACAAAAAAGAACCTCTTCTTCCACTCATGAATGGCAGAAGGGTTGCCAAGGACAATATGCCAACCAGTGGTTCGGGGTGAAATATAAAATAATCCGTTATTTGGGGTTAGCTTCAACATCATTATAAATATATCTAAGAAATTAGGACTTGGTATAATTTACATAATATACAAAAGCCTACTATTGCAGTGGGATCCCGTTTGGGGTTAATTAGGAGACACTAATGTCCCAACGATTGAAAATTTGGTAGAAAAATGGTGGAATAGGAAATCGAAGGCCAGCTTGAAGCTGGTCCTCATAAATTGTCGTGGACATGGGAGGAGGATGATGACCCTAGTCCTTGGGTCTAGGGAGTCTAAGGTGAACCTCCTCAGTGAATTGATAAGTATCCCTAAGCTGGCGGATCTTGTCAGGGGAAAGGGTATTTTGGAAATTGCAAGTTGTAAGGTTAGTGTAGTTATTAGCAGGAGGAGAAGGTTCAGGAGTTGTGTTACCTGAAAAAACCATGTAGATGGCAACAAGCAAGGAAGAATCACTGGGATTCAACAAAAATCAATAGGGTCCCTAGGGCTTGTGGGTAGTGTGCTAATAAGAGATGAAAGAGTAAACGTACCATTGTCAGATCCAACCATTTGTTGTGTATGGATTGAGGATGAAGTAAGAAAGGTTAAAGCTTTTCTAGAAAGGCAAAGTGGCTAGATCACTCAAGTGTAAATTCACTCAAGTTCTAAGTAAGAGTAACGAGAGTTAAGGCAAAGGGAATGCAAAATTGGAAAGAAAAGGATTAAAAGGAAATGGTTAATGGAAAGGAAGAAAAGAAGGAACTTTGCAGCAAAAAAAGGAGGGCTTCTGGTTTTGTAAAAAAACTTTGGGGTTGCAGAGAAGACGAGAAATAGGAAGGTAAAGTAGGAAAAAGGCAAAAGTGGTAAAAATTTTCAGAGTTATGGCATTTGTATTGGATGAATTTGGGTTGATGCACCCAAAGGATACGATAAAATTTGGGGAAAAAAGATGTTGAATGGTCTAGATTGGGTGCTTATTACGGGTATACCCGAGTCTATTACAACACGAGGAGGTTGTTAGGGTATGATAGCATTAAATATAGACACAACAATCGAGAAACCTTTTGCAGTTACCAAGTAAAGTAAATATAAGGAGCCTTTGAAGGGGTAGTTATCTAGCATTGTGCATATAAAGGAGTTGGTATGTACATGCAAAATTGTTGACACTTGGCAAGAAGGTGAGAGGACTTCACAATTTGAAAATAAGGGTTCTTGAACCGAGCTTCCAAACCTCAAAAATTAATCAAATCCATAATAGGTGCCTCGAAGTGAGCACTCACGCCTTGGAACATGAGGTCTAGAGGAACTAGGGTCTTAGAATGTGGATTTTGGTTACAAAGATACCCAGATCGGGGATTGATAAGGCTCAGATTTGGGATTTCGCAGACAAATGTCAACTCGGACTTGAGGACTAACCTCAGCTTCAGACTAAAGGGACTATTGGTGATACCAGTCTTGGTAGCCTACATGGCACCGGGCATTTATGTAAACTGCCTATGTGATAAATTCATTAGGGGCATTTATATAATTAGCCACCATACGTAGCTAGCTTTAGATAGCCAAAATACCCTTCACCAATGTTTATAAATTGGGAGTCCATAGGTCAAAATTATATCTTACTCATTCTAACATTACACTCAATTCAAAACATTCTTGCATACTTTCTCTCTAACTTTTCACACTCATCAGGCTCACGTCAATGTCAACTGTTAATCAACTTTTCTAGTATTGAAAACACTAATTTCATAGCCGGCTCCAAACTGTGATCCTAAATACACTAAAAATTTTCTATCTCACTTTCTTTTTTTACTCCATATCTCACTACCTAATAAACTGTTAAAATTATTTTAAATAAAATTATGAATTTTAGTAGAAAAATAATAGTCGTAAATTATGGTAGTGAAATAGAGATTGGAATAGGGTGTGAGATAAAATACCTTTAACATGCTAAACATCATTCTATGCATGTTCTGAACTGCATATAAAAAATCATAAACTGATTTTTTTAAATTAAAAAAGCATTTTGGATGCTTGTTGCATCTGAAAACAACTAACTTTTCTAAATATGAAAAAACAGAATATTTTTTAAAATTTTTATCAATAAATTCTTTTAGAAAAGTTATTTTTCAATTTCAAAAAAGTTATAGGCAACTTTCAAAGCAAATAACTTAATGAGAACAAGCTAGCCAAATTCTGTTGAAGATTAGGATAATTAACTAGCCGACTATAAAGAAAGATTAAGAGACTGTAACAAACAAACAAACAAACCAAGTCGCATTCGCAATAAACAGGATCAGCTGCATGAATCTTACTACGCTATTACGCTCTGTCCTGAACCATATTCTTCTTAATTCCTAGAAGAGCCATATATTTCTTACAAATTACCCACCAAGTCTTTTTCAATTTTCCCCTACCCTCTTATGTTGACTACTTTAACTAAATTCTATTCACTTGACAGACACTTCTATTGGTCGTAACATTTTACCTAACCACATTAAACATGTTTTTCTCATATTTTCATCAATAGGTGCTACTTTAATATTATCACAATAATGCTTGAAATGAAAATTGTGAACAATGGTATTTCCGGGGCAAAGCTATATATCATTTTTTTAATTTTTTTATATTGCACAATTTAAAAATCAAATTGCAATTTCTTTCTTTTAGAAGCTCAGATTGAACCAACAAAGATAATTTATTAAAAAATACAAGCAAACACAAATTAGTTCTTGAACTTAAGAACCAGTCAAAAGGCAGTCACAACTATTTGTACAACTCCAGGACCCCAACATTACCCGCACGACATTGCAATTTTGAGTCTTTAAATCCAGCCCCAATAGCCAAGGCCCCAACATCAGCTTCTGATCGCTCTTTCCCTCCAGGGTTTTGAGTCATCATAAGCACATCGGCCTGGAAAATTCCTTTTACAAAGGTACTAGTATCAGGTTTCACAGGTAGAATCAAATCAACAACAATTACTTTTCCGTGGTCTGGTAGAGCTTTGAAGCAGTTCTTTATGCAGTTTTAAGCAGTGATCATCACTCCAATCATGAAGTATCATCTGTGATAAAAGTGTCATTGCAGTTTAGATGATGTCATTCAGAATTGTAAAATGGCTCACTCTACAAGGAATGCAGAGAGAAGGCAGCACACCTGAAGTCTTAATAATGATTGGGCATAGTTATTGATTTATTTTGCATTTTCAGCCATATATAAGCTAATTGCTTAGAACTTTGTTATTGCTTTTATGGTAAACTAGAAAATCACTAAATTCAGAAAGTGGAAAATCAAACAACATTTTGCTCGTAGCACATTTTACGTGTCCACAATCATATAAGAAGAATCTCTAAGGGTAACCCATAAAACACCCCCTGAAGAAAGTCAATTTCACTTATAAAAATGTACTATTAGATGTATAAATTACTTATTTCTGCTTTAAAAATATTTTTAATAATCCCTTACGTACATTTACAGGAAAAGTAAACAAATATCCAGTGGTAACTCTAGAGGCTGACTTCCAGTGTTCTTAAATTGCAATAGTAGTTAGTTACATAACAATTTTCACACAGGAATAAACAGCAGATTCAACTTTTACAAAGCTACTTTTTACTTCACCTAATTCAGAAAGCAAAAACTCAAGCAACATTGGATGTAGAACATTTTACATATCCTTCAACAATCACAAAAGAAGAATCTTTATGTGTAAGACAAGTTTACTGATTAAAAATGTATGTAACATCAGATACATAAATTAGTTATCTCTGCTTTAAAAATATTTTTAATCATTCCTTGTATACATCTACACGTAACATAAACAATATCCAGTGGTTACTCTGGAGTCTAGAAGCTGATTTGTAAGGTTCATAAATTGCATTAGTAGTTGCATAAAAATTACCAGACAGGAAGAAACAGCAGATTCAACTTTTCCAAGGCTACTTTTTACTTCAACAAATCTATAAACAGTAGATTCCTGCAAATATAAGCTTTCGAGTTCCAGAACAATTAAGGTTACCTTCAGGAAAATGGCATCTCCTCCTGGAACGCTTTCAAACATATCTCCACCAATGTGTTCCACTCCTGCACCCAATTTATGGAAAATATATCACGGTACGACTACATGATAAAGCTTTATACTCTGGAAATGATGGTGGATTGATTATGATTCTGTTTATGAAAGATGAGTTTAAAACTTGTGATACATAGACAGACAAAACTATATATATTTTTGTTAAACATAATAAGAACGAGGGCATGAGTAAAAAATGCTTCAGAAGTTCATTAAATCTATAATACCCAATCAGTCTGCGGAGTATGCATTGTGTGTTAAGTTACTGCATATGTTCTACAGTTAATTCATCTTCAGTATTATAGGAATTTTATTTGCTTTTGCTAACCATAACTTATTTATCCATCCAAAAAGTTGATAAATTAAGAAACAGCAAGCATATCAATATCAATATCTTTATTTACTGCTCTGGCAACACTACACGTCTTATTTTTAACCAGCATCCAGGAAAAGTTTATGATATCTCTGCACAATACTAAGCTGAACAAAAACTGATTTAGTTCTTGAGCTAATGCATAGTCCTTGCGATTACATTTATAATTCGTGAACATATTTTCTACCCCAAACATTATTTGATAAAAGAACAGGACATATACAAATAACGCGTGTGAGTGCTTATACTTGCACAAGGAACATATTGCTGAATATAAATCAAATTATAATTCCTCAGCAATAAGCAATGATGAAAAGAGATCCTATTCCAAAATTGCTATTTATGGATATTAGAAATATCAACTTTCATATTGTAGAATGAATTTATCTATTAAAAACTACTACTCCAATTTTTTGAAATTCCTTTTCATGCTGAAAATTAATTGTCAGTGTCAACTTAAACGGTAAACAAGCAGAAATTTGCATGCTGAAAATTAATTTCGATGGTGCATATATACCAGGATAGGATGGCGCATCTTGAATGACATGTGGTAGGTCAAAATTGATACCCCTTATAGAAGGGAATTTTGATATAATCTTGTGGAGGGTTATTCCAAGACCACCACCAACATCAACTAATGTGTGAAGGTGCTGAAAACCCTTATATTGTTGAAGCACTTCTTTCATTGTTAAGGCGGTAGGACCAACCATTCCCTTATTGAATACCTCATTGTACCTGGGATCCCTGTACTAGGGTAGTCAAATGCATGTGTGCCGTGGACTCTATTGAATGGAATACCTCCTTCAAGAACGGCATTTCCCAATTCATACCTAGAAATAACAACTAAGTGTGAGTTATGAATGTACCTAGCACAAGCTAAGCACCTGAGTACTCTCTGAGTTGTACACCAATATGAAACTAAAAAGATCAGGCCTTCTGCCCAAAAAAATTTAAAATTTGGAGGAAACTAAATGTACAATGCCTTTATCAAATGATACGAATAAACATGTCAACTTATGCATGATTCAGATTTATTATCCTCTAATGACCAAAGGATACTTGGCGCTCCGATGCATTCAATTGTCCATTGAAATCATTCAGTTAGAAACCTGGGACTTGATCCATATAATAAATTCTTAGTCATCAAAATGGAAAGAATCAGAGCATTTGCTCTTAACTAGTACTAGGAGACTAGTTGCAGAAAAGTAAAGCAGCGTCGCTTAGTGCTCAGTACTGCTTACCAGCCGTCGCTTATCACGACTTTATCCTGAAGCAATTCCACGAGAGGGGCCACAGAATTTCCGTCCTCATCCGGTACCAAATATTCACCAACAGGAGACAATCCGTAAACTATTTCTTCATTTTGGACGTCGAAAGTGAGCAGCGAGTGGCTACTCAGTAAGCGAAGCATTCTGTCGAGCATAGAAGCTGCATCCGGATTTTTGTTCGTGGTGCCGGGCAGTTTTGAAGCGATGTCTGAAGGAGATAATTTTGCTCCGGGACCTGCTTCCGCTATGATTTCGAACAACTTTAACTTCACAGCTGTGTACAAAACCATCGGCAGTGATGCCGAGCTCACCAACTGCATCACATACGAGAAATGCTGCTGTTTTTCTGACTTCTCCATTTTAGCTCTATTTTGATTTCTACCAGCTTTACTCTTACTATATATAGTTATATACTACTAGTACTGCTAGTACCACTTGCTCGTTATATAATACATACATAAGAGTGAAACTGTTTTTTCCAGCTCAGTTTTTCAATACTACCAGCTCATTCAATACCTACTTCACTATTATTAGGCCTTGTTTTGTTATGAGCTGGTTTTTTTTAAGGAAATGCTTGAAAATAAAAGTAGGTGTAGAATTAGCGTTTGAAAATAATTATTAACTTATTTAAACTTAAATAATAAAGGCATTTTAAAAAAAAAAAAAATTTGTCTACAAATTCTTTTAAAAAAGTAATTTCTCAAATTCAAAAAAAGTATAAGTAATTTGCAAAAACGGTTGAAAACAACACCTTAATATATTTAAATTTTTTCATGCTAATTGCTACATTACAAGTTAACACACTCGCGAGTTTGCCCCCACTGCCTTTGATTGTCGTTCCGATTTAGTTTCACTCGTTCACAAAATTAATACCTGTCTCATGAAATTAACTTTGTCCAACATTATTAGTATTTTCTGTACTTCAAATGGAGTGTACAAAAAATACTATTGTATTCATATGTACGTCAAAAAGTGTCAAGTGTACATAATTAAATAGAGTAGTACTGAACAATTTAAAGTTGCATATTAATATGAAAAAGTATATTATATGTATATATGTATTTGTTCCATTATATTATTATAATTTTTATTTTGAGATACTTTTTATCACATCATATTCTAATTATACTTCTACTCAATATTCAAATTATAATTTTTTTTTATTTGTTTATTTCAGAAATGAGCTATCGCTTTAATATACATATCGTACAATTAAATTTTATAAAAAATTATATCCGCACCTTAGTGATAATAAAATTAAGAAGGAAGAATATTACTTTAAGCTAGGATACATGTTGGACCAGAAATTTTATTATGGGAAGATCTTACCAAGTGTCATGTCAAGTGGTATCTCTAAACAAATGAGATTCCACTATTTAAAATTGTGGGTATAAAAAAAAAAAATTAGTAAACCACTACTTAAAAATTTTAAAATTTTATTGATTTGGAGATACCATTCCATATGTCATTTAATAGGATTTTTCTATAATAAAGTTTTTCTGTTGGACTGTACTCGTTACACACAACTTATTTGTTCCTACAACTTTGAAACATGTATAAATAATGTGGCTACCAATGAATTGTAGCTCTAATTAAGCGAAAACGAATCTTTTCGTATCAACCTCCAGAACATGCAATGTGTTAGCTACGATTTTTGGCTTTATAGAAATATGATGGTGTCAAATATCAATTGAGCTTTTCACATGTAAATAATTTTTAATTGCAATGAAACAAAATGTTTTTTTTAACTTGCGTTGTTGAACCTCCAACTATAATAGTGATGCCCACCTAGTATACAAGATTGGTGTGATGCTGTGGTGTTTGATAGAGAGCAAACAAGAACAAAAATTAAAAGTTAAGAGATCGAATTGAAAAATCAAAATATTCTTTGATTTGATTAAAAAATTAGATTTCATTTAGATTGTGTTAGGATGGGTAGATTTAAATTGAAAAAACTATTTGAAATGAAAGAATTTGAATTGGATGAATTTAAAATGACATGAAATTTGAGTAAATATGACGATTCAAAACCTTTTGTTTAACTATTAAAATCATGCTCCAATTATTAGTAGATTTCAAATCTACAACTAAATCAATTAATTTGTTTGAATAAATTATTATGAATTATGATTTCAAATCAAATTTACCTAAATCCCTACCTCCAAATACAATGTTACTTAAATAGAATTAACGCATGTCTCTAGTCTGGTTAGCACTTTTAGAAAAAAAAAATCAAAAGATTTCAAAAATATATTTTACAAATTACCTATACATTGTATTTGGATGAGTGGATTTGGATTTGAATTTGAGAATAAATTTGAAATGACTAGGTTTTGGGGTGAATTTGAAATTTAGAATTTTTAATAGTTGAAGTTCATTTTAATTTTGGATGGATTTGAAATTTAGCCAACTAATATTTTATCCAAACAGTGGAATAGATTTGAGCGGAGAATTTGAAATCAAATCCACCCATTGTTAAATATTTTGACACTCCATCCTTACTTTTAATTTACAAAATGATTCACCTTCAATACCGCCAACTTAGATTTTCTAACAATTAAGTACCATAACTACCCAAGAAACAAATTAAGTTTTCAATTAATTTTCTTGCATTATATCGTAAATAAATTGTAGTTTAAGATTAAAGTCTAAATTAAAGTCTACCAAAAAAACAAAAAATACTTGGAAAAGCCTAATATATTTTTTTGGAGTAATGAAATATTTGGCTTTTCTAAAGACTTCCGTTAGTTCTGAAATTTCTTACGAATATAATGGTTTTCCAATTATTTAGCAAAGAGAATTTTTATTGCTTTTTAATTTATTACCTCAAGATAAGCTCGAGTACTAATCCACATAGGCATAGAATATTTAGAGATTTTTCTCAACTATACAAATAAACGAATTTACAATTGAGGGTAATCTTTTAAAATAAAAGTTTCACATGGATATTCAAGACATTTTGATTCATAAATAAATAGGATAGAGTGTCTAACGCTAATTTTAGAGCGTTAAAATCATTGACTTTTATTATATTTCATACATTTTTTTTCTCCAAGAAAGTGGTACAATAATATTTTTTCTGGAAATCATTGCCCTTTATAATATGTACAATCATATATACTTTTCTTCTCCTAGAGCTCATGTATTACTAATTTGGAGTTCGAAATTAAACAAAAAAATTTTCTCTTTGGGCCTTACTGCTAGAGTTTCATATTTGGGCAAAAAAAAAAAAAAATTGTATATGATCACTAGACTATTTTCATAGTTCACTTATGACTATTAAATTATTTTTTGTTTCAAATTGACCACTAAACTATTTTCAAGGCCCATCTATAGTCAGCTAACTATTTTTTATTACAAATTACCAACCGAACTTTTAGAAAAGTATATTAATGTCTATTATTTATATAGGGAAAATTGCCAAAATAGTCCCTCAACTTTTGCACTTTAGCTCTCCTTTCTTTTAATGTCCTTCAACTTTTTTAGCAACTTTTATTTTTAGCCAAAAAGTAAACTAATTTTTTTTTTTATAAATTTCACAACAAAAAATAAAATGTAGGCCAATTGTATAGCATGTATCCAGTCATGATTGGAAATGTAGTCGATGGTTGTTTGGTGCACCTCTAATATTATTAAATTAATAATACATTTTCTTAAAGTGTATTTTTGCCAGTCCATTTCTGCTGTTTCGTCGCGGCTCAACCACCAAGCTTAGGCAAAGTTGGTGGTGTGATCTTTTCCTTTTACTCAGCTTGGATTGGTTATCGACTTGGAGAATATTCTGATTTCTTTCACCGTCGCAACTGGTAAGCACTCGGGAATGGGAGATTTGGATCAATCCATTTCATATGTTATGATACCATGAACCTTTGGTTAAAATCAACCACATTATCCACCAGAATATTGTAGATGATTCAGGATTGAATAATCTATGATGTACTTGTTAGTTTAAAAAAACAATAATTCGTTTTGACTCATGTAAAAATCACTTTTTTAAAGAAGAATTTGTTCTCACAATATTATGAAAACAATCTTTTACAAAGATACAAGCAAAAATTTCTACAATCTCTCAAATGACAAATATGTGTTGTATGCTTGATATGAAGAGTTCTTTTAGAAATATTTAATAAATGTGTCCCCAATTCAGAGAAGTCATACATTTTTTCAAAACAGCTCTTCAAGAAGAGTTATGTCCTTTAATTTGAAAACTTCTAGCCAAACAATTCAAACCTAGCTCAAAAGATTCAGACAAAAATCAATACGTGTGTTATTTAAGTTATACTTTCTAGCTATAGTTCGGACACAAGTGCAAAAAAGTTTGGACGACCAAGCCTCTCTATCCGAACTATAGTTAGTTTGTTCTTATTGAGACAATAAACCTTTTAAACAAATACACAATTCTTCTTCTATTATACTACAAAGTATCCAACAATCACTCACTATTTTGTAATAATACAACTCCACACAACATATTTATGCATTGGTTGGAAGTGTCTCTAAATTTAGTTAAACTTTCAATTAGTGCATGAAGATGTGTAATACAACATTTTAACAAAATTATTAGTATCTACATATTAAACTATAATTCTTTATATTAAAATCAAAATCACAACACACATAATATACATTTGTTTGCACTAAAATATTATTAGCTTTAGCATGTTTATATCCATGTGCTAATCCATAATTCATAAATACTTATAAAGGAAATTTCAATCTTTTATTAAAACGACATCACTTCTATGTTTAGATAGATAAAGTTGTAATTGTTTCCCCATTACTTAAGACACTTCATAATCAATTTCGTTACGAGTCACTAGCTCACCCTTCAAATGAAACGGATACACTAATCTTAAAAAATTAATATACTAAACAAATGCTATTAAAAATTTGTTTTTACTCATTAAACTTGAATTAATGTTATAGGTAATTCTAAGTTAGGTTACAATTATTGGTACATTTTTGAATAATGTTCGCCCAAATAATAGACATCATTTGTCAAAGGATCTACTAAAATATCTACAACTTTTACATGTTTTAACAACTTGTTTGTAGTTCCTTCAATAATCAGTATCACACATGCTTATATCTAGACATGCTATAGTTCAACTCATTATGGCTTTACTAGTAAAAGATAAGGATATGGCTTTTATTAATTGTAGTCATAACTTTTTTATTTCTTAATAGATTTCTAAGTCATTGTACATTCTCACCAGCTGTAGTTAATACTGTAAATTAAATTTCTATAATTGAGTGTGAGATATAATCTTGCTTTTTAGAAGCTTTAACTTATGATACAACCTTTAAATGTAACATTCAACCCAAAATGAGTTTATTTTTTGATACAATATCTGACAAGTTAATATTGTTATTATCCTTTTTAAAACCACGAGATAGGAATTATAATGCATCTGAAGACATTTTTGTCTTCTTGAGGTATTCAGAACTCTAATAATCCATTTTTCATGATATATACTATGATTTCTAGCATACCTCAATAATTTATATATTGCAAATGCAATATAAGCACAACTGCAATTCTCACTTGCTACATGATATTTTCAATGATACTTTCATATTTCAAGTTGTTCCATCACTTTCCCTTGATTATAAACTAGTTTTATACTAGTATCATATATATGGAGTATTTACATTTTAATACCAAAATAATTGAACTTATTCAATATCTTTTCCATGTAATGATTTGGTCTTAGTACAAATTTTTAAGAGTTTCTTGTAACTTTGAAATGCAAAATAGCATCAACTTCATTTAAGTATTTCATGTTAAAGACTGAAGTTAAAGCCTTTTAGTTTATGCAATTTCATGTATATTTGTACTAAATATCAATGTATCATCAACTCCATAATCATACATATGATTTAAATACAAAAACTTATCACTACTACTATTGTGCTTAAAGTCATTTGATATAATTATAGTTTCTCATGTCATTGCTTGAGAGCTTATCTTACACTATATAGTGACTTAATTAATTCACAAACATTATTCTTATCTCCAGGAAATACCAAAAACTATTGGTTGTTCTCGAATGTAATCTTCCTCATTCAAGTCATCATTCAATAATACAATCTTAACATTCATTCAATGTTATATACAAGTTATAAATGAATGTTAATACAAACAAGACTCACATAGATATTATTTTAGCAACTGAAGCATAGATATTGAATTAATTAATACCTTTCTCTTGGTGAAACCTTTAATACTAATCAAGCTTTTTAGATTTTATATATTAGTGGTGTTATATTTCTTTGCAAAACAACTATTTAAACACAATACATTACAGCTTGTAAATTAACCAAAACACATGTTTCTTTCTATATTTTGTATTTGGAGTACTTCTTTAAATTTCCTCTATAATTTTTGGCTTTAGCGGTATTTATCATGCACTTATGAGATTTTGGGTTTTGGCAGTATTTATCATGCACTTCTAGAACTTGAGACACTTGAAGAATCTTTTCCATTCTTTGGCTATGTATGGAAAGATATAAATAAAATGACCATAATTTTGGGTATTCACTTAATCTTGATCTTTAGGTGTATGTGCTTTTCTTCTAGTATTCAAGGCTATACATTTTGGGGTGTGTGTATGATACCTAGGCTTGTACATAATTGAATCTTTTCTATCTTTCACAACTTCATTCTAGAATAGTGCAATTCTAGAATACATTACTTCTTTAAATGATTTTAGGATTATCTTTTATACATAGAGGGCAGTTACTTTTGTTAAAAACCTTTTTATTCTATCACCATATATCTATAGATAATGTATTTTTTTCTCTCATTCTTTGACTCTTACATGACTCCATACTTTCATCATTCCATGTAAATTTCTTTTCTTTTCCCTCTACGATAGTTTGAAGAGATTGGATTTTCATTTTTCAAAATTATTTCTCAAGTAATAGCATCATTAATGAATTCGTTTTCAAAGAACTACATATATTGTATCAATACTTTATTAGATTTGTAAATCTAATATGTTGTTCGTTCATAGCCAACAATACACTTTTTGATTCCTCTTCGTACACCTCCACCCACATTTGATGCACCCTCACACACTGTCATAGTTCAAAATTAGCTTTCTACCATTCCAATTTTCACATAGAGAAATACAAATCTTTTGAGAGAGTTCTCATATAATTGACCTAATGTCAACGAAGTTATCCCCAAAGATTATATGATAGTCTAGAATTTAGTAGTATGGATTTTAGCATCACAACTACAGTTCTTTTTCTTTCACTCAAACCATTATATTGTGGAGAATAAGTAGCCATTTATTGGTGAATTCCCCATAGTTTCACAATATTGTGATAATGATCTACTAAATTATTTTCTCTTTATCATTATGTAGAATTTTGATCCTCTCTTCTATTTACTTTAGTGTATCAAATATGAACTCTTGAATTTTATAAAAAACTCCATCTTTGTTTTCTATTAGATACATATTCACAAAACATAAGTAATTAACAATGTATCTTATAAGATATTCTTTCCCTTATATAGTGAAACATCAAATAGTTCACAAATGCCAAAATGTGTATAATAATTCAAACAATTGTCTTTGGAAAAGATGTTCTTATATCATTTTCTTGAACACTAAATGCTATTTATTACAATGGCCACTACATGATACATATATGTGATTTAACTTGTCATAATGAATATAAGCATTTCAACAACATAGTCAAATATTTTGTTTAATTCATTGATGATACTTAGTTTAAACATTACCACTACAGGAGTAGTTTTTCCATTATATACATATTATATAAGTTACAATATTCTTATTAAAATTTAGGACTATTTTTAATACTTCTTATTTAGCAAATTGACAGAAGCAAGAATCTTTCTAATTTCTGAATATAGAAAGCATTGAGTAATATTAGTCTTTTGGATGTGAACTTTTGCTCAACCACTTTTTTTGGTCAATCTATTTACTAAAACATCGTTACTTATTAACACTTCCCTATAATCTTTTTAGTTCTTCAAAAGACTAGAAGTGTGCCTTATTATTGCAATCATGAATAGTTATTCAAAATTTTGTTGCACTACCATCAATTTCAATTTCATGATCAATCCAATATGATTTAAATATTTATGGTAGCAAAATGATTTTTTTGATATTCAACTATATAACATCATTGGAATTCGTACAATCAGAATTCTTTTCATTTCTGCAATCTTGTATAAGATGCCCTTACTTTCCACAATGATAACTATTCTCATACTTCTTATTATTGTTTGGGTTTTGAAATTATTCTTATGCTTTTGGGCTTTAGTTTCTTCAAATCTAATTCTTAATTTGAGTATTGTTCGGTAGAATATTGACTAGGTTTTGAAGACAATGAACAAGTAACAATAAAAGAAACCTTAATTATCCTAATCAACTCCCACACACTTGCAAATATACGAGGTGAGTTTGTATATAGGATGAGTAAGGATCGTTCCCACGAGGACTATTGGAACAATTACTAGGTTCACAAGCCTATTTACTAGATAGACGAAATAATCAGCTATTTTTTGACTAAACTTAAACGAAATTTAATTGCATGAAATTAAATCTTAAGACAAGAATGCAAAATTCTAACCCTATAAAAAGCAATTAAAGATAACAAACTAAAAACCCTAACACAATCTATTTTACTTGCGAGAATTTAATTCAAAACAAATATTTAAATTAATCTACTCTATGAAAGCAAGTAAAAACGATGAAGTAAAATCCTAACTAGTAAACTACGGAAGTAATTAAGAATTCAAAGACAATAAAAGAAGAACGATAATTAAAGAATAAGAATGCAGTAAAAATGAAAATTAAATTGCATAAAAATAAATCAAGGTCAATAATTGAAACAAGAACTAATGTTGATGATCGTCAAATCTTGAATTCTTGACAAGAGAATGAAATTCTTGAGCGAACAATTGAAAAAATCTACCCTACGACTAAATTATTAACCTAACTATTGAAAACCTAAAAACTAATGATGGCTGATGATGATCGATGATTTTCTCCCCTTCTCTTGGTGTATTTATAGATTTTTTTAGGGTTTTGGGGCTCCGGGATGATAAGAACTATCGGTACATGTTTTTCCACGTAACTGGGCCCATGGGATGACTTTTCTTGCAAAATAAGTCAGCTTACATGACCTGTCCGTCGACCATCACCTGGGCGCTGCTTCTATTGATGTGCAAAAGTAACCTTTTCAGACTTGGCACCTGGGCCCTGGTTCTAGTAAAGTGGCTCCATTTCATCTTCATTTTTTTCCATGATGCATGTAGAATTTGGAAAATCTCAAAACATGTACGTTGTAGCTCTATGTCTTAACTTTCCAAAATATCTTGAATCACCTTGATTGGAGCTAGGACACGAAAGTTAAACTCAATCTACCAAACTGTGTCAGAATCGCTCCTCACCGGTACATATTTTACAACTTTGCAATTTTGAATGAAATGCCTATAGAATCTTGGAAAAGTCAAAACATGAAAATTGTAGAACCCTTCCATATCTTTCCAAATCATCCAAAATCACAGCAATCGAAGCTAAAACAATAGAGTTATGATTGATCTTCCAAGCTATATCCGATTTGCATCCACGCTAGTGAATGTTAACTCATTCTTTACTCAAACCCTACAAAACTCAAAATAAACTATTTTATCTCATAATTACTCAATTCTTGCTCAAATTAAATTAAAATAGAGGTTAACGACACACAAAATATACTATATTTATGAGCTTATCAAATACTCATACTTAGTTTTTGATCGTCCTAGAGGAAAACATAGAAATGAATCACAAACATACTTAACACATCTCATCAATCATCCACACAAATAACCAAGAACCAAGTCGTCACAAGGAAAATAGTCAAATGATAATAAACCCCTATACATAGTATAGGTGTGTGTATAACCATACAAAAATAACTTTTAAGACACTTAGATCAAATCATGCAAACTCTTTGAATTTTTCTAAACACTCCATAGCTTACTTTTCTTACACTTCTCCACTAATGTAGACATTTGACTCGACTAAAATTAGGTAAGACTTTTAGCTTGTAACGTAAGGCTATGGTCTTGGCATCATATTAACAAAGAAGGGAAAAAGAGTAAACAAATAAGAAAAAGAGCTTTAAATTAATGTGCCACACATCAACATAAAACTTTCTTTAGAATATTGACATACCCATCCTTCGAAGAAGTAACCCCACACTTAATTTTCCAAACACCCATAAAAATTTTGTACAACAAGCAAAACAAAATCCTAGTTTTTCAATTTCAACTTCTCGTCGACACCTTGTAAAAATATCTCGCCTTTTTTTTCTTTCTTTTCTCCCAAAATGGGTACCAATGTAGGCACTACCTATAAAAAAAGTTATACAGGTACCAATGATAGACACTACCTGCTAACACTCCAATGTAGGTGCCAATGATGGGCACCACCTGAGCTGTACACCATTTATTCAAACACTCTCATACAGATTCTTTCCTCCATATCCCCTTAACAATTGATGTGGCATTAAATCTCTTAAGGGACATTTAGGATAGCACAAAGGTAGATAAAAAATGAGTAAAAAAAAAAAGACTGGTGCTTCTATAGCCATTCAAAATGAAATAAGGCTCGAATAGGGTTCTAGGGATAAATTTTATAGTAATGGTTGGCTTTAAAGGCTCAAACGTCCAAAGAAATGCCTACCCTCATCTTTAAATCAAATCAAATTATGTAAAATTTCACCTTGAAAATGTAATAAAGCAAGTGTTTGGGGTGCAACATAAGTGAATCTACATAATTATCTCTTAGTGCCAAAAATCTATAACATTGTAGGGCTATTAGTGCTCAAAAATTAGAAATCATGCTAGGAAAATATTAACATCGACTACCCAACTTATGAAAACTTAGCTCAATAATTATCAAGTAGAAAATCAAGATCTGTCTGCTAAGCAACACAGGAACAAAGTTTTCAAAAATTTGAAAAGCTCTCAAATCAAAAACTAATTATTTCAAATATGAAAGCAAAAATTGATGAAAATGAACAACCAGAACACCAAATAAATATAAATTAAGAAAACTCCCCACCCCACGCTTAAAGTATAGCATTGTCCCAAATAGCAAAAATAAAGAGTAAAATGGGTAAAAGGGAAGCTTCTGTCACTAAAGAACGTTTGGTGCCATTTATTTTGGACTGCTTATTCACCGAAGTCCAGGTGGAAACACATCAATCACTAAAACTAAAAACAAAACATAAAAACACTTAAAATAATAAGAAAAACAATAAAATCAAGAAACTAAACAAAAACATAAGAAATAAAATTAAGAAACAACATGGGTTGCCTCCCATGTAGTGCCCTTGTTTATAGTAATAGGCTCGATTTCGGCACTTGAAATCAATTAAAGAACTTAAAGATGGCCGACCATCCTTTTCTTTTCGGCTTCCAGAAGAAAAAATTTAATACCATTTTTCATCACTCTTGATGCTTGATTTCCAGCATGAACTTGAACTTGTCCTCGTTTCCAAGCATTTACTAGAGATAGTGCACAAATGATAGCCTCAATTCGATCTTTTCACTGCTTTTTCTTCTTCTTGCTCATAGTCCTTTTACCCAAACTCTCACCCTTTCCACACTTGTTCAACCGATCCATCGGCCATTCCTATCTCACTTTAATCATCTGGTGCTTTGTTTTCCAAGTTAATCTTGGAGTCTTCATTTATGTCATCTGTCTTCTTATATGTATCTACCTATGAGACATCTTGGGTACCTCGTCTTCAAACTTATGAAAAAATGAACCAAGGGAATAATTAGCAATTTTTTTTATCAAATATTGGAGCATTATCATCATAATTAAAAACATCAATTTCAACAGATTCATTATCAACTCTCAAAATCAGCTTCCTTAATCAACATCTATTAAAGCATGTGCGGTTGATAAAAACGGCCTCCCTAGAATCAACGGAATTTCATTGTCCTCGTCGATGTCTAACACCAAGAAATCAACAGGAAATACCAACTTTTAGACTTGTACAAGCACATCCTCAGGTTGTGTTGATATGGTTTTATCTTAAACAAATCTGACAATTGAAGTGTAATGTTGGTTGGTTTTGCATTGGTGATCCCTAGGTTATCAGAGTAATAGCCTTCGGCATAATGTTGACGCTCGTCCTCAAATCACAAAGTGAACGATGCGTGTGTCCTCCAATATTCACCAGTATGGAGAAACTACCCGGATCCTTGAGCTTGGGGGTAATCTTCGCTGAACAATGGCAGTGCACTTGGCGTCAAGACAAACTATCTCATCAGATCCCATCACATCTAGGCTTCTTAGCAAATAGATCCTTCATAAATCACACATAATTGGGCATCCTGTTGAGAATATCAACCAAAGAGATGTTTACATTCACCTTTTTGAGCATCTCGAGGAACTTGTGGAATTATTTCTTTTTTTCCTCCTCATTTGGATCAATGAGTCATTGAGGAAATGACACTTTTATTGCAAGATCCAATTTAAAAGAATCATCCACACTCTTCTTCCTCAACTCCTTCATTGCGTTCTCCTTAGTCATATTCTCATTGGTATCTTCAATTTCAAGTTCTTCTTCAATTGTCTTGGATTTTGTCTTCCCAGCTTCAGTATCAACCTTTGTCTATGTCATTTTGTATAACCAATTCCTTCCTACTTCTCAGTGAAATAGCATTGCATTGGTTCTTTGGATTTGGAATTGTGTCGCTTGGCAATGCTCCCATAGGTCTCTCATTGTTTTATCGAGCTATTTGTCCTAATTTTAGTTCAAGGTTCCTTGTGGTAGCCTGCAAATTTTCACACTCCCTTTGTAACTTCTCAAAATCCCTTCTTAATGTGTAGGATAATTTGGACTTTAAGATGGTGGTCTTCTTGGTTGAGACTGGTATGAGCTATTTTGATGAGATGAAAAGTTTTGGGTATACCATTGATGTGGTGGTTGATATGGTCTAGATAATAGATTTGGTTGGGAAAATTTCTCTATGGTTGGTTGGGCTGAAATGAAGGGTTTTGGACATTATTTCGGTTAGTCCAAGAATGGTTCGAGTGCTTTCGCCAAGAAGGGTTGTATGTATTGCCATAGTATGTGGGCTGATTATATGAGCTAGAATTTTGATTAAAAACATATTGAGCATGCTCATCTTGCATCATCAAAGCATCACAGTAGCCATTTTGGTGATTTTCTCCGCAGAAATCACAATTCAAGATCCCTTGGTTTGTCGAACATATGGAGTTCACTGAGCTTTTTCCCATATTCTCTACGGCTTTTGTTAAGTTTGTAATAGCACTCATCATAATGTTCTGCTGAAATAAAAAAGAATCATAGCTAGGCATACCTCCTTGTTGAGCGTTGGCTTGATTCACTTGTGGTTGTTGTTGTCCAATTGAAGAAGTTATTGCTCCATGATAGTAATGAGTGGATGCCATTCTCTCCAACAACTCTTGTACTTCCTTCGGAGATTTATAGGGGAAAGAATCTCCCGCACTTGCATCAACTATTAGTCTCGTCTCCAGAAATAGTCCATTATAGAAGGTTTGGACTTGCAGCCATAGAGGTATAGCATGATGTGGATACTTCTTCAACAGCTCCTTCAAACGGTCCCAAGCTTCACATAAACTCTCTCTAGTGATAGATTGTCTAAACGATGTAATCTCATTTCGGAGCTTAGCGGTCCTAGCCGGTGGAAAGTGTTTGGCTAAGAATTCTTGAGCGAGTTGGTCCCATGTTATGAAAGTGCCTTGTCAATATGATTGCAACCAAGACCTTGCTCTATCACGTAAGAAAAAAAGGAGTGCTTTCATCTGGATACAATCGGGGTAGACTCTGTTGTACCTGAATATATCAATGACCTTCTCAAAGTTGATTAGGTGCTTATAGGGATCTTCATTGGGTCCTCCTCCAAACATGGCATGTGTTTGGAGCATTTGTATTAGCGCAGGCTTGATTTTGAAATTATTCGCTTGTACTGATATTCGAACAATGCTAGAACTTGCCCCCACAAAATTAGGTGTGGCATAATCTCTAAGATGTCGGGGTTAGTATTAGCATTAGCCAAGTAGCCAGTGTTGCCTGCAACCTCTTCTTGCTCATTCACGGTGTGGTTTGGATTCTCCATTAGATGGTTGCCTTGGTTAGAATCGATTTGTCATCTATGGTTTCTACTTATCATACGTTCAATCTCTAATTCAATCGGATGAAGTGGTTGATTGGATGAACGAGTATCGACCATAAACTACAAGAAAAGAAAACCAAAGAACAAATACCGAAGAAAAAATCTAACAAACTCGAGAGAACACAAAATAATTGTAAATAAATAAATAACAAAAGAAATTAAAAGTCTAATCTAGTAAGACTCACTACACCTAATATTTTTACAAACAAAAATAATCCCCGACAAAAGTGCCAAAAAATTGTTCGGCAGAATATTGATTAGGTTTACAAGACAATGAACAGCAATAAAAAAAGAAAACCTTAATTATCCTAATCAACTCCCACACACTCGCAAGTATACGAGGTGAGTTTGTATATAGGATGAGTAAGGATCGTTCCCACGAGGACTATTGGAACAATTACTAGGTTCACAAGCCTATTTACAAGTTAGACGAAATGATCAGCGGTTTTTTGACTAAGCTTAAATGAAATTTAATTGTGCAAGAAATTAAACTAAAGACAAGATGTGTATAATTCTAATCCTACGAAAAGCAATTAAAGATAACTAACTAAAAAGCCTAATTCAATCTACCTATTTACGAGAATTTAATTCACAACAAAAATTTAAATTAATCTACTCTATGAAAGCAAGTAAAAATGATGAAGTAAAATCCTAACTAGTAAACTACGGAAGTAATTAAGAATTCAAAGACAATAAAAGAAGAACTATAATTAAAGAATAAGAATGCAGTAAAAATGAAAATTAAATTGCATAAAAATAAATCAAACTCAGTAATTGAAACAAGAACTAATGTTGATGATCGTCAAATCTTGAATTCTTGACAAGAGAATGAAATTCTTGCGCGAACAATTGAAAAAATCTTACCCTACGGCTAAATTATTAAGAGACTATTGAAAACCTAAAAACTAATGATGGCTGATGATGATCGATGATTTTCTCCCCTTATCTTGGTGTCTTATACATTTTTAGAATTTTGGGTATAAGAGACAGCATCGGGATTATAATTGACACGGTTTTTCACGTAACCGGGCCCATGGGATGACTTAAGAGACAAAATAAGTCAGATTACATGACCTGTCAATCAACTGGGGCCTAGACACTGCATTTTTACAGTGCCTGGGTAATTCTAGTGAGCAAAAGTAAGTTTTTTGGACTTGGCGCCTAGGGACTGCACTTTTGCAACGCCTAGGTACTGGGTCTAGTAAGGTGGCTCCATTTCATCTTCATTTTTCTCTATGATACATGTAGATTCTGGAAAAAATAAACCATAAAAGTTTTTTTTCTATGTCTTATCTTTCCAAAACATCTTGAATCACCTCAATTGGAGCTCGGACACGAAAGTTATGCTCAATCTACCAAACTGTGTTAGAATCGCTTCTTGCTAGTGTATATTTTCCAACTTTGCAATTTTGAATAAGATGCCTATGGAATCCTGGAAAATGCAAAACATGAAAGTTTAAAACCTTAGCTTTCGAAATCATCCAAAATTATAGTCACAATCGAACATCAAACAAGAGATTTATGCTTGATTTTCCAAAATATATCTGATTTGCACCACGCTACTGAACGTTTTCTTCCAATATTGTGATTCATTTTAACTCATTTTTCACTCAAACCCTGTAAAACTGAAAATTAACTATTTTAGCTCATAATTACTGAATTCTTGCTCAAATTACATTAAAACAGAGGTAAATGACACACAAAATATACTATATTTATGAGGTTATCATGTATTATTAGAAATTACCTCTTTCTTGAAGTTAATTTTGACATTTAGATGTCACACTTGTATGACTAATATAGCATCACTAATTGTGATTCTATCTAAATTTACAAATATGTTCAATCCACTTGTCTCTTTAATTTCATGTCTGGATGAAAATTGGATAATAGGTCATTTGAAGAGAATCAGGAACTTTAGTATCCAATTCTGCAACATTGTCGACCAAAACTAGCATATCAACGATTTATCTATAATAGCATTTATTGTCAAACATATTTGATATTCGGAAACTATAATGCCAAAATTCATTTGTATCCCTTTTCTCATGAATATGCATGGTTTCAAAGCCATCTAGATTTTGAATGGAAGATTATCATTGCACTATATAGATCATACACTCCTTTTGTGAGGGAAGACAAGTTATGTCCTTTATTGGTCATTTCATTTTCCATTCTTCTCTTCTTAAATTAAACTCTGGAAAGTTATTCATTTTAAGGTCTAGAATCTTTAGCAAAATGTCATCAAATAATGTAATAAATCTTTACAACAATAAGAAGGAAAATCATCTTATCCTTCTATCTAGTGAAGTTAGTGCCACTGAAGTGACCTAACTTAATAGCTTTGAAATGGTTCTAATTCTTGAAACTAAATACTATGAATGTATTATTTTTTTATGATCAAATTCTTCAAATTTTTAGTTCAAAAGAATAATAATTTGTTTTGAGGTGTGTAAAAATCACTTTCTTTAGAAAGAATTTGCCTGCATAATGAAAGTAGTCTATCTATATGGATACAACAAAAATTCTTACATTCTCTTAAATAGCAAATGTGTGTTGTATGGCTAATATGAAGAGTCCTTTCTATAAATGTGTAATGTGTGTATCCCTAATTTAGAGAAGTCACACTTTTCTTGCAAGACAAATCTTCAACAAGAGTTATGTCCTTTAATTTAAAATTTGCCCACTATTCTTCAAATCTAATTCTTAAGTTGTGTACTATTAGAAATTACCTATTTCTTGAAGTTAATTTTGACATTTAGATGTCAAACTAAGTGTGACTAATATAGCATCACTAATTGTGAATATGTCTAAATTTACAAATATGTTTAACCCATTTGTCTCAAAAGATCAGCTAAGAAATCTGCCAAGACTTATCCCTTTATAGCTTTTTGCGGGACATAGATGATCTCAAATTGTTGCAATTAGATATACCATATAGCCAACCGATCGAAAAGAGCTGGTTTACTCACCACATATTTGAGGGGATTTTCTTCAGAAATAAAAAGGCACACGGTATGAGCTTGCATGTAGTGTCTCAACTTTTGAACGGCAAAAATAAGGGCTACGCACAACTTCTCAATTGGTGAGTAGTTTAGCTCATTAGGCGTCATTGCTCTATTCAAGTCATATAAAGCAACCTCTTTATATTCATCATTTTTTTGAGCAAACAATGCTCCCACATACTTTTCTTGAGTTGCATTATAGAGAATTAATGGCTTTCTGAGTATTGTTGTTGCCAAGATGTGTGCCTTCATAAGATACGCCTTTGTGCTTTTGAAAGCATTGGTGCTTGCTTTGCCCCATTCAAATGGCATGCCTTTCTTCATAAGACGACTAAAAGGTTGGCAGCTCCTAGCAAAAATTGAAATGAACTTCCTTAGATAGGCTAGTTTCCCTTACAGGCTTTTCAATTCATGAATATCACGAGGCTTAGGCATCTTCACGATGGTGTCTATTTTGGCTTGATCAATCTCAATCCCTCGTGACGCACCACAAACCCAAGAAACTTTGCTAGATGTGACACCAAAAGTGCATTTTAGCGGATTTATCTTAAGTTGATATCTTCTTAGTCAATCGAATACTTGTCTCAAATCCTCAAGATGAGTATTCCTCTTCCTTGACTTGATGACGAAGTCATTAATGTAGCATTTGACATTCTTGTGAAGCATGTCATCAAAAATGCTTTACTTTGATCTTTGATACGTTGCACTCTTATTTTTCAATCTAAAAGTGTATATAACATCTTAGTCTGCAATATATTTTAGTTGTGCATGCTAGACACAAGTGCTCTTCATCTTCAGCCGCCATGTGAATTTGGTTGTACCCTGAATAACCATCCATAAATAACAGAGCCTCATGTCTAGTGATGGCATCAACTATGACCTGAGCTATAGGTAGAGGAAAATCATCTTTGGGACATGCATTGTTAAGATACTTGAGTGAAATAAAATCTGCTTCAACAAATTTATTTATTTAGCTTTAAATCGATGTTACTAAGTCATTTTCTAAATTGCCTTTGACCTGTCTCTTATACACATCTAGCCCTGCTTGACAGCCAAATGATGTATCATGACCTTGGGATCCAAATTAGGCATCTCCTTGTACGTCCATGCAGAAACATCCTGATATTTTTGAAAAAGCTCAACATATGCTTTCATTAGGGCTCAAATGAGAAGTCACATATATTGGGTATGGATCCTCTAGAGTACCCAGGTTAACTTCTTTCAACTCGTCGATTGTAGCACGCACACCTTCTTCAAATTCAAGTGGAGCCTTCTCAGCATCTTCTTCCTCTACATGATCGCCATCAATTGTAGTTATATAATTTCATGATGCTACGCTCTCTTCATCTTTCTATTTAACTCTTGTTTGCAATATAGTATGTTCCTTGACTTTTAATTCACTTCCGTAGTTCACGACAAAGTTTGTGCATTTCCTCATTCTTGAGGCTGTGGGATGACGCTACCACACTGATGAGTATTAAAGTTACAAGTACATGGGTTTTTAAACTCTTCAAACAACTTCCTATCTTTCCATTTTATTTGGTGAGAATTTGTATACTTTATTCTCCTTCACGGCCCCAATCTATCAAAAACTGATACATGCGAAGTCTTGCCCCCAAATCTGTTAAGGGCAAGTGGTTTATGAACAATTGTAGAGGCTTCAACTTTAACACTAATATAATGGTTATTAACCTTCTTTATCTTGATTCGAACTGGTGCAGGTGGAAAATATCCAAGACCAGTCTTAGGGTTCACTATAACATATCCTTTCTCCTTTAACATCTTTTGTGTGGGGTTAAGGCCATGTGCCTGGTCATTAACAACTTCAAAAGGTAGAATACCTAGCGAGGTAGACGTTATTGGGTCATATCTAGCTTTTGCGAGAAGTCTATAAGCATTAGGGTTAAAACCTTCTTTAGTTCTTGACTTTGGTAGCACATCATGTTCAACAGCTGATCACTCTTGAACTGGGCGCACAAATGCATCAAGTAAGGTATGATCTATATATGAGTCTTAAGTTATGTAGGTGCAAATGTCAAGTCCATCAAAGCTTCATTTTGAATTGGAGATGGTTTCCCCTCCATTCTTTTTGACTTTAAAGTATAGCGTAGGACAATTGGTTTATCCCCTGATGACAAAGTTCTAGCCTCTTCGGTGATAATTTATTTCCCTCTGTCCTTCGTTACTACTATATTTTGAGAATCTTGATCCTTGCTCATGCTCAGAAGTGAATCATGAGAACAAATTCACATCATGGACATCAAGATAAAACTTAGCATCAGCAATATGTGGTTCAGCTTTAGTAAATGGCTTTTCATCAGCAAACACTCTTTTGCTTTACCATTGCAATAGTATTTGAAGCATTCATGGAAGATCGAAGGTACCACACTATTTTCAAGAATCCACAGTCTAACCCAAAAGTATATTGTAAGTTGTCTTAGCATCAATTACGTAAAATAATACTTTTGAAGACATGTAATTGATTGTCATGTCAAGTCTTATTACCCCAATAGCTCTCGTACCCTCCTTGATTAAATTGCATCGTCAAGCAGCTGTTAGATGACTCATCGATTGGAATGCTAAGGTTTTCAAAGTTTGCAAGGGTACCATATTGACAACTGAGCCTCCATCTATTAGGATCTTATTCAACTTTTGTTTACGAGTGTAGCCAAACACAAACAACAATCGATTCTGTGAGGCAGACCCAGGTAGCAAATCTATATCAGTGAATGTGATCACAAAATTCATTACTTCATCATTGGCAGAAACATTAGATTCACTAGGACTTCTTTGTTGTTCAACTTCTTCTCCAACTTGTATGTTGTTGCATAAAACAACACCGATATCTAGGAACCTACTCAGCATGAATTCCTTTAATATTATAGGAACCTGGGACCCTTGCTTGGCTACATGATTATCTTGGAGATTGAAATGCCATTGTCTTTCTTTACTTTATTTATGTTTCTCTTCAGAGAACCATTTTCTTCTTGTCAATGATTTATTTGGCTTTGGGGAGGATCTAAAGATCCGTCTAATAACGAGGGTCCAATCTTCACCTTCTATATCACTTGACTGAGGTAATATAGATCTTATATCTTCTTGATCCAAGAATTCTCCAATAACTAAGGGAAGGTTATCGGCTTTCCTTCGACGAGATTGAACAATTCGAACTTGATAGTTAACGGCACACATAGGAACCATGCTTTGACATCTCCAAGCCTCTTGGTAGCCTTCTTAAACTCCACAGGTTCTAAAGAACCAAAGACAATAGTTGTTTGATTAGTAGTTGTTTTTTCTTTTTCCAACAACCTTTTTCCTTGTCTATCCAGTTCCATAACTTCATCTTTGAAAGAAAGCACTTTTGTATAGGATGCCCAACTAAACGATGGTCCTTGCAGTAGTTTGGGTCTTCATCCCTCCTAGCCTCTTTTGGCTGCTTCATCTCAAGAAGCATGATTAAGTTTTATTTCAGCAATGTCATCAAACATGTAGGGGACACCAGAATCAAGGAATGGGTACTGATTTTCTTGCATGTTCTTAAGGGTTAATTTTCTTCTTCCTTGTTCTTGATGATTATTAACCCTTTCATCTTACTTTCTTGCCATCTTGGGAATTATCTTGACAAGTGCTACACTTGTAGCCATAGATTGTTTTTCTCTCATTTTGTAGGAAACTTTCCTTCTTTCTTTGTCTCTTGCTTTTCTTTATTTTTTGAGGATCAGTAACAAGTGGTTCTTGATCTCTAAGATCGATCTCTATACTATGAGCTTTACACATCTAGCTTCTATAAGTTGAGGGTTGTATTTTTTGTAGGAGCTAATGGAGTTACACATCTAGATCGTTAAGAACAGCTACATTTCTCTGCGGATGTCTTAGTCAGATCTGAGGTCTCTCCAGTTAAGACTTTGGGGTCCTCCAATGGTCAATGTAATCAAAAACTAGCTCATCCTTCCATTGATGAGAATTTGAGAGTTCCGTCATGGTAATAGTTCTTTTGGTGCTATAGAAGATGTTCAGAAATTCTTGCTCCAATTGCTCCCAGCTATCGATCGAACCACCTTTCAGATCCGTGTACCAGTCAAAGGCGGTACCCTTCACTGAGCGGACAAATTGCTTCACAAGTTCTCATCTATCAGTGCCAGTGCACTTATCTCTTGTCTCCACGAAGTGGGCAATATGTTGTTTGGATTCCCTTTGCCTTCGAACTGTTGAAATTTTTGGGTTGATATCTGGTAGACATCCTCAAACTGTAAACCCTTGATGTATGTGGTTTCGTATATGTATGAGATAGTTTTGCGCTTCCAACAAATTTGTCTTTAACTGTGCCTTCAATGAGCTCCTTGAGGTTTTCTATGTCAATGGTGTCATTGGAACAGATTAGGATGTCCTTTGTCGTATGTTGCTTTAGAGGATCCTTTCGGTTTAGATGAAGTCTAAGCCTCATCATGTGTATCAGGATTCTTTGATTTTAGTGGACTATTTTCATCAACGTTCTCAGAGTGAATTTGTTCAACAACTTGCCAATTTTATTATCTTGACTTTGCAGATGCATTGCCATTCTACCAATTTGGTCAGATTCGCGATGTGATCTTCAACCATTGTGGTTTTTGTCATCATGACAGGCATCACCACATGAGACATTAAGTCACTTGGATTATCAAGGAATGCCTTGCGACCATCATGCTACCTTGGTGGGGAATCCACCTTCGGAATGGCTTCAATCACGACAGTAGCAACATCCTCCTTAGTTTTTTGTTCCAAAGACCTCGTCTTGCTCTTCGTCATCGGCCCAAATGTGCTCTCAGAACTAGAAGTCTTTTAACTCACATTCATTGATTCCAATATTGAATTCTCCAAATAGGACTTCATAGGAGAGAAGAGATGAGAGGCAAAAATTGTCCCATTAGGCGTGCTAGAAACTTGTACAAGCGAAATTTTGTGTCTGTAAACAAAAGACAAGAAAAATGAGCACAAATATTAAAATTTTTATTTAAGAAAAATGGTTACAAATCTCTGGATGATTTTCTTAATCAAAGAAAATAATTCTCTGATTCTTCTCTTTAAATGGTTTGAACCAAAAGGCCAAAGGCTTGTTCTTGGATTAGTAGTGGTGTTTCTTACGATTTCGTCATTAAAAAAACTGAGATTTGATGACGTCCTCTTGATCACTTGAATCTTGATTCTTCAATTCTTCAATACGAACGACAAGACTTGGATTTGATTTGGACTTGGACTTGAGGGGATTGAGAAAGTACTCTTGAGAATTTTATAGATTTTTCTCTAAAAGCTTGCGGATTTTGAATGTCTTGACTTGTGAGGAAGAGACCCTATTTATAACAAAAATTAAGGCAGCTATAAAGCTTCGAGGAACTTATACACTTATAGATGTGTATAAGAGACAGGCAGATAAGGGATGAGACAAAGAGGAAAGAGTAGAGGTAAGGGCTAATAGTGCATTTTGAATTAATTAAATTAATTAATCTATCTTCACTTAAATGGTTATAAGACCTTTAATTGTAATTTAAGGCCTAATAGTACATAACTTAATTTAAAAGTTCAAATATTTAATAGACTTATAATTTTAATTCAATCAATCAAGACAAATTAATTGAATTTAATCTTGACTAAATAAATTAAAATATTTGAACTAACTTTCATTATCTACAAGGAGTTTTGGACAAATTATGTTAGAAATAAGGTTTGTTCTAAAGAAAATGATTTACAAGACTAAAAATTCAAAATCACTTGCCAAACCAATTCATATAAGTGGTTTTGTCACTTGGTCGCTTTAAATAAATGCACTTTGATTTTTTGGAAAAACAATTCTTCTATTTTTAGCCCAGTCGTTCTTTCCCCCTTCCCTTCCTCTTTCCTCCCCTTATTCCATCACCTCACTCTCCGCTCTTACCTCTACTCTTTCCTCTTTGTCTCATCCCTTATCTGCCTACTCTCATCGTGCTTGCTTTCCCCATCCTCGTTCTTACTTCCTCCCTCTACTTTTCCTTCTTCCCTTCTTCCATTAAAAGCTCTTCCCCTCTCCTTCTCTTTGCACCCTTCCTCCCATTCCCCTATATTAGCCATCTTTTCCTCCCATCCCTTTTTCCTACCACATTTCTCAACTTTATTCTTTTCCTAGTCACTTTCTTCTTCTGCCCCCATCTCCTTTCTTTTTCTCTGCCCTCCTATTCCATCTTCACTTCCCTTAACAGCCCACTGCTCCTCCCTTTTCCCAGCCCATTGATCCTCCTATGAACTTTCATGCCCCGCCACTCCCCTACCCCACTCTACGTACCCCTAATCCCTTCTTATCTGTTCACCTTCTTATCACTTCTGCTTCCATAGCCCATTCCTCTAGCAGGTAAACTGAGATCGGATTGAGGTTCAAAGGAACCAAACCCTTATACAAAATCATGATGAAAATCTCTTTGAAAGAAAAAATTGGTGTTTCTTCCATCATTTCTGTAGCTGTTGTGGGAGCAACCAATGCTCAAAATCATTTTAGTTTCGATAACTAAATGTTTTAAGCTTTGGGCATGTGGGCTATCCTGCATATTTTAGTTTGAGGAATAAATTAGAAAAAATGAAGGTTTTGGAACTATTTTGGAAAAAGTAATAAGATGGGAGACTAATTAAGGTATATGGATTAAGGATAATTTAATCTTTTGATAATTCTATTAATTAATGTTAACAATAGAGATAATTGTAATTTTTCCAAATGAAGGAGAGTTTTGGTAATTTGGTCAAATCTCATGTTAACTGGTATTTGTAATTTTTCCAAATTAAGGAGCGTTTTGGTAATTTGGTCAAATCTCAGGAGAGGCAGATGTAATTAACTCGAAAAAATAGAGTAAGTTACCGATTTAGTATTGCGGACTTAATAATACAAGAATTTGTTACCTATATGGCACTGGGCATTTATGTAAACTGCCCATGTGGCAAGCTCATTAAGGCTATTTGTGTAATTAGCCATTATGCTTAGCTAGCTCTAAGCAACCAAAGCACCCCTTACTAATGTTTATAAAAAGGAGGTCCTTGGGTCAGAATTGTGTGTATTCTAAAATTATTCTAAAATTACTCTCAATTCAAAGCATTTTGCCTACATCTCTCTCTAGCTTTTGATACTCATCATTTGGTGCCGTTTGTGGGAATCAAAGCAACGACCTCATAAAATATAAGACCCATATTAAACATGCAGAGTGAGTGCAAATTGACAAGTGGTTGTATTAGTGTGAAGTTGTGAGTGCAAATTCAACTTTGAATGATCAGTTCGCAAAAGAAATGAACTGCTTGCTAGCTTGGAAGTATTGTTTGTTCAATTTTTCTCTCTTTACTTTGTTCTAGTAAATTTATTATATCATTTAAATTTGAAAATCTCAATATTTCTTAAAGCTAGCTTTGGGGCCAAGCTTTTGATACTCATCATTTGAATCTGAATAGCCAGAGTGCTCAAGTGGCGAATTTTAGAAGGACTGAAAACTAGTTATTTTCCCTTAAAATATAACAGCTGCCTTAAGCCAGCCGAAGTGCTCAATGGCGAAGGATTAGGTTCAGAAAAATCAAAAGAAATTAAAAGAACAAATTAGAAGGGTTGAGACCTAATGGTCCCCTCCTGAAAATATTAGAGCTGCCTTAAACCTGCTGAAGTATTCATGTGGCAAAGGATCAGGTTTAGAAAAAGCCACCCAAAAAAACAAGTGTAAGGTTCTAACACTTAGAATTTTACTAATAAATTAAAGATGAGAACTAGGTGTTGTTGGCTGGACTACTCCAAAAAAGACGCGTAGTACGATAAAGGCAAAGAGTAGTTATGAGAAGACACAAACGTCAAAGGTCATTTGTTCATTCATTCACTTAAATTTCTAAGTACAAAATTTGTTCCCTAAGTGGCTATCTACAAGGAGGGTTGACTATGCCTAGCTTAACAATAGTCTCTTAGGCATATAGATGCCTTCAGTATTGGGTTCAGGCTGCTGAGGGACCACTTGTTTCAAGTGGCTGAGGCAAAGGAATAGGAGCTCTGAATTGAGCTTCCAGGTCAATAAGTTCCTTCACATCAACATTTGGGTCATATGAAGTGTTTTTTTATACAAACTGGGGTTCTAGATAATCCAATCTGGACCATTGAACTTACAACCTGTCTCTTGGATAACTCCTTAATCCTATTTGAAGCCTCCGTTGATGTAAGAAACTCATTTTGGTCCAAGATCTTCATCTCGACCTCACAGGCTGCAAACTTGGCCTTGGCTTCGGCCAAAGCCTTAGTTCTGGCCTCAGCAACCTGAACCTTGGTGGTTTCAATAGCCATGGCAAGTTTCTCCTCAGCCTCATGGAAATCTTTTTCCATGGTTGCCCTTTCTTGTTGAACCTCATGCATTTTGTCCTTCAACTCCTTCATCTCAGTAGCCCATTCATCATATCTTGCTAATGCTACTTTTTGACATTCAATGTTGTGAGCCTAAATAGCCTCCTTGATTGGGGCTTTGATTCGAGTCTTGCTCTCAGACTTGTAATACTTAATCTCTTGGCGCAGATGAGCCACTTCAGCTGCATGTGTTTCTATCCTTGCAGCATATCTCAGGCAGCATAATAATTATCAGCAAGGAATGCAAGGAAACTGTGTTCAGAAAAAAGCACAAGTCTAACAAAACATAATAAAGTTGTGCTAAGAAAGGGTTCTTACATTCATGGAAGAAACATGGAGTTCGTCAAACCTATTCTGAGGAGTGAGGCTCTTCGTATATTCATTATCTCAGGATAGGACCATGGCTTTCCCCAGTGAGCCACTCTAGTGTATTGACCTCTTCGTTGATAACTAAATTTGGGTAGGGCTTAAGAGACTTGGCACTGCTTGAACTTTGAGGTACTACGTAGAGCCCTACCACCCGAGCTGCCTAGTGCAGGTCCTAGGAACCAGCAACGACTCACTCCTCTTTTGGAGTAGGCTTATTGTTACATATGCGAAGATGCCACTCTGTCTTGTTTGGGCTCTGGGGAATGGAAAAGGTAGTCATCTGAGCCCAAGGGTAGGGTCTCTCAACTCTAAATAAGTGATGTAATAATGAGGGGTTTCTTGCTTGTCGTCCTTTGAGCCGACCTAAGCTTCAAGGTTTGGCTAAGATGCTAGGTCTAGCTTTTAAGCTACTGGGTTCAGCTCCAGCTGCTGCTACTGCTATGGCCACTATAGTTGGGTCTTGTCACAGCTGTTCAATAGCTGGGTTGAGTCTTGGTTCAGCAATAATTAAGGCTCGAATTGTCTTGCGAGTAGTTCGAGCAGGAGCAGTAGGGCTTTTGGTAGTAATAGGGTGGACGGTTATTGTGTCCATATCTATCAGAGTGGTTATACATGTTTAGCATCCACAATGGGGGCCTGATTAGCGTTAGCCTCAATCACCCTAGCTGGGACCTTAATTTCCATGGTAACCGAGGTGACAATAGCCTCTAAGGTAGGAGGTCGAGCCATTAGCTTGAGGAGCAGGAATTGCGGCAATCAGGACATCCAAAAAGACACCAAGCCTTAGAATATAACCAATATATAGGGGTTAGTTCAAATAACTTGGGTGTAAAAAAATAAAAAGAAAGCAACCAAGGTACAAAGATAACCTTTTATTTAATCAAAATCCTAGGGTACGCTATGACCTAAAAAGAGGCCAGCCTAGGCCAATATGTCATTACTTAGCATGACATTTTGATCTCGATAATTTATTCAGAGGACACCATTTATTAGTTTCTTAAAATCATCCGAGTCTGGATAGCCAGTGCTTTGAGCCGAGATGGGATTTTTTGTCTGGTTCCATTGTCCTCGAGGCATGTATTGGATGTAGGTATTTTACAAAAAAGAACCTTTTCCTTCCACATCTGAATGGTAAAAGGGAGCCAAGGACAATATGTCAACCAGTGGTTCGGGGTGAAATATAAAATAATACATTATTTTGGGTTAGCTTCAACATCATCATAAACATATCTAAGGAATTGGGACTTGGTATAATTTAAATAATATACAAAAGGTTACTAATTTGGGGATCCCGTTTGGGGTTAATTGGGAGACACTAATGTCCCAACGATCGAAAATTTGGCAAAAAATTGTTGGAATAGGAAATCAAAGGCCTGCTTGAACCTGATCCTCATAAATAGTCGTGTACCAAGGAGGAAGAGGATGATGACCCTGGTCCTTGGGTCTATCTAGAAGTCTAAGGTGAACCTCCTCAGTGAAGCGATAAGTATCACTAAAATACCCTGGTTCTTATAACAAGGGTACAAATTTGTGAAATTGTCCTTTTCCATAATTATTAGTGCAGTTATTGGCAAGAGGAGGAGGTTCAGGAGTTGTGTTCCCTGAAAAAACTAGGGAGATGGCAACAAAAAACAAGGAAGATCACTAGGATTCAACAAAAATCAATAGGGTCCTTGTGGGCAATGTGCTAATAAGAGATGAAAGAGTAAACATACCATTGTCAGATCCAGCCATTTGATGTGTATGGATTAAGGATGAAGTGAGAAACGTTAAAGCTTTTCTAGAAAGGCAAAGTGCTATATCACTCAAGTGTAAATTCACTCAAGTTCTAAGTAAGAGTAATGAGAGTTAAGGCAAGGGGAATGCAAAATTGGAGAGAAAATGATTCAAAGGCAATGTTTAAAGGAAAGGAAGAAAAGAAGGAACTTTGCAACAAAAAAAAAGGGCTTGTGGATTTGTGAAAAAACTTTGGGGTTGCAGAAAAGACGAGAAAGAGGAAGGTAAAGTAGGCAAAAGGCAAAAGTGGTAAAAATTTTCAGAGTTAGGGCATTTGTATTGGATGAATTTGGGCTGATGGGCACAAAGGATACAGTAAAATTTGAGGAAAAAAGATGTTCAATGGTCCAAATTGGGTGCTTATAGATTATGGGTATACCCATGTCTATTGCAACGCGAGAAGGTTGTTAGGGCATGATAGCATTAAAAACAAATACAGCAATCGAGAAACCATTTGCAGTTACCAAATAAAGTAAGTATAAGAAGTCTTTGAAGGGGTAGTTATCAGGCATTGCACATATAAAGGAGTTGGTACATGCAAAATTGTTGAGACATGGCAAGAAAGTGAGAGGACTTCACAATTTGAAAATAGGGGTTCTTGAACTGAGCTTCCAGACCTCAAAAATTAATCAAATCCATAATAGGTGACTCGAAGTGAGCTCTTACGCCTTGGAACATGAGGGCCCAGAGGAACTAGGGTCTTAGAGTGGGACTCTGGTTACCAAGATCCTAGATCGGGGACTCTAATTGTGACAAGGTTCAGATTGGGGATTTCGCAGACAAATGTTAGCCCAAACTTGAGGACTAACCTCAATACTTGACTAAGGGGACTATTGGTGATACCAGCATTGGTTGCCCACATGGCATCGCAATTGGGCATTTATGTAAACTCCCCATGCAAATTCATTAAGGGCATTTATGTAATTAACCACTATGCTTATTTGGCTTTAGGTAGCCAAAACACCCTTCACCAATGTTTATAAATAGGGGTCCTTAGGTTAGAATTATATCTAACTCATTCTAACATTACACTCAATTCAAAACATTTTGCCTACTTTATCTCTAGCTTTTCACACTCACTCATTAGGCTCATGCCAACGTCAACTGTTAATTAACTTTTCTAGTATTGAAAATACCAACATCATAGTCGGCTCCAAACTGTGATCCTAAATACATTAAAGATTTTCTGTCTCACTTTTTTTTTTACTCCATCATATCTCACTCCTAATAAAACCATCAATATTACTTTTAAATATAATTATGAATTTTAGTAGAAAAATCTTAATTGTAAAGTAGGGTAATGAGATAGAGATTGGGATAGGGTGAGAGAAAAATATCTTTAACATCTTAAACATCATTCTATGCATGTCCTCAACTTCCATATAAAAAATCATAAACTGATTTTTTAAATTAAAAAAGCACTTTGGATGCTTTTTGCATCTAAAAACAACTAACTTTTCTAATATGTAAAAACAAAGAATATTTTTTATCAATAAATTCTTGTAGAAAAGTTATTTTTCAATTTCAAAAAAATTATAAGCAAACTTTCAATAATAACTTAATGAGAACAAGCTAGCCAAATTATGTTGATGATTAGGATAACTAACTAGCCAACTGTAAAGAGAGATTAAGAGACTATAATAAACAAACAAACAAACCAAGCTGCATTCTCAATTAATAGAATCGGCTGCGTGAATCCTACTACGCTACTACGTTATTACGCTCTATCATAAATTATATCCTCTTTAATTTCCTAGAAGGGCCATATATTTCTTACAAGTTTCCTATCAAGTCTTTTTGGATCTTCCCTACCCTCTTATGTTGAATACTCTCTCTAAATTCTAGTCACTCGATAGATGCTTCTATTGGCCGTCTTAGCACATGAGGACTTAACCAACTTATACATGTTTCTTTCATTTTTCATCAAGGTGCTATTCCAATATTATCACAATAATGCCTGAAATGAAAATTGTGAACAATGGTATTTCCAGTGCAAAGCTACATTGATATATCTTTTTTTTTAATTTTTTTTTTATATTGCACAATCTAAAAATCAAATTCAATTTGTTTCTTTTAGTTCACATTGAACAAACAGAGATAATTTATTAAAAAATACAAGCAAACAACATATTAGTTCTTGAGGCTAATACCCATTAGAACTTTGTTATTGCTTTTATGGTAAACTAGAAAATCACTAAATTCAGAAAGTGGAAAATCAAACAACATTTTGCTTGTAGCACATTTGACGTGTCCACAATCATATAAGAAGAATCTCTAAGTGTAACCCATAAAACACTCCCCGAAGAAAGTCAATTTCACTTTTAAAAATGTACTATTTAGATGTATAAATTACTTATTTCTGCTGTAAAAACATTTTTAATAATCCCTTATGTTGTTTACATTTATTCTACATTTACAGGAAATGTAAACAAATATCCAGTGGTAACACTAGAGGCTGACTTCCAATGTTCTCAAATTGTAATGGTAGTTAGTTACATAAGAATTTTCACAGAGGAATAAACAGCAGATTCAACTTTTACAAAGCTACTTTTTACTTCACCTAATTCAGAAAGCAAAAACTGAAGCAACATTGGATGTAGCACATTTTACATATCCACAATCAAAAAGAAGAATCTTTATGTGTAAGACAAGTTTACTAGTAAAAAATGTATGTAACATCAGATATATAAATTAGTTATCTCTGCTTTAAAAATATTTTTAATCATTCCTTGTATACATCTACACGTAACATAAACAATATCCAGTGTTTACTCTAGAGTCTAGAGGCTAATTTGCAAGGTTCATAAATTGCATTAGTAGTTGCATAAAAATTACCAGACAGGTAGAAACAGCAGATTCAACTTTTCCAAGGCTGCTTTTTATTTAAACAAATCTATAAATAGTACATTGCGTGCCTGCAAATATAAGCTGCGAGTTCTAGAACAATTAAGGTTACCTTCAGAAAAATGGCATCTCCTCCTGGAACGCTTTCAAACATATCTCCACCAATGTGTTCCACTACTGCACCCAATTTATGGAAAATATATCATGGTACGACTACGTGATAAAGCTCTATATTCGGGAAATGATGGCGGATTGATTATGATTCTGTTTATGAAAAGTTTAAAACTTGCGATACATAGACAGACGAAACTATATATATTTTCGTTAAACATAATAAGAATGAGGGCACGAGGAAGAAATGCTTCAAAAATTGATTTAATCTACAATACCCAATAATCTACAACAGACCCAATCAGTCTGTGGAGTATGCATTCTGTGTTAAGTAGCTGCATATGTTCTACAGTTAATTTATCTTCAATATTATAGGAATGTTATTAGCTTTTATCAAATCAGTGATAAGAAAAAGTTGATAAAACCACTTTTGCCTTTTGCATCAATATCTTTATTTACTCCTCTGGCAACACTACACGTTGTGTTCGTTGAATTTACATGAGATTTCCACGTCAAAATATTTTATCACTTAACAATTTAAATTCGTATTCAACAAAATATTTTATCACTTGACAATTTAAATTCGTATTCAACAAAATTTCTCTTATACGCAAATAAGGTTTAAATCGTGATGGATCCATACTCCTGTATCATTTATATTAAAATATAAATTATTCATTAATTATATTTCTCGATGTATAGTCACGAAAACACCCTCGATTACTACCGCCAATCAACAATTAAAAAATTTAGAATATATTTCTTGCCAATCAACAATTGGGTCTTGGCTATAAATCTAAAATATATACTAAAGATGTTAAAAAAAAAAATTAACAAACAATTGACCTCTCTTTTTTTTTCTTTTTATTTCACCTCACTTTTTTTTTTTTTTTGATTGCTAATGCTAATCTCTCCTTTTCTTTATTGCTAATACTCTCTGTATTATTGTTTTATGCTAATGCTTTTTTTTCTTTTTGATTGCGAACGCTCTGTTATTGCTATTGCTTGATGGTATTGCCATACCCATCTGCTTGGCTATTTATAGCAATTTCAATTGGGAAGACTTCTCCGCAAGATGTGGATTTGCACCAACAATTGCTTATCGACAACCATTTGGATAAATATCATCACATGCACTCACTTATAAGTGATTTGATTAATTTATCCATTTCTAAGTCTATTGAAGCTTATCACAAAGACTTTGGCTGATGACTATCCAACCATCTTGCCTATTTTTCATGCAAGATTATTAGTTGGTTTAACCTGGATTTGTATGAAATAGAGTAGGACTCTATTTTAATATTTATCGTTTTTAGATATCTTCAACCGCAAGTCGATTCAATGAAATTGGAATTCCATTATAATTTGTATTCTATTTAATGATGTAATTACTTGCGAAATTGGAATTCCATTATAATTTGTATTCTATTTAATGATGTAATTACTTGGGTGATATCTATTCTATCTTTAATAATTAAATATTAACACTAATTGATTTATCTGATGTATATTTGTATTTTTTATAGGGAAATTTATCTGCCAACAAATGCCCCCTTGCAATTTGGGTCATTAATAATATTGCTAATGGCACAAATTACAAATAAGTTGACTAATGAAATCCTTCCTTTTCTTTTTTTGTTAGGAAATCTCTTTTTTATTAGGATCAGGATTCTATATTCAAGTTTCCATTTCCAGGTAGGCTTTATATTAATTTTAGCCTACTTGTTGGCTAGTAAAATCCCTTTTTATTAGGACAAGGATTTTTTCCTTTTCCTAATAGATTTTGTATTAATATAGTCTACCTTAATTATCTTCATCACTATAAATAAGAGTTAGAATAAGCCAATTCTCCTATTCATTCCACACCATACAAGAGACGTACAAATTTTGTAAATCATCTATTGTTACTTTTTTTTTTTTTGTTTTTTTTTCATTTTTGTTGTTGTTGTTGTTGTTTTTGTTTTTGTTTTTGTTTTTTTTTTTTGTTTTTTAATCCTGCCTTACTTTTTATTTTTTTCCTTATCATTATTTTTTTTAGCGGATTCAGCAAAACTTGTTTCCAACACAATCTTCTTGGTAAGGAAATTAACATTAAATCATAGTTTCTTAATACATTTTTCCAAAATATACGGTATTCCACCCTTGTGTGGCTACCACAAAATACATGGTATTTTGTCATTGTATGGTTACCACAAAATCTGGATCTCACCATTGTATGGATTACCACCAAATATCATTTTATTATTATTATTTTTTTTATTGTTAAGACCCTTTCTTCTAAGACAATTTTATCCTTTTTTTTGACAATATTTATAAAATACAAAACCCAACTCTCTTTTTTTCTTGTGTCTATGACACATTTCTTTTATTTTGTTACTGAAATGGTTGGTCATCATCCCGACTGCTCAGCAGAAATGATTAATGTTTTTCCTTCAACAATAGGAACTGAAAAATTACCCGGGGTACACGGTCTTCTACTGAAAAGTACATAACATAATTTAATATCTCAACTTCCCAGGACTTATTTAGCACCCTGCCACGAACCTTTGTCGTGGACTCGATCCATATACTATCCTACCGCAAACTTTAACGCTTCTGGCCTTGTTAAGAAGGCAGAAACGACATCCATAATAATCTTGGAGTTGTTATCTTCTTCAAGAATGGGAACGTCATCTTTTCCTACCCTTCTTCAAAGAATGCAGGCGGACAACATTAGTTGGGCATCTGGATCTTTCAACATTTTTGGAACATCACTTACTCGTTCTATGTCTTGGATATTGTGAGTAAAATTTACACTTCATGAATATAAGGAAGCCCTCAAACTTGTGGGAATTTACGAGGCTGTAGAGCTATCCTTATATTCATATCCACGAGACATAAATGTTTTTAAGGCTTTACTTGATAGATGGTCTCCTGGTACCAATACTTTCTATACTCTCTATGGAGAAATTGGTATTTCTTTATTAGATATTCAAAAGATTGGAGGACTTTCCTCATAAGAGTAAAGTGGTGAATTTTATGATGAGTGTAACCCTTCAAACGAAATGCTTGGGTCTAAACATATCCCAAAAGCAATTTTATGATGGCTTATCTCTTATTGTGTTGCTTCAGTATTAGTAAAGAATGCATCGTTAGAATACCGAAGCACGTCTTATCACTGACATTGCTAATGGTCTAGGCCTGGTGACTTTATCCTATGCTACTGGTGAAAAGACAACCGATATTCCACCCTGATGTTCAGTCCTCAGGTAAGTAAGAAGGCTACCAATAATCCTGCTTTAAAGAAAACTTCAGTAAATAAGCGCCTTCTCGAACCAACAAAAAATGAAGTAGATGACCTTTTCCTATCCAAGTTTTATGAGCAGCTTGATCGTTTTACTAGAGATATTTCTATGGATTTTATTTGATCCGGTAAAACTATTGATCCCAGGCAATCAGAGAGAATGCATTCATCCTTAGTCGAGGATGGACTAATTTGTTCGGTTGAATTTTCTGTCAACAAAAGCTTGACTGCTTAGCATGGTCCTACTACCTTTGGTTCTTTAGATGATCTTGAATTATTTATGTCTTCTCTACCATCAACTAAAGACATCTACAACTTGTTTGATAATGGTGTCTTTGTTAAGGGTAGTGGTTTAAGAGGTGTATAAGAGACAAGTATGGAAAAGATTTCTTAGAAATGGGAGATGTGATGTCTCATTCTTCAACTCCTTCAAGAGACCTTTCTCCTACGAATGAAAATTTAGTAAGAGGTAAAGAAGTGGTATCCAAAATTGTTGACAAGATTTCTTCAAAGGGTAAGGAAATCTTTCATCTTGAGGACGAAACTGACGATGAACTTTTTGATTATACACCTCTTAATGATGGCACCCCAGATTCAGTGACTGCTCAGTAAGATTAGTTAATTCCATATCATTACCATTTCCCATATCCCTATTCATTCTTTTTTTTTTTCTCTTTTTTTTGAAACTGAGATTGTTAATACATTTTTTAATTCAGAGTCCTTGGTAGGTGTATAGAATCATGTAGATCATACATTGATGACCTTATTCTTCCACCACAAGTGATAAATGTTTCTTATGGCTCCATGCAAGCTATTCTTACCACAGTTGCCCAAACAGTTAAATCAAATTTTCTAAACCAATTGTTTTCTATGAATCTTTTAGACCCAGGGACAATGATAAAGGAAGTAAATAATGTACTCAAGTTTCTTGCCAATAGTTCCATAAATGTCTCCCACTTTTATGAGATTTTAAAGGATTTTATTGTCAAATCACATAAGTTGGCACTTTTAGGAGAAAACCGACCGCTTGCGTATGAGGCTCGTTTAGAAGTTACTCATTCACAACTTGAATCCTTAAATGCAGAGCATGGAAAACTGGTTCAAGATATCTCTTCTATGAAGAATTCATTAAATGCCCTCCATGGGGAAATTAACAAGTTGGAAACGAACTTATCTTTGCTTTAAACTCGCCGTGCTGCTGTGGCTCAGACCTTGAACAAGCATGAGTCCACATTAATCCATACTAGCAAAAAATTCCTTGCATTGAAAATAGAATTTGATGATTTAAAATCTTCTATTGATGGATCTTTTCTTGATTGAAAAGATCCATAGCGAAGATTCGAAGACATTGAAGAATGCTGTGGAGGCTTTGAAGAACCAACTTTTACTTTGATTCTTTGTTTTATGGTAGATTTAGGTTTTTTTTTTTATATGGAGAGTTTGCCATTTTCAAATTGTGGGAATCCTCATGATTTATTTTCGGATTTATTTTCTGATTGAATAAAGAAGCAATTATTTTGTTCTTGAGCATTTATATTCCTTCGTTTAAAATTTATCAAGAATATGGAAGTCCCCAACATATCTTTTATGTGTAAAGGACCAAACATATATATATATATATATATATATATGTATTTTTGTTTGTTTTGACTGAACTTGGATATGGCTCCAAGCTGCCTACGTACCCTTTTGTGAAAGGGATCAAGCCAAACGTAGTTCAATTTTTTTTTTCCCGAAACTTCCTGTTTTAAGGCATTTTATGGAAAGTACCTCTTCAAGAATCTTGCGTTGGTAGGGAAAATGATTCTCTCACCGTCTATTGTTATCAAAAGATGTGTACCATTTGAATACACTTTCTCAATAATATAAGGACCTTCCCATTTACGTTCAAAATTTTCCTTAGTCCTTCGAGTTACTACAATTGGAGTTCGTACCATCAATACTTGATCTTCTTTTTTAAAAGATCGCAACTCGACCTTCTTGTTGGAAGCATTTTCTATTCGTTGTTGATACATTTCAAGATTTTGTTGGGCCATGAGCCTTTTCTCATCCAAACTCTCAAGTTCTGCCAATCCCGCTTTGGCATTTTCTTCATGAGTAATGGACTCTTGAATTGTAACTGTTAACGAAGGAATTTGTATTTACAAAGGTAATACTGCTTATCTTCGAAAAATAGGCATATGGTGTTGCCTTTAGGAGTTCTGTAAGTGGTACAATAAGCCCAAAGTGTTTCGAAAAGCTTTTCATGCCAATTTCTTTTGTTCTTCCTTACCATTTTCTTCAAATCTTTCTTATGGTTTTTTGAATGCCTTAGCTAAACCATTAGCAGGTGAATGATACCTTGAAGAATGATGGTATTTTATATTCTACTTGTCATATAGCTTATACAATACTCCACCTTTGAAATATTTTGCATTGTCAGCAACGATAGAATCCGAGACTCCAAATTTGTAGATGATATGTATCCTGACAAATTTGGCCACAGATTCTCTATTAATATTCTTGAGTGGGACTGCTTCAGCCCATTTGGAGAAATAGTCTGTTGCTACCAAAATATACTTATGACTCGTTGAAGATGGCGGATTAAATGGACCCATGATGTCCATCCCCCAAATCGCAAAGGCCACGAGTTTGTAGAAGCATGTAGGGGTTCTGGAGGTTGATAGATAAAGTCATCATGAAACTAACAATCCTGACATCTTTTTGCAAAATTAATACAATCATTGATCATAGTGGGCCAATAGTACCCTAGACTTCTTTAGGTTTTATTTGCATTTGAATTTTCGGGCCAGTTTGGTGAGCTCCACAAGTACCAGAATGCACTTCTTTCGTAACCTCTTCAATTTCAGTATTGGCAATACATCTCATGAACATTCCATCCAATGACCTTTTGTACAACACATCTTTCCAAAGGATAAATTGTGCAACACGTCTTTTAATTTTAACACGTCTTGCTCGCTCTTCTGGTAACTATCCAGTTTGAAGGTAGTAAATGAAAGGTTTACGCCAATCCTCTAGCTTTTTTGAGTTTTCTTCACTCTCATGAATGGTTAGAGTAACTTCGGCTTCCACCTCCTTTTGATTGCATCATAAGGTTGAAGCACTCTTCGAGTCCATATGGTTACCTTCATAGTATCTTTTACCAAACTTAAAGAAGTAGCTAAACATGCAATCTTATCAACCTTTTATTGTTCTAAAGACATATATGCCAAATTTGAACCTTCAGAATCTTCAACAAAAGTTAACACGTTCATAATATGGGATAAATAAGATTAGCCTTTAATTTTATATTCCCCCCTTAGTTTTTTTACAACTAATTCAGAATCTCCATATGTGATCAAATCATCTATAGGAATTTGAAGAGCAAGTTTAAGTCCCGCTATAATTGCCTCATATTCTACTTCATTATTAGAACATCCTTCAGTCAATGAGAAGGAGTATGGGATGATTCCTTTGTCAGGAGTAACAAAAACAAACCTAATTTCTGACCAATTTTCTTTTGGGTCATATCTTCTTTTCCCCTCAGGATTTCGAGATGCCCCATCAAAATATATTTCCCATCATTTCTTGATTTCTACATGCATAACCTCTTCATCAGGGAAATCAACAGCTAAAGGTGAATAACAGGAATTGGATATGTGACAAGAAAATCAGCAAGTGTTGTCCCTTTATAGATTTTTGTGGGACATATTGAATGGCGAATTGATTAAAAACCACTGACCATTTAGCCAATCTTCCAATTAAAACAGGATCAGAAAGCACATATTTGTTAGGATCGTTTTAAGTGCCAACCTTTGATATTAAATGGATATTTTGTTCCCAGAAATAGTGTTTCAACTTTTGAAGTGGAAAGACTATAGAAAGGCAAATTTTCTCGATAGGCAAGTAATTTAATTCAGGACCTACCAAAGTTCTACTAAGATAGTACAAAGCAACTTCCTTTCCTTCTTCATTTTTTTGAGTTAGAAGATATCCTAGGTAATTATCCAAAGCTGAGATGTACAAGATTAATGGCTTTCCTTTTATTGGAAACATCTACTCAAGGGTTTGTCAAATAAGCTTTAATGCTATCAAAAGCATTTTGACAAGCATCATCCCAAATGAAAGGTGTATTCTTTTTCATTAGCTTTGAAAATGGTTGACATCTTCCAACCAAATTGGATATAAATCTTCTTATGTAAGCCAACTTTCCTTGCAAACTCCTTAATTCTTTAAGATTTTTAGGTGCAGGCATATCCTGTATGGCTTTTATCTTAGTTGGGTCAACTTCAATCCCTTAGTATCTAACAAGCAAAACCCAAAAACTTTCCAGAAGAAACACCAAATGCACACTTTGGTGGATTCATTTTCAATTGGTATCTCCGTAACCTTGTAAAGAAAATCCCGAGATCACAATATGATCATCTCTATTTTTAGTCTTTACTATAAGATCATCTACATAGCATTCAATACAATCATGTAGTAAATCTCCAAAAATATTCACCATGGCTTTTTGGTATTTTGCCCTAGCATTTTTCAATCCAAAAGGCATGACTTCGTAGCAGAAGACACCTTTGGGAGTTCTAAAGGCCGTCAACTCTTCATCTTCAGGGGCCATACGAATTTGGTTGTATCCTGAATTCCCATCCATGAAGGACAACACCTCATATTCCATATCTCATCCACAAGCAATTTGGTGATTGGCAGTAGAAAATCATCTTTAGGACAAGTTTGATTCAAATCCCTGAAGTCAATACAGACACGGATTTGACCATTCTTTTCCTTTACGGGTATGACGTTTGCAAGCTATGTTGGATATTGTACTTCTCTAATGAACCTTGCTTTTATAAGTTTATCAATTTCTGCTTCAATTTGGGCTACTAACTCAGGGGCATTCTTCTTTGAGGCTATTTGATTGGACTTTTTCCATGACGAATTGACATGTTTATGAACTGCAATCTTTTGTTCCAACAAAATCCTGTCTCTTATACACATCTAGATGTGTATAAGAGACATCTCTTTATACCCTTTTAAGAGTGAGATATAATGTTGTGCCTCATGGATAACTCTAGTAAACTATAGTTATTTCACTCTAAATTATAGCATTTTGATAATTTAAATCCCGAACTTTGATTAAGCAATTGAAGATTTTAGTTAATTTCTTTCACATGTGTTTGAATTTCCGTTCTTGATTAAATGTGATATGTTTTTAATAAATTTCTAGCTTAATTAATTGCTTAATGGTGTTAATATTATGCAAGTCAAAAAATTAGAGGTTAGAAGCTAGAATGAACAAAGCCCAAAGGACCAAATTACAATAAGTGGAAGAAATGAAGAATGTTGGGAAGAGAGTCGAGATCGTAATCTCAAACTTTCCATATCGCGATCTCGTCTCGCTGAGGGTTAAGTTGTAAGGGCAATTTTGTAAACTTTAAGCCAACAACTCCTGATTTTTGCCTTGTGTAACAATTAAATAGGAAGTGAAGGGAGTAGGATTAGTATTAGATAGTTAATGGATTTTAAGATAGTTTAGGATATCTTAAACTCCAAGTTTACTTCTTTAATAGAAATTTCTTTTTAACTGTCTTTTAGATCTCCTTTAAATTCTTGCCAAGTTCGAATTTTGATTAGATAATCGTAGTGGGTTCATCGCAAGATTCGCATAGATATATTTTTTATTCACTTTCTAGTCTAAATTGGTAAGAATTTCTTTACTTGCAATTTAGGGTTTCTTAGGTAAATTAGGGATCTTGATAATTTCTTGCATTTCTAGTTAAGAATTCTCAATTTCTTGCATTAATTTGTAGTTAATTACTAGTGGGACTTTCTTTATTTCTATCAAAAATCCAAAAATACTTAGATTTCTAGTTTAACTCTTTTCAATTTCTAGTTTCTGTCTCTTGATACACATTTAGTCTTCAAGGTTTCTTATTTGTAGTCCTTTTAATTGGGTAATTTGCTTGCTTTCAATTTTAGTTTTAATTTGGTTAATTTAGGTTAGAATTAAGTGCCTTCCTTTACTTGCTTTTTCTAGAGTAGATTAATTAGTTTCTTAATATCGTAATTGGTAATTTCCACTTACTTGCTTTTTAGTTAATCTAGCATAAATTAAGTTTTTATCATTTCCATTTAATCATGGTTTTTACTAGAGTAGTTCCATCATCCATTGTTTGATTTCGCTTAAATACACAAATCTCCGTAAATCTTGGTAATTGCCTTCCAACAATCCTTGTGGGATGAGACCCACTCATCCTATACCACTATCAACTCCGTATACTTGCGGAAGTTAGGTAGAGTATAGTGAATTAGTGTGGTTAATTATTGCTTGAGTTTGTCTTTTCAAAGTTAAATTCTACCTAACGAAGCAATCACATTTTTGGCGCCGTTGTCGGGGATTGTCTTCGATTTTTGGCAATATCAAGCGTTTTATGGGTCGTGTAGATTAAGCACTTTAGTTTAGTTTAATTTAGTTAATTTTGTTTATTTTTATGTTTGATTGGTTGTCTTGTGGAATTGACTTGGCACTTCAATTGACTATTTTGGTTTTGTGTAATGCATGGTAAGAGGAGCTCAAGAGCCATTCATTTGCTTAGACAAGGAACAGGAAAAAGAGCTAAGAGAAATTTGAAGGTTGAGAAGGGCACAACAAGAGCAAGAAAGGATAGAAATGGCAAATGCTAATGCTCATCAAAGGAATGTGAACATGGAAAACGAAGAAGAAGAGGTTGTTGGAAATAATGGGATAGGTGGCTATGGGAATGGAAATGGCATGACTGGGAATGGAAATGGCATGACTGGGAATGGAAGGCTATTGAGAGAGTATGCTTTACTTGACTAATTTTGATGGGGCGAACTCGAGTATTGCACGGATGCCCGTGCAAGCTAACAATTTTGAAATCAAGCCCGCCCTAATCCAAATGCTCCAAGCCCATGCCATGTTTGGAGTTGGACCAAATGAGGACCCCTACACACACCTCATGAATTTTGAAGAAGTCTTGGACACATTCAAGTTTAATGGAATACACCCGGATTGTGTGCGGATGAGGGTGTTTCCTTTTTCTCTTCGTGATAGGGCAAAGTCATGGTCGCAATCCCATGCCCAATTGCTTAAGAGTTCTTGGCGAAGCACTTTCTTCCCATAAGAACCGCTAAATTAAGGAATAAAATTACATCGTTCAAACAAGATGTTGGTGAAAGCTTAGGGGAAGCTTGGGAAAGATTCAAAGAGTTGCAAAGAAAATGCCCTCATCACGCCATTCCTTTATGACTTCAAATCCAAACCTTTTATAGTGGTTTACTTCAAGAGACGAAATCCATCGTAGATGCCTCCACCGATGGGCTCTATCTCATATAAGACTCCGGAATAAGCTCAAGAGTTGTTAAATAGGATGGCATACAACCACTACTATCATGGACCGATAACTCCACCGGTAGTTCAACACCAAGCTAATCAAGCCAATGCAAATAGTGGAGCGTTGAATCTAAACATGCAAGATGCCCTTTTGGCACAATAAAGCATGTTCACGAGTGTGATGAACAACATGGCAAAAGCGTTGGAGAATCTAGGGAAACCTAGTAATATAAATGCTATGACTTCTTCTCCAACTCAACCAAGCATGACAAGTGATTTTTGTGGAGGCGGCCATGCAAATGGACAATGTGAGATGCCATATAGAGCTAATGAGCAAATCAATTATGTGGCTAATCAATCATCATTTCCAAGGAACTAATCCGGAGCTTATGGGAACAAATACAGTCCTTCTTGGAGGAATCACCCAAATTTCTCATGAAGTAACACTAACAACCAATCCAATCCTCCTTACCAACCAAATCTCCCACATCCTCAAAATGCCCAACACACTCAATTCTCAAGTTCCTCATCTAGACCTTATCAACCGCCACATCAAAGAAATTTTCAACCCAACTCATATCAACTTTTCCCCAATCTTTTATTTCAAAACCAACAACAAAGACCTCCTTTCCATTATGCAAATTCTTTCCAACCCATGTATCATGATCAATATGCTCATAGAGAGAATTTGGGTAAAGAAGGTTGGAAAAGAGAAGCTGAGTATTTGAGAAGACAATTGAATAGGAAAACGGAAGAGCATAAAAGAGATTATGAGAATTTGTAAGGTTCAACAAGAAATTTGGAGATTCAATTGGGGAAATTGGCAAGGTTGAATAATGAGAGGTCTTTAGGAGTGCTCCCGAGTGACACCATTCCAAACCCTTAGGAGCAATGCAAGGCTATTACCCTTAGGAGTGGTAAAGAGTTGGAAGAAAGAGTTGGGAGAAATTCAATGAAGAATGGAAAACAAGAAGGGGTTGAGAATGAAGAAGAAAGAAAAAGGGGAGTCTTCAAATGGGAAAGACAAAATGATGAATAAGTCTACTATGCCCAATTCACAAAGCAATGAAGGCAAGGATCCTAAGCATCATGAGCCAAAGCATGTTAATGTGCCATTTCCTCACAGGCTAAGGGATGAAGAAAAGGCAAAGAAATTCAAGAAATTTCTAAAGATTTTCAAAAAGCTTGAAATCAACATTCCTTTCATGGAGGCACTTGAGAACATTCCTACCTATGCCAAATTCATGAAACAAGTCCTTACTTCAAAAAGGAATTGCATGGTGATGAGATTTTGTGCTTAATGGAGCATTGTAGTGCACTTCTTACAAAGAAGTTGCCACCAAAGCTTAAAGATCCCGGTTTATTTTCTATACCTTGTGAGATTGGGGGTCTACAATTTGGAAGAGCATTGCCTGTGAATCATTGCAACTTGCGAACTAGAGCATAAAGTTTCCAAAGGGGATCATTGAAGATGTGATTGTGAAAATTGATGAACTCTACCTTCTGCCCAATTTCATTGTGCTTGGAATGGAAAAGGATGAAGAGATACCAATTATTCTTCGGAGACCTTTCCTTGCTACCGACCGTGCACTTATTGATGTTCAAGAAGGAAAGTTGGAATTCCGGATAAATGATGAAATTGTTACATTTAATGTTTTTATTTCATTAAAGCTTCTTTCAATTTGTGAAGATGTCATGAATATAAATGTGGTAGATGACTTAATTGATGATTGTTGTAGGCATGCAATGGAGAATTTCTCAATGTAAGAAGAGGTGTTGGAGTCAATTGCACCAAATCAAGATGATGAAGAAGGAATGAGGGATGTGAATCGTTTGGAGGATGAGATTTTATTGCAAAAGGAAGATGAAGAGAATCAAGAAAAGGGTAAAGGGGGTTCTCCGACCAACGAACCCCCCAATTTGGAGTCTAAAACCTCTTCCTACCCACTTAATGTATGCAAATCTTGGTGAAAATGAGACATACCCGGTGATTGTGAATGCGTCTTTCTAATGAGCAACCTGAAAGATTCATTATGGTGCTTAAAAGGAATAAAAATGCCATTGCTTGGTCTATTGATTGATATAAAGGGAATAAGCCTTTCCATATGCATGCATAAAATTTTGATGAATAAAGGAAATAAACCGGTAAGGCAATCTCAAAGGAGATTGAATCCTACTTTAAAATAGATTGTGAGGAAGGAGGTTCTAAAACTTTCGAAAGCCGGTATTATGTACCCTATTAGTGATAGTGTGTGGGTTAGCCCCATTCAAGTCGTTCCCAAATAGGTTTGGTATTACCATAATCATAAGTGAAACCAATGAGCTCCTCCCCTCTAGATTGGTTACGTGTTGGCAAATGTGCATTGATTTTTAAAAGTTGAATGAAGCCACCCGAAAGGATCATTTTCCTTTGGCTTTTATTGATCAAATGCTTGAGAGGTTGGCCGGTTTTGCGCATATTATTGTTTTCTTGATGGTTATTCCGATTATCTTCAAATTGTCATTTCTCCAGAAGATCAAGATAAAACAACTTTCACATGCCCATTTGGTACCTTTGCATATAGGAGAATGCCTTTTGGACTTTGAAATGCTCCAAGTACATTTCAACGTTGTATGTTTTCCATTTTTCATGACATGGTTGAAAAGAGCATATAGATTTTCATGGATGACTTTAGTGTATTTGGTAGCTCATTTGATGATTGTCTTGCAAATTTGTCCAATGTGTTAAAGAGGTGTGTGGATGCTCAATTTAGTTCTCAATCTAAAAATGCACATCTTCATGTGTAAGAGAAGGAATTGTTTTGGGTCACAAGGTCTAATCAAAGGGAATAAAAGTTGATAGGGCAAAGGTGGAGGTGATAGAAAAGTTACCTTCTCCGACTAAATGTTAAAGGGGTAAGAAGTTTCTTAGGTCATGCGAGTTTTTACAGAAGATTCATTAGGAATTTCTCACATATTGTATCTAGACCATTGTGATTGTTACTTCAAAAAGATTGTCCCTTTCATTTTGATTATTCTTGTTTGAAGCATTCAATGAGTTAAAACACGCTCTTGTGCTTGCACCAATTATTGTAGCACCAAATTGGTCTCTTCCCTTTAAACTCATGTGTGATGCTAGTGACTATGCAATAGGTGCTGTGCTATGTCAAAAAGTGAACAAGATGTTGCATGGCATTTACTATGCTAGTGGGACCTTAAATGATGCACAAATTAATTATTCAATAACAGAGAAGGAACTACTTGCTATAGTTTTTGCATTTGATAAGTTTATATCATATTTGATTGGATCAAATTCATACTGATCTCTCCGCATTAAAGTATTTGTAATGTAAGCAAGATGCCAAGCCACGTTTATTGAGATGGAAAATTTTATTGTAGGAGTTTGATTGGGAGGTGGTCGACAAAAAAGGTGTGAAAAACATGGTAGCTGACCATTTGTCAAGAATTGAGGCATCTAGACTTGATCCTTCCACTTCATTTAACTCATTTCTTTCCGAAAGATAGTTCATCAACCAAATAAAATAAGTGATTTGATCAGAAACATCCGATGTATTAAGACATTGTCGTTCATCTCCAGTTGGGGGGACACCATGGAACTCAACGGAAGGCTTTCAAGATCTTACAAAGTGGTTTATATTGGCCAACTATGGTCAAGGATTCCTGAAATTTTGTGCTCAAATGTGATGAATGTCAAAGGGTGGGTAATATTTCAAGGAAACATGAAATGCCCCTTCATGACATTATTGAGTTGGAGGTATTTGATGCATGGGGGATTGATTTCGTGGGACCTTTTCCGATCTCATAAGAAAACTTTGTAACTCTAATAAGTACATTTTGGTTGCGGTGGACTATGTGTTAAAGTGGGTTGAAGCAATTGCTACCCCAACCAATGAGGCCAAGGTGGTTACTAAATTCCTTCGCAAGAACATCTTTTTTCGGTTTGGAGTTCCTCATGCTATCATTAGTGATGGAGGATCACATTTCAAGAATTCTCAATTTGAGGCATTAATGACAAAATATGGGTTGAAACACAACGTTGCTTTAGGTTATCACCCATAAACATCCGGTCAAGTAGAGGTGTCAAACCGAGAATTGAAGAGAATCTTAGAGAAAACGGTGAATAATGCTAGGAAAGATTGGGAATTGAAGTTAGATGACACTTTGTTGGCTTATCGTACAGCATTTAAGACTCCCATAGGCATTCTCTCCATACCGTATTGTGTATGAAAAAGCATCTTCACTTACCGGTGAAACTTGAACATAGGGCATATTGGGCCATAAAGAACTTGAATTTTGAGTTGAATGAGGCATATGAAAAGAGATGATGCTTGATTTGAATGAGTTGGATGAATTTTGGAGGGAGGCATTTGAAAATTCTTTAATTTATAAGGAGAAGACAAAGGCATGGCATGACAAGCATATCCAAAGGAAGGAATTTAAAGTCGGTGAATTGGTGCTCCTTATAATTCAAGACTCAAGTTATTTTCGGGAAAGCTTAAGTCAAGATGGAGTGGTCCCTTTGAAGTGGTCCAAACCTTTTCTCATGGAATGGTGGAAATAAAGGGGAAAGAGGGAGCTTTCAAGGTCAATGGACATCGGCTTAAACCCTACCTTGGAGGAATCATTGAAGGTGGACGAGAAGTCGTCCGATTAACACAAGAATGAGGGTCATGCCACAGTCAAGCTAGTGACTATAAAGAGCACTTCTTGAGCGGAAACCCAAGTTTTTCATTTAGTTGTTTTTGCTTTCCGTTAGTATGTGTTTTAATTTAGATTAATTAGGTTATAATTTTAGATAAAAATCTAAGTTTTATTTAGTTGAATAAAATGGTGCTAAAGAATGAGTGAAAATTGTCATCCTAATTTGTGAATTTTGTTTGTTTGTAGGTTGTCCTTGCAAATGGAGAAAAGTGATCAAGAGTGGAGCAATTTCGGCTAAGTGTTAAAATTCACTTTGTAGAAGTTGAGCTCGAGATTGCAATCTCAAACTGAAACTTCAGGAGGGCAAAATGGTCATTTGGTTGAGATCATGATCTCACCCCCAAACTTCTGCAAATGCTAGTTTTGCACAGAGTCGAGATCACTTTTGAGATCGCAATTCCAAATCTGAGACCGCGATCTTGAGATCAGGCTAGATCGCTATCTGGAAAATCTAGATCGCGATCTCGATTTGCTAGAACGATTACTTATGTATAATATTTCTTCTTAATTTATCATGGAACTTTCTCTTCTTAAAAAAAAACATTTTTTTCCTTTCAAAATCACTTCAACCATGAATTTATTTTATTTTTAGTCTTTTAATTTGGAAGTTATTTGATTTTCCTTTTAGGAATCATAGCTAATGGCTTTAAGCTGACGCCAAGTAGCTAATTACTTGGATGCTTCATGGATTGAATCTTTGTGGAATTTCTTACTAGATACTTGGTGTAGCTTTGGTCATGATTATTGCCAAATAAGAGTAGCATGGCTAAGGGCCCTAAGCTGATACCATCTTTGCATTTATTAATAAATTGAATTGAATGATCATTTTGTTTTAAGCTTGAATTGTGAGATGCATGGCATAGTTTACTACTCTTAGCATTTCTACACAATTTTAGTTCTTGGTTAAAATTATATTATGATTCGAGTAGTTTTTGTTATTTTTGGGTATGTCTTTACGTTTAATTTTGGGTGAGTGGAAGGATGATTTATTCATCAACTAGAATGAAAGACACAAGTTTGGGGTGTTTATTTCTTTGTGTTGGGAATGGTTAATTTATACATATTTTTGCCACTTGATGTTCAATGGATGAAAAATTGATCAAATATGTACTCAATGATGATAAATTTTGATATTCTAATGCTTTGTGATTGAAGTATATGATTGATTCATTTCAAGAATTTTTGTGTGAGTGAGTACTTCGTTTGCAATATAAAGAATTCATAAACTTGGCATTACTATTTTTTTTTTCAAAAAGAAGTGCTAAAATTTTAAGAAAATTTATTTGAAATGTTGTTTCTGATCAAATCACTTATTTTATTTGGTTGATGAACTATCTTTCGGAAAGAAATGAGTTAATTGAAGTGGAAGAAATTTTGGAACATTTCATGTGTTTGCATAGGGAATGTTCTTCTAACTTGTGAATAATTGATATTCAAAATTAATTTTAGGTACATTTCACTCATTTTCCTTAGTTTAGGACTGAAAAAAAAATTAGGAATAAGGCCAGTATGGGATTTCGACATGTACCCATGTTGTTTCTCCGAAATAAGCCATTAGAGTAGTAATAAGGCAAGAATGGGATTCCGACATGTACCCATGTTGTTTCTCTGAATTAAGCCATTGCGTTTTTATACACCAATAAGTATTAAGGAGTAAATCTTTGGTGTACTTATCATTAATCTCATATTACTTATTCCTTCTAGATGTCTATTCCCGAAATGTGCAATATTTGCATTTAAGTTGATTCCTAATTGAAGTTCTATTTTCATGATGCCTAGTCGAGATAGTTGACTAACTTCATAATATTTGTGATTTGAGAAGTAATGATGCTTTAAATGGAAAGAACTAAAATTTTTGGTAACTCTTTTTGAGAATGGTAATGCTTGGTGATGTGAAATCTTGTGTAGTGAATGAATGTGTGCTTCTATGTGGAACAAAATTTCAATTTTGGATTGATTCACTTAGATACTTCACATATCATATAGTATTGAATGTTTCTTGAGAGACTTCTTAATTGTTCTAAGTACATCCATGATTCATCTAGTGACACGTCAACTTTGGAGGTGTTTATATGTTTGAATGTTAGCAGGCTTATTTTTATTTTTATTTTTATTTTTGTTTTGCTTGGGACTAGCAAAATGCTAAGGTTTGGGGGTATGATAACTCTAGTAAACTAGAGTTATTTCACTCTAAATTATAGTATTTTGATAGTTTAAATCTCGAACTTTGAGTAAGTAATTGAAGATTTTAGTTAATTTCTTTCATATGTGTTTGAATTTCCATTCTTGATTAAATATGATAAGTTTTTATTAAATTTCAAGCTTAATTAATTGTTTGATGGTGCTAATATTATGCAGGTAAAAAAATTAGAGGTTGGAAGCTGGAATGAACAAAGCCCAAAGGACCGAATTGCAATAATGGAAGAAATGAAGAATGCTGGGAAGAGAGTCGAGATCGTGATCTCAAACTTTCCATATTGTGATCTCGACTCAGGAAAATGTCAATATATTAGAGTTGAGATCGCGATCTCGAACTTTCCATATCGCGATCTCAACTCACTAAGGGTTAAGTTGTAAGGACAATTTTGTAAACTTTAAGCCAACAACTCAATGAGCTTTGCTTTGACTAACAATTAAATTGGAAGTGAAGGGACAGGATTAGTAGTAGATAGATAGTAGATTTTAGGATAGTTTAGGATATCTTGAACTCCAAATTTACATCTCTAATACACATTTAGATTTAATTGTCTCTTAGATCTCCTTTTAAATTCTCTGCCAAGTTGTAAATTTTGATTAGATAATCGTAGTGGGTTAATCACAAGATTCTTATAGATATATTTTTTATTCGCTTTCTAGTCTAAATTGGTAAGAATTTCTTTACTTGCAATTTAGGGTTTCTTAGGTAAATTAGGGATCTTGATAATTTGTTACATTTCTAGTGAAGAATTCTCAATTTCTTGAATTAATTTCTAGTTAATTACTAGTGGGCTTTCTTTATTTCTATCAGAAATCCAAAATACTTAGATTTCTAGTTTAACTCTTTTCAATTTCTAGTTTAGAAATGATTGCTTTTAGTCTTCAAGGTTTCTTATTTGTAGTCCTTTTAATTGGGTAATTTGCTTACTTTCAATTTTAGTTTTAATTTGGTTAATATTAGGTTAGAATTAAGTGACTTGGGTACTTGAAATTTCTAAAGATATCAATTAGTCTCTTATACACATCTATTTGTGTAGTTAAGCGAAATCTTACTTGCTTTTTAGTTAATCTAGCGAGAAAATTAAGTTTTTTTCATTTTCATTTAATCATGGTTTTTACTAGAGTAGTTCCATCATCCATTGTTTGATTTCGCTTAACTACACAAATATCCGTAAATCTTGGTAATTGTCTTCGAACAATCCTTGTGGGACGATACCCACTCATCCTATACCACTATCAACTATGTATACTTGCGGAAGTTAGATAGAGTATAGTGAATTAGTGTGGTTAATTATTGCTTGTTTGTCCTTTCAAAGTTAAATTCTACCTAACGAAGCAATCAGTAGCAATTATTTATGTCCGCCTTGGTTCCTCTTCAATACCCAAGTTGTCTTCTCGTAACTCATCTATGGTAGCTTGTCCACCCTCTGCAAATGCAAGGGGTACTGGTTGAGGTTCATCTTTAACTGCTTCAGTCATTGTGACCATATTCACAGAAGCATTGATGACCTCATGGTCAAAATGATTCTTGACTTTTTTTGAAATAAAATTTGATGGATACCTATCATATCCCAATCCCTATGAAAATTTGAGTACATTCCCACCATGATTTAATGCCCTTTTCTGCTCTTCGTTCAAGACAAAGTCAAAAGGGAATTCCTTATTCCTCCTTGTATTTGGATCAAATCCATTTTTTCTTAACATTTGTATTGTCCCTGGACTAAAACTCATATTTTTGTGAGACCTTTTAGATTTAAGTGCCTTTGGAACACACTTGAGAGATTGATCATCCAAATTTTACCAAAGCATTAAACTTTATTTCTTTGGGGTACCTCCCATTAGGTACTTGAAAGGAGTCATATGTATCAACACATGAACATTCCAAATTTCTCAAAGGAATGACATAATCATCTTGCAAGGTTTGAAGTAGATTGGAATGTTCAAAGGAGGGTGCCCCTGATTTTCTTTAAAAGATTTTGGGACATAGCAAATGGCGTTCTTCTTTGAGGTATTTGTAATATTTTTCTCCTTCCCCATCATTTTGTAGTATCTTGTATCGTCATAGTGTGATTCATCTCACTAAACGGAGCACTATCATCTACGATGCGTCCTTCTTCATCATTTTTTCCCCAAAGATACCTTAAGCATAGGTGATGAGTAGAAGGGATCACATCGTTATTATGAAGCCATGGTCGACCTAAGAAAACATTATAGGACGTGTCAGCATCAATTACGAAGAACTCAGGGTCCCCTTCTATTTCGGCAAATTTTGTTCTCACCGTAGTCTTGCCAACGGGTCTTTGTTCATTTTGATTGAACCCTTGGATAACCATATTACAGGATTGAAGTCTTGAATGACAAATGCCTAATAATATTAATACCTTTATTGGTAGTAAATTGACCGTTGAGCTTCCACACACTAGGGCTCAAGAGACCTTGAAATTGTTTACCACGCCAGTTATATAGAGTGGGCAATTATTATATGATATGTTTCTCATCGATAGGGATGTATGCATCAAATACACATAACATGGCCGGAACTTTCTTCAAATGATTCAAAATATCATATTTAACTTGTTGATTTCCTCATTGAGTATGGTCATTTAAAGACAGACCTTGAGTTTCCTTAATGGGAATTTGAACAAGTTTTTTTCATCTCCCCACAACTAAGTGAGCTGTACAAGCTCACATATGACCTTATCTTTGGCATCAAGATGTGTATAAGAGACAGTGGACCATATTGACAAAATCTACTGATGACTCTTGATCATCACTCATTTGTCTTTTATATTGTTTCATTATCCTATCTATGGCCCTTTGACTTATCTACTAAAACAAGTAATGGAAACTGGGCAAGCAATTACGAAATTAAGAGACTAGTTACTAAATTCTAACAAAAGCAATTAACTAAAAACACTTAATTCTAACCTAGATTGGATAATTAGGGTAAAATTAATAGCAAGCATGGACACTCTTATTAAAAAGACTACAAATAAGAATCTTGAACAATAAAAGCAACCATTTCTACACTAAAAATTGGAACTCGTTAAAATTGAAATCTAAATATTTTTGGATTTTTGATGATAATAAAGAAAGTCCACTAAAAATTAACTATATATTAATGAAGAAATTGAGAATTCTTAACTAAAAAGCAAGAAATAAACAAGAACCCTAATTTTCTAAGAAACCCTAAATTGCAAGCAAAGAGATTTTCACTAAATTAAACTAGAAAGAAAGTAAAAATTATAACTATTTGAAACTAATGATTAACCCACTATAACTATCTAATCAAAGTTTCAACTTGCAAAGAAATTAAAAGCAGAAATTAGAAATGATTAAAGAGAACTTTTCATTCCCGCAAAAGAAACTTGAGAGTCAAGTTTTCCTAATCTATCCTAAAATCTACTAATTTCCTACTTAAATCTATCCTACTTACTCTATTATCATTTTTTGAAGTAGCTTAAATAGTGTAGTATTATACAAGGTAAAAATTAGAAATTGTTTGTTGGAAGATTACAAAATTTCCCTCACAACTTATCCTGAGGGAAAGTCGTTATCTTCGATCTGGGAATTTGAGATGTTTATCTCAATTCTAATACAAGTAGGGCATTATCCCAAGAATCTAGATCGCGATCTAGAGGAGTCGATGATCGTGAGTGCGGATCTCTTTTCCCAGTTTAGATTTAACATTTCTTCCAATATTCCAATCAATATTTGGCATTCTTAAATGACGCTTCCAACCTCTAGGAAGGACTCTAAGTCTGTCTCTTATTAACACCATTTAGCAATAAATTAAGTTAAAAATTTAATAAAAACTTATTACATTTAACAAGAATGAAAATACAAACACATATGAAAGAAATTAACCAAAATCAAATTCAATTACTTACCTAAAGTTCGGAATTTAAACTATCAAAATGTCATAATTTAGAGGGAAATAACTCTATTTTACTAGAGTTATCACACCCCAAACTTAGCGTTTTGCTAGTCCCGAGCAAAACAAAAATTAAAAGAAGCCTACTAACACTTAAACACATAAACACCACCAAAATTGACGAGACACTTGATGAATCGTGGATGTACTTAGAACAATTAAGAAATTTCTCAAGAAATTTTCAGTACTATATGATAGGTGAAGTATTTAAGTGAATCAATCCAAAATTGCATTTTTTCTACAAAGAAGCCCACGTTCATTTACTACACAAGATTTCACATCACCAAGAATTACTATTCTCAAAAGAGTTATCAAAAGTTATAATTCTATTCATATAAACTATCATTGCTTCTCAAATCACAAATATTATGAACTTAGTCAATTATCCCGACTAGGCACCATGAAAAAAGAAGTTCATTTTGGAATCAACTAAAATGCAAATGTCACTTATCACATTTTAGGAATGGACCTCTAACAAGGAATAAGTAATATGAGATCAATGATAAGTATTACAAACATTTACTCCTTAACTTATTGGTATACTAAAACGCAGTTCTTAATTGCTTAATTCAGAAAAATAATATGGGTATATGTCGGAATCCCGTACTCACCTTATTATAACTCTAATGGCTTATTTCGAAAAAACAACATATGTACATGTCAGAATCCCATACTCACCATTTATTCCTAATTTTTTTTATTAAAGACGGTCCTAAACCAAGGAAAATGAGTGAAAATGTACTTAAAATTATTCTCGAATATCAATTATTCACAAATTAGAAGAACATTTCCTATGCAAACACACAAAATGTCCCAAAATTCCTTCTATTCATTTAACTCATTTTTTTCAAAAGATAAATCGTCTAACAAAATAATATAAGTGATTTGATTTGAAACAATATTTCGAGTGAATTTTCCTAAATTTTTAGCACTTCTTTTTGAAAAATAGTAATTCTATGCTAGTTTTTGAAATCTTTATGTTATAAAAGAACTACTCACTCACACTTAAATCCATGAAATGATCCAATCAAATAATTCAGTCATTTAGTATTGTACGTCATAATTCATTATCATTGAGTACTCAATTGATCAATTTTTCATCCATTATGCATCAAGTGAGCTGAACATGCACAAAACAACCGATCCCAACACAAAAAATAAACACCCCCAAACTTGTCATTTATTCAAATGATGAGTACAACTCATCCTACCACTAGATGTGTAAATCCAACATAACAACATATCCAACAATAATAAGAACTACTCAACTATGACACCATTTAAAGTTGAAAATTAAAACGGAGTAAAAGAGCTAAGAGTGTTAAACCATGCCATGCATCTCATCAATTAGGTCCCATAAAAATTAACATCTAATTCAATTCATCAACAAATGCAAAAATGGCATCAGTTTAGGGCCCTTAGTCATTCTACTCTTATTAGGCGATGACATGACCAAAACTACACCAAGTATCCAACATGGAATGGGCAAAAAGATTTCATCCATGAAGCATCATTTTGATATATATCTACTGTCTCTTATACACCTAATCACTAGTATATTAGCCAATCACATACTTAATGGGAAAATTAAACTACTCCAAATCAAAGGATTGAGAATAAAATAAAATAAAAATAGTCAAATGTCAATCTTATAAGTATCTAAAAACAAATAAGATTGTTCATTTTTCACAAATGGCTTCAATAAGTTTCAGTTGGATGTCATCAATCTCAATACAGTTGGTGGTTTTACACATCTTGATCCATGTATAAGAAGACCTTATTTTTCACTGGGTTTGGCTTCTTCATGATCATCATCTAGCTCCTCTCCGGTGGCACCAGCTTGGTTGGATCCGTCTTGATGTGCTAAAACTACAGGTGGTGTGTAATGTTGTCCACGAGGTGGACCAAACTGACATGCCGGAGGTGATGGTGGCCTAACCCATGTATCCAATGAAATGGTTTTGAAAGCTTTTCCAATCAATCGATCAAGTTGTTATGCATCACCATCTGACTGTATGTCTAATAAATTTGCAATTGATTTCTCTCATCTTCATTTACCGTAGCATTTAAAACATAACCTGGAGGTATCGGAATGAAAGAAGTACTCTGAGATGGTAGTGGTGGTGGCGGTGGTTGGATGGGATGTTCCTCCTGATGGTGCTTTTCGTATTCTCTCACCATTCTATAAACATACTCCTGATTAATCCTTCATCTTCGATAGGACATCGGCTCTGCCAGATCAATCAGGCAACCTGCTAAAGTGCACAAATGGTGAATCAAGATAGGGGCATAAAATATAGGTCGCCCGAACCTCCCACTGTCTAAGAACCCCTGCCTGACAAGGCTACCAATATTCACCGGCACCCCCGTCATAATAGAATACACTAGGAGTATTTTATCACTCTGAATATAACTCAAAGCATTGGAGTCCCAAATTCGGTAGCTAATAAAGTAAAACCATAACTTGGCTACCAAAGAGAGTCCCGATCGTGCACAAATCTCATCTCTATATTCGAGGAAGCACTCCTAATCATACCAACTTGCTTATCGCAATTGGCATTCTTGATTACATTCATAACTTTCTCCTTGTCATTTAAGAATGCCAAATATTGACTGGAACATAAGGAGGGGGGTATGTTAAACTAAACATTAATCAAATCCGCACTAAAGTCCATTAACACTCCCTATACTCGCACCATACCATTCTTCCAATTCACACAGATTACAGCGAAACTTTTTCACTAACTGGGAAGTCCTGGAGTCAATTAGAGTGTTAAATCCTTCCTAGTGCCTCGACCTAATCTGCTCCTTAATCCCTTTTCTAGCTTCATCATAAGCTCCCAAATGCATAGAAAGGTCAAAATTCCGCTATCTAATAACCTCATGTTTCTCATTGTTCATATACAACTAATGAGCCCTATCACTAGAGAACTGTGGTTCTACATGTCCACCACCCTCCAAGTGTTGTTCTATGCCCCCTTTCCTACTAGGTCCCCTCATTGCTCCAGCTTTTCTCTTCGTCGAGCCTACCCCTCTTCTCCCTCATTCTAACCCTTCTTTCGGCACTACCATAAACTCCTCTAGTCATTTTAACAGCACAATTCAATCAAAATTCAAACAATTTTCAACAATTCCAAGAATCATAGCCAACACAATCAATTCACCAAATTGTCAACACACTTTCAAAATTTCTCAACAACAAACCATTCCGAACACCAATTCAATAATTCTGATAATTGAACAAGTTAATTGCAAAATTTTTCCTTCAAGAATTGTGCACAAATTTTTGTCCAAAAATCACAATTCAAGATTTATATTGCTTGAATTTGAACTTCTCACATAATCTATCCATCAAGCTATTGGAGAAGGACTTCCCATTAGAGTCATAATGAACCGATGGACTCCATAGAGATAGATAATATTTAAGCAAATGAAATTCACCACATCTTCTTTTCTCACTTGTTTGAGTGGCACGACTTCTACCCATTTGGAGGAGTAATCAGTCAACGACAAACATATATAAATGTTGAGTAGATGAATTTGGTAGTGGTCCTATAACATTAAGTCCCCAAGCATCAAAAGGCCAAGAGGTCATAGGCAGATGCAAAGGCCTAGGAGGTTGATGAATATAATTCGCATGGAATTGGCAGGATTGGCATGTTTGAGCATATTCCATGCAATCCTTAACCATGGTTGGCCAATCGTAGCCCATCATTTTGATGTAAAAATGTAACTTGGGACTAGATTGATAAGCCCATCATTTTAATATAATTTGCATGGAATTGGCAGGATTGGAATGTTTGAGCATATTCCATGCACTCCTTAACCATGGTTGGCCAATAGTAGCCCATCATTTTAATTTAAAAATGTAACTTGTGACTAGATTGACATTAAAATCTTGGAATGAGCCTTCTCCATGGCTTGACTTACTTCTTCTAGAATAAACAATGCAAGAATACACTATCAAATGATTATCGATAGATATGTATCCTTGTAGTAGATAAACCACTATGCTATAATGTCAGTGAATGTTAGTTCTTCGTGGTGGTTAATCAAGAAATTTCCCGTACTTGAGGCATTTAACCAGCAATTGTCTTGAATCTTCTTTTTCAGTTTTGTAAACAAAGACAACATGAATTTTCAGTTTTATCAAAATCTTCTTCGTCAAACAATAGTGGAACCACCCACTTTTGGCATACAGGAACTTGCATCTCTTGATTAGGCAAAGCAAGTATTGAAGCGAGTGCAACCAATGTATCATCTTGCTTGTTTTCCTTTATTGGCACGTGCTCAATTGTGACACCTCCAAGCCATCCCATGAGTTGTTTCGCATAGTTGCAATATGGAAGCAACTTGGGTTTCTTGACTTCATATCCACCTAAAAGTTGGTTCACAACCAACTTTGAATCTCCATAAACTTGTAATTCCAGTTTGTTTCTATCCATAGCCAATTCGAGTCCAAGTATTAGGGCTTGGTGTTCAGCAACATTATTTGAACAACACTATGTCAATGTGAAGGAGAGCCAAGGTAACAAGGTAAAACTTCTCCATCAAGTGTCATAAAGATAACTCCAGCACTAGCCCTACCACAATGAGCAATGCCATCAAAGTATATCTTCTGAGGTGGATGTACTTCAATCAAGAGTACATTCTCATCAAATAAATCTTCGCATAGCTCCCATTCAGCAGGATCGAATGATCAAGTAAGAAATCTACCAAGACTTATCCCTTTATAGCTTTTTGCGGGACATAGATGATCTTGAATTGTGTCAATTGAGATACCATATAGACAACCGATCGAAAAGAATTGGTTTACTCATCACATATTTGAGAGGATTTGCTTTAGAAATAATACACACGTTACGAGCATGGAAGTAGTGTTTCAACTTTTGAATGGCAAAAATAAGGGCTAAACACAACTTCTTAATTGGTGTGTAGTTTAGCTCATTGGGCGTTATTGTTCTACACAAGTCATATAAACAAACCTCTTTATAGTCATCATTTTTCTGAGCAAGAATGGTCCCATAGACCGCGATTCTTGAGTTGCAATATAGAGAATTAATGGCTTTTCGAGTATTGGTGCAGCCTAGATGGGTGCCTTCATAAGATATGCCTTTATGTTTTTTAAAGCATTGGTGCATGCTTTACCCCATTCAAATAGCATTCCTATCTTCGTAAGATGACTAAAAGGTTGGCATCTCTCACCTTAATTTGAAATGAACCTCCTAAGAGGCTAGATTCCCTTATAGGCTTTTCAAGTCATGAATATCACGAAGCTTGGGCACTAGCGACGGCATCTATTTTGGCTTGATCAATCTCAATCCCTTGATGACGAACCACAAACCCAAGAAATTTACTAGATGTGACACCAAAAGTGCATTTCAAAGATTCATCCTGAGTTGATATCTTCTTAGTCGATCGAATACTTGTCTCAAATCCTCGAGATGAATATTTCTCTTCTGTGACTTGTCAACTAAGTCATCAACATAGCATTTGACATTCTTGTCAAGCATTCATAAAAGTTCTTTGCATCGCCCTGTTTGATACGTTGCACCTATATTTTTCAGTCCAAAAGGCATAGCTTTATAGCAATATATGCCCTTTGGAGTATGAAATGTAGTAAGCTCTTCATCTTCAGCCGCCATGTGAATTTGATTATACCCAGAAGAACTATCCATAAATGACAGAGCCTCATGTCTAGTGGTGGCATCAACCATGAGCTCAACTATAGGTAGAGGAAAATCATCTTTGGGACATGCATTGTTAAGATCCCTGAAAGTAACACAAACTCGAAGTTGTCCATTTTTCTTCCGCACTGGCACAATACTTCAAATCCAAATAAGATATTTGACATTGCAAATGAAACCTTCTTAAATGAATTTATTTATTTTAGCTTCAATTAATGTTACTAAGTTAAGTCTAAATCACCTTTGACTTTGTTTAATAGGGTGTATCCCTCACTTGACAGCCAAGTGATGTATCACAACCTTGGGATCTAAACCAGGCATCTCTTTGTACGTCCATGTAGAAACATCCTAATATTCATTGCAAAAGATCAACATATGCCTTCATCAGGGCTTAAATGAGCACTCACATATATTGGGCGTGGATCTTCTAGAGTACCCAGGTTAACTTCTTTCATCTCGTCGATTGTAGCACGCACACCTTCTTCAAATTCAAGTGGAGCTTCCTTGGTATCTTCTTCCTCTACATGATCTCCATCAATTGTAGTTATATAATTTCATGATGCTACGCTCTCTTCATCTTTCTCTTTAACTCTTGTATACAATATAGTATGTTCTTTTACTTTTAATACACTTTTGCAGTGCACGACAAGGTTTGTGCATCTCCTCATTCTTGATGGGATGAGGTTGTCACACCGATGAGTATTAAAGTTACAAGTATATGGCTTTTCAAACTTTTCAAATAACTTCCTAACTTGCCATTTTATTTTGTGAGAATTTGTATACTTTCTTTTCCTTTGCAGCCCCAATCTATCAAAAACTGATACACACGAAGTCTTGCCCCCGAATCTGTTAAGGGCAAGTGCGTGGCTTATGAACAATTGTAGAGGCTTCATCTTTAACATTAACATAATGGTTATTAACTTTCTTGATCTTGATTCGAACTGGTGCAAGTGGAGAATATCCAAGACCAGTCTTAGGGTTCTCTACAACATATTCTTTCTCCTTTAACATCTTTTGTGTAGGGTTAAGGTCATGTGCGGTGTGCCTTGTCATTAAAAATTTTAGAAGGTAGAATACCTAACGAGGTACAAGTTATTGGGTCATATTTAGCTTTCGTGAGAAGTCTATAAGTATTAGGGTCTAAACCCTTCTTAGTTCTTGACTTTTGCAGCACATCATGTTCAACACCTAGCTCTTGAACTGGGCACACAAATCCATCAAGCAAGGATGGATTCTTTTAAAGAGTCTCAAGTTTTGTAAGTGGAAATGTCAAGTCCTTCAAAGCTTCATGTTGAATTGGAGATAGTTGCCTCTCTATTCCTTTTGACTTTAAAGTATAGAGTAAGACAATTGGTATCCCTTAATGACAAAGTTCTAGCCTCTTCGGTGATAATTTATTTCCCTCTGTCCTCCGTTACTACTATATTTTGAGAATCTTGAACCTTGCTCATGCTCAGAAGTGAATCATGAGTTTTCTTCACATCATGGACATCAAGATAAAACTTAGCATCAGCAATATGTGGTTCGGCTTCAGTAAATGGCTTTTCATCAGCAATCACTCTTTTTATTTCACCATTGCAACAACATTTGAAACATTGATGGAAGGTCAAAGGTACCACTCAATTTTCTTAAATCCACGGTCTAACCCAAAAGTATATTGTAAGTTGTTTTAGCATCGATTATGTAAAATAATACTTTTGAAGACATGTAATTAATTGTCATGTCAAGCCTTATTACGCAATAGCTCTTTGCCCTCCATGATTAAAGCCTTGAATCATCAAGCAGCTGTTAAACAACTCATACGATTGGAATGAATCCTATTTTTCAATGTTCGCAAGGGTAGGATATTCATAGCTGAGCCTCCTTCTATTAGGATCTTATTCATTTTTTGTTCACAAATGTAGTCAGACATATGCAACGGACAATTATGCTGGGTAAACCCAAGCAGCAAATCTTTATCAGGGAATGTGATGTTCACAACATTCATCACTTCTTCATTGGCAGAAACATTAAATTCACAAAGATTTCTTTAGAATTCAACTTCTTCTCCAACTTGTATGTTGTTGCATGAAATAAGCCGATATCTAGGATCCAACTCGGCAAGAATTCCTTTAATATTATAGGAACCTGGGACTCTTGCTTGGTTACACGATTATCTTGGAGCTAGAAAATGCCATTGTCTTTCTTTATTTTCTTTATGATTCTCTTCTGAACCATTTTTCTTCTTGTCAATGATTTATTTGGCTTTGGGGAGGATCTGAAGATCTATCTAGTAACGAGGGTCCATTCTTCACCTTCTATGTCACTTGACTTAGATGATATAGATCTTACATCTTCTTGATCCAAGAATTTTCCAATAACTAAGGGAAGGTTATCGACTCATCATGTTCACTTCGACAGGATTGAACAATTCAAACTTGATAGTTAACAGCACACATGGAAACCATGCTTTGGCATCTCCAAGCCTCTTGGTAGCCTTCTCAAACCCCACGGTTCTAAAGAACAAAAGACAACAGTTGTTTGATTAGCAGTTGCTTTTTCTTCTTCCAGAAACATTTTTCCTTGTCTAGTCAATTCCACAACTTTATCTTAGAAAAGAAAGCACTTTTGTATAGGATGCCCAAATAAACGATGGTACTTGCAGTAGTTTGGGTCGCCATAGCTCCTGGCCTCTACAGGAAGCTTCATGTCAAGAGGCTTGATTAAGTTTAATTTCAGCAAGTCATAAAACATGTCGAGGACACCAAAATCAAGGAATGGGTACTCCTTTTCTTGCATGTCCTTAAGGGTTAATTTTCTTCTTCCTTGTTCTTGATGATTATTAACCCTTTCATCTTACTTTCTTGCCATCTTGGGAATTATCTTGATAGGTGCTACACTTGTATCCATAGTATCGGAATTCTTTTTTCTTTCCTTTTGTAGGAAACTTTCCTTCTTTCTTTTTCTACTGCTTTTCTTTATTTTTTTGAGGATTAGTATCAGGTGGTTCTTGATCTCCAAGACTGATTTCTATACTATGAGCTTTCATTGATAGCTTCTTAAAAGTTGAGGGTTGTATCTCTTATAGGATATAATGGATTTTCTATTTTATCCCTTGAATCCACATTTCTATAGCAGTTGTCTCAGTGAATTGGTCTCCACAGTTAAGACTTTAGGGTCCTCCAATGGTCGAGGTAATCAACAACTAGCTCATCCTTCCATTGATGAGCATTTGACAGTTCTTTCATGGTGACATTTCTTTGGTGCTATAGAAGACGTTGAGAAATTCTTGCTTCAATTGCTCCTACCTGTCGATCGAACCAGCTTTAAGGTCAGTGTACCAATCAAAGGTGTTACCCTTCAGTGAGCGC